>JAHDVE020001056.1:0-347974 GCA_022606495.2 Halesus radiatus | reverse complement strand
TAATGAACGAACGTTTTTTGAATAGAGACCAAACAAGTCTTATTCCATTATAGAAGTATTGGTAATTGAAAAGTGTATTGGTAGAGTTTAATTAGTAGTAATGTATGTCGCCAATAATGTATTGATTTGTTTCCGATTTTTCACAATTATTTTGATTGCAAAAACTTTGAAAATGGAATTTGAAAGAAGTAATATTTGCTGATTGCCCGGCGAATGTACATCACATGATATGATTATAGACATTCGACATTATCAAATAATGTGAAAATAAAGTTATAGTATCTTCTTTAAAAAAATGACAAAAATTATTATTTTTTTTTCTATATATTTTTTTTTAAATATGATACTTCACTCGTCCGTTTTCATCAATCTATTACACATGTGTATCTTAATTCATAGTTAAGTAATATACTGCCGTGAAGAAGCTACGGGAGTGGCGAAACCCGATCGGCAAAAGTATATAAAAAATGTGATATAAACAAAGTTATTGTTTTATTTTAAAAATAAGTGATGGTTTTTTCCGCTTTCCCTATGGCATTTTAAATACCCCCGTTACTGAAAATGATAAATAATATCGTAAACGTATTTTCTCATATTCACAACATGGGTCTCTTCAAGATGCAAGGTCAATTAACTTTAATTAATCTTTTTCAGAACATCCTCAAATATCACTGTTGAACTGTTGAATTTATTAAAAGAGCATATTTTATTTAGTAAAATGAATTTAACTCACGTAAAATTTATTACGTTCTCTAATATTTATTTATTTTTTATTAAGTTACTTAATTACATATAATGGGAACTTGTACCCGCTAAGCCACTATAAGTAGCTTGTCAGCAGGAGTTTAGTTCAACAACATTATATAATACAACAATAAATAACAATCATCATACAAATATAGATGAATGCATGTTGTAATCAATGTACTCCAATTACTTAATTTCGATTTAAGCAATATTATCAAAATATTAACAAGTATTAAACAAATTGTGGAATAAAAAAATAACATTAGTACAGTTTTGTTACAGTGCGGATAGGCTTAATATAACAATAGCAATTAAATAATTTTAAAGATACCCGCAGGTATCAAGGAGATACACAATCAAGGAAACCATCATAGTTGTTCAATAGACAATATAAGAAAGAGCAAAATAGCGTAAATACAGGAGATATCAAGGAGCTATAAAACCAAACTCAATTTGTTACCATCAATACACAAGGTTACTTTCCAAAAGCCATCAATTTAACTTCAGTAAAAATTTCGTAATAGAACAATTGTTTTTAAATTCGTATGGCAACTTGTTAAATATGAATGATACAATGTATTCAAGGGTTCGTTGACCATATTTATTTTGAAATATTGACACTCTCATTCCTATATTTTATGTGAATCGTGTATTATGTACATGATCCACCACCGCCTTATACGGACTTTCAGATATATGTTGCAGTAGAATTTTTTGCCACAAAAGACCACGAACAGGTAATACATTAATTGATTTGTACGTGATATCAATGTCTCGCCTTTGCTGAAAAACTGTTTTACTTACTAGCAATTTTACCATGGCGTTTTGAATCAGCTGTAAATGTTTTATGTCGGCACTCAATAATATAACGATGCCTTTTTCTATGTCGGTATAAAACAATATTTCTGTTTATACATTATATTCTTCAGAACAATATAGTTCACATTGTTCCGTCCTTTCGATCCGTCCATGTCCATTACTACTGTGTGCTGTAAATAAGACTTCCTCCCAAGGAAGAAAATAAGAGAAAGCCATGCAATTTGCTCATTATAATTTTAGTGAAATATGGCGCTGCGCCATCTGTCAACTCGGCGAGTTATTAGCAAATTTGTTCAACGGTTATTTCGGTTACAGACCACCCATACGTCAGTTGACAACTAACTAACTTCACGGCCGACTGGCCCGATGACACATTAATGCGACATGACTGATTATTTGAAGATAAATTTACTGTTTGTTAGATCTGCGAGAATACACCCGACACCGGCCTGTTTATTTATGGAAGTCAGAGGGAATGAGATTTTCCACGAGCAAATATTTTTATTGTCGTGCATATATTCATTTATCGTATGCCAATATACTAAACTGATTTTTAAAAATATTTGTACGTGATATCAAATTTTTAATATTGATAAAGTAGCAATTCCGACAGTTTAAATATTTTTGACGGTATAATAATATAATTAAACAATATAATATGTTTGAACACGGTGTATCACACGTATCAGACAAATATAAACCAGTGAACATATTTGGAGTAAAAAGCGTAGATTGTATTTTTGACGGTATAATAATATAATTAAACAATATAATATGTTTGAACACGGTGTATCACACGTATCAGACAAATATAAACCAGTGAACATATTTGGAGTAAAAAGTGTACATTGTATTTTTGACGGTATAATAATATAATTAAATAATATAATATGTTTGAACACGGTATATCACACGTATCAGACAAATATAAACCAGTGAACATATTTGGAGTAAAAAGCGTAGATTGTATTTTTGTCTCCGGTGAATATTTTTTTTCACCTTAAACACAAATAAACGCAGTACGTATTAGACAGTTAGGGTCGGAGTGGAGGGTTGGGTTGCGTGGCCAGTGACTACATGTTAACTTTTTTGTTGTTAGAATATGAATTTATTTTTAAAACCAACAAAAAACTCACTGCAAAAATTCATCAAAAACGCATACGTTTTTGCTGAATTCTTACGAAAGGTCTTTTAGTAAAGGAATTGTTTAAAAAATATTTTATGTAATTTTGACTCATGTAGCCACGATCAAATTATTGAAATATTTTACTCCACTACTCGGATTATAGAGACGAGTTAGATAATATGAGAAGAGTATGCATGAGACGATTTACACATGCGAATGAAACAGGGTCTGCATCAATACAGAGTTCCGCACCGTTCCATTCCCCAAAATATGTAATATCGACGGTCTATGTGGGTAAGGTTTTTGACTACAAATCCGGAGGTCGCGGGTTCGAATCCCGACATACGCAGGTAACTTTTATCAATTAAACTGTGTTATTTCACATTTAATTCATATAAAATAATATATAGTATAGCTTCTCCCTGGTGAAATATGATCATTCAGAAACGAAACGTTGTTTAAAATGACTTTAGCCGTGTTTGCTGACCAAATCTGAATAGCCGGGTGCTTCCTCACCTTTTTCCCCTCCATATCCTTCCTTTCACCATACCCTTCAGCCTCACAAAATCCCCCGTTTAGGGTTAGCAGGAAGCAGTTGAGACTAGAACAATTTGTATATATATATTATGTATTCTAGTAATTAATATCAAACATAATATTGTACTCCTGAATGATGGTTCAGCAATAACGTATTTATTACCTATCGTACTATTGTGACAACTCTAGTTCTGTATCACCATTTTACACACAAGGGATCGAATGCTGAATTTAGGATGTATTTACAAACATGTTGTTAATGTATTAAATGGACCAGTATCGATAAGTACCCATTTCATTTTTGGTAACTTTCGGAAAGCGGAGCAAGTATCTAAATCTGGATCAACAATTTTTTTTACGATTGTCTCGGTCATTTTATCTCTGACTCATTGTTCTATTGTTTTGTTTTGTATCTTGTCCTCTTCCTTTTATATATCCCAATTGTATATATGCTCACTCTATGTATTTTTTGTTTAGTTGTATGTTTACCCTCTTTTATTCAATTAAAAAATAATGTTTCCACAAACTTAAAACGGTTTTAAATTTGGCATATTTGTTGCGCCATACCTTTTAAAACTTTTTGGTGCATTATGTATTATAGTACAATATACCTACATAAGTACCGATCTATCAAATACTAATATATTAAAAAGTACATTAAACTTGTCGTTTAGAGCCTAGCATTTTTTTTAGTTTCTCCTTAAATTCTTCCGTCAAAATATGTAGGTATTTATGTTAACGAATGCGCTGTTGTACCCTTATAACGTTTGTTTCTCACAGTGTGACACACCTAAGCTTTGGTTTTATTTATATGGAATAATATGAAACAAAATATACTGAACCTTCTGCGTGACTTACGAGTCGAGCGCCTCTCTCTGTATTACTGTATAATACAACGGAGATCCATGGCTCAGCTCTCAAGTGTAACAGATTTCAGAAGTCGTGTTTTTCTTGTCGAACCGCGCTTTTTTGGGAGCCGGAATCTCGGCTAAGCCCCAATGTAATCCATTCCTGCCACCTGCCGCGACTCAGAGACGAATATGATCTAAATGGCGCGAGAGGAAAGTCACGCGATCCGGAGTCACCGGTCATGGATGCTGGTCTATTGTTCCGAGGATTTTTCGATCGGATTTATCATTTTTTTTAAATATTCTAGAACTCGGGAGAGATTTTTTATTATTTTTTTTACGTGAATACCGCACAAGAGTCCCAACTGCTCCCAACCGTCTGGAGCCAGTGAGATTATTGCATTCCCGATTGGGGAATGTTGTGAGGCAGAAGGTATTGTGGAGGGGAAGGAGAAGGGGGAGAGGAAGGTAGGGAAATAGGGAAATACCTGGCTATTCAGATCTGGTCACCGAACACGGCTAAAAGACATTTCAAGCAACGTTTCAATTCTGAATGGTGGTCTTTCACCAGGGCGATACTGAGAGTATCTTCCACTCTGGAACGTGCGCAAATACACTATTATTTTAAATGAATTATTTGTGAAACAACACAAATTAATTAAATAAAATTTACTTGCGCACGCAGGGACTTGAACCCGCGACCTTCGGATTCGTAGTCGAGAGCCTTACCCCTCGACCATGGAGGCCGATCCACCGTAAATCATCGCATGCGCCTTGTATATTGCAGAGTTATATTTCAGAATGAAAATATTGTTGAATTCATATATCGGGCATTTATAGACATGTATATTTGCACAATAAAAGATAACGAAGTAGAACGAACATTTGTTATTAATTTTATATGGGTTTTTATTTGGAGATATTCGACATTCTCATAATTTCTCTCTTTTAGAGATAATTGGTGTAATAAACATTCTTTGTTGACAACCCACGATGGCGCTTTGTTATGATCGACCTTACATAGATTGTCCACTCGAGTTTCGTTATTAGGAAAATAACAATTTTTTAGATTTAAAACGGAAAGTCTAATCAAATGGGCTTACTTTGTATACTCCTATATGAAGTACATCGAATGCAATAACCAAAAACACCTGGGGAACTATTCCCGTTCTTTTTAAGGAAGATTCCTTAACTTTTTCCTAAGAGTTAAAAACTTCTTACTTAACTGCGGTTCCGGTTCTCTCGGATGACAGCTGTTAGCTGAATTCAGCGAGCGACATTCATCAAAAATGTCAATATTTGCGATGTTTTATTATTTTCTTTAAACATAATTAGCTACTAAACATTATTAAACATTATAAAGCGACCTTGAGGTGATTTTTCACAAAAACGGCGCTATAAAAATCATCCAAATATTATTACTATTATTATTATAAAGATGTTGATATTTTAGACAATCTACGTCAAGCGCGACATTGTACGACCGGCCGAGTCTAATGAATTCGATTCCGAAGGCGGTGGACTCACTCCAAGTTCGCAAATCCGGATTCACTCGTTTCGAACTCACACTTAAGGAACGGGAAATGTTTTGGATTGGAGTCAGAAATAAAAGGCGTCCTTATTCACTAGTATAATATGTACGATTTTTGATTCTGGAACGGCGGACCTATGAGGACCGAAATGAATGAAGACCGAGTCCGAGGAATCGATTCCATCTGGCTTAACTTGGAGTTGGAACCAAGTTTTTAAAACAAGTGGAATGACCCATCTCTTCGTTCGCCACATATTCAAATATCACTTTTAGAACTAGAGACAAAAAAGGTCATTACCATCTAATGAGGTAGGTACCTTTTTATAAAACGTGATTTTTTGTTTAAAGGCTTATTTATGATATTAAAAAAAATGTATTAAAATTAATTATAATGTAATTTAATTGTTTTTAAAAGTTTAGTTCAAAATCTCATGTCACTTGAATATATTTCATCAATTTGTGTTTTCAAATATTCTCTTGACAATCTATTTAGAAACTTTTTACTATGTCTCACCGGAATTCCGCAGTTAATCAAGAAGTCTCTAACTCTAAGGAAAAACATGAAGAATCTTCCTTAAAAAGAACGGGAATAGCGCCCCTGGACTACTGTATCCTATAAAGAAACTCGTAAATCGGAAATGAAAAACATCATAATTAGTTTAAAATATTTTAACGCTGGAGTCTTCCGAGTCGACAAAATCCAAATCATATCGATAATTGATAATAAATTACGCTATGACGTCAGTCTGCCGTCTACACCTACTCCAACTTTTATTTTTTGTAATGTTTCGTTTACAGTCGGAAGTTTGAGATCAAAACCTAGAGCGGATGCTATCTTACTAAAATTTGGTCAATTTAAATCGAGCCGGAAAAAGGAGGAAACCTAATATAGTCTAAGGTTCGCATTTGATTGTTCATAAAACCAGAACAAAACAAGTATGCACTTATTAAAAATGTCCATTTTATATAGGCTTAATACCTTCTATAAAAATATCCCAATAAAGAAAAATCTAACAGCACTTATTTTAGACGGAGAGGCTCGTGTATTGCGTGATTTCAAAATGTACATTCACAAAAAAACTTCGTTTTTCAGGAAACGTATTTATGGAGGCGTTCTTTTTTGTACCAGCCTGTAAATACCAGGGTTCAACAGCAATTTAGATTGCGCGCAAAAAATGGCAAGACTTCTTTCTTGTTTGAAAATGTAAAATGAGCACACGCGGTATATAATTTTCCTTCTATTTTTTCATTTATTATATAAACCGTTCCTTGTGTCGACATGACATATGTATAAATCCCTTTCCTACACAACTAAGTTTTTGTGGTTATTTCGGAAATTACAGTATTCTGCTACATGACGTCCACAAAGTTCCTACATTTATCTTGTAGGTACTTATGTCATATTATTCCGATGAGCATGGAGCAAGGCTGTTATTGGTCCTATGTAGTTCAACCCCGGCTTTCCTTATGTGGCTCTGACTGGTGTGACGCGTGGTTATGAACAAAAAGCACTTTGTACAAAAAGTTCCCCCGATTTCGTGTGGTTATCATGTTTTGTTTGTAGATTTTAAATCAACAAGGAAAACTAAGAACGGGAAAAGGTCAAAATTTTGTTTGATTTATTTAGTCGTGTAGAAAGGAAATTCATTTAAGGATTAGGAATAAACCCTTTCGAATCATGTTTCGTCTTGTAATCGAATCCGTTAATTAAATAATACTAACTAAATATACAAACAACGTACTCAAAAATTAACAGGGCCGCTTTTTCATTGATAAAGCACGTTTATTTTTTTATAGGATTGTTTATTTACGATGATTGTTAGAAGATATCATATGTTTTTATTGATTTATTCATGGGAATGGCATTTTACGAAAGTTCTTATCTTGGTAAAATATCGAGCATACACATACTCATACATCGAGCTACGTGGTCATATAAAGTAATCAGTTTCACTAAAATTATGTTGATAAGTATACATTTTTGCTATTGTATTGATGTGATGGAGACATACATATTCAAAAAATAAGATGCGTGCAAATATAATTTATTAATCTAATCAAGAATAAGAAATCGGCCTGAAGAGAATAAGAAAAAAAAACTCATTAAAAAAATCTGTTTAATTATAATCAAATGTATCAATTTAAGACCAATAAAGTATCTATTAATTAAACAATCCTTCCATCCATTGTTTGGCCTTTATTTTGTTTTTTTTTACCAGCTAACTAACTAACCATCACTCCAATTCCCCGAAGGGGAAAGCCGAGAGGATGGACCACCAAACAAATCGGTCTCGGAACACACTTCATTCACATACACACTCTTCTGTTATTCTGACTCTTGATATGGCCTGACTCAAGTACTTGGTTTACATGGTCTTGGCATATCTTTCTCGGGCGTCCCCGTCTTTTTCTTCTTTTATTTTATACTTGTGCTAAATTCAGAGGTTCAATTGTTTTCTAGATGGGTTATAATGTATATTGGAGGCTTGAACAAAACACGATGTTAATATTTATTTTTCCAAATCAGTCAACACCCCGGTAGAATAATTTCTTGTGAAAATCTCACTGCCTGAGGGTTTGTGGAAAGTCAGATTACGAGTTAACGTAGTCCTGGGAATTTTTAAATCCACAGCAGCACGTCTAACTGGCTATTTATCATGTAGAACATGATTTGCAGTATCATCAATAGTAGCAGGACCCAATTTGATCCTTTTAATATTGTTTTTACTCCTCGGCATCTTTAGATCACAAAATACTACACAAATGATTGAAAAAATTGGTCACGGCACAAGGTACGGAATACAGAGTAATTCAAATAATATGGCAATAACGTTTTTAAAATTTTATTTTTTCCTGGATAATATGATGTTTTTCAGGAGCTAAAATAATCAGTTAACAAAAACATAAATTTAAATACGAGAAATTGCCTTAAATTTCAAATTGTACTGACCGTAGCTTCAAACTTTTAATTTCAATCACACAAACTGAATTATTTTTAACAAAAATCTACCTTTCTTCTCGGTGTCACAAACACAATGTACTGGATGGAGGATATTTATTATGTTTTATACATACTATAATATAGATTTTTTCTATTTTTTCTATTTTTTCTATTTTTTCTATTTTTTCTATTTTTTCTATTTTTTCTATTTTTTCTATTTTTTCTATTTTTTCTATATACAATGGAGGGAACGATTGAGCGTGGTTACGGGCCTGTCCAAGGTTAACCTCTCCCCTACATAAATGTGTTGCGTATCATAGCTACTAAAGAAAATTAGCCTTTCAACTTTAAATAAAAAATGATACACAATAAATTGTTCAATAAGTTTCTAACTCAATCATGCCATTACCAAAATAGTGTAATAAAAAAAACGATTATCTGCAATAATTAATATTGTTCCATCACATGGAAACTAATATTCTAATCATTAAAATTTTTTTATAGTTTCTCGACTCCAGTTAATAATTAAGTACCTAGGGCACCATATTTAACTCAACCCAACCCAACCCAACCTAACCCAACCCAACCTAACCCAACCCAACCCAACCCAAGTACCTAAGGCATTTTTTAACCCAAATATAAGTATGAAAATGCAAATAAAGGAGTGAATATCTCAATGGCTTGATCTCATCTACGGATTCAGATGAAGCTTTAAAAGTTCCAAATAACAGACATGTGTGGGTATGAAAACAGGATGTGATTTATGTTTTATGTTGTGAAGTTGAGTATTGCCACCACCGTCCACTTGTTTATCGAAAAATAAGATATAAAAAAGTTTTCTAATATATCCTTCGTACATTTTTTTGTATGACTCCATAACAAGGTAGCTACATCATTTATTCTATTTTCGGGTCCATTTCACCACTTTCCGGACATCAGGGGCGAAACGTGAACAATATTCATTTTTATGTTCTTAAAAAAGGAAAGCATTTTTCTTCTGTCATAAACATGACAAAAGCCGGTCATTTTTCAAACATAAACACCTAGTTTTCCGTATATAATACCGGCGTTTCAGATTTTCGTACACTCTTGTTCAAAATGAATCTGGGAAAAGCCCAAATATATTCAGGGATGTTTTGGTTGGCGTACCTATTTCACTGTTTGCGGAGCATGAAACGTATTATTTAAAATACACGGTACGTTTTGACAGTCGCATTATAATATTATTTTGAATACTCGAAAAAAGTGTTCCTTCCAAAGTGTAATGTACGTAGGCTTGTTCTTAATCCTTTCCATTCTGTCCGAATGTTTGAATAATACCCAAAAATAATTATTTTGTATTTATTCCGGAGATAACACAAAAAAAAAACCCGGCTTGATTACTCTTCCACTCAGGCGCGAAATTGTACCACAACGTTTCGTTATGAACCAAATTCACCTGTTTAGGTAGTTTCTTTATGAAACCATACTTTATTATTCCAATCGCCATTATTTTTTCGCTTAATGCCAAGTGCGTAAGAATTTTTTTCGTCGCCTTTGTATTCAATTATTTATACCACCCACTGGGTTTTAAATAACAAGCATTTATTTTAAGATAATACGTAAAGCGCAATAAATTAAATTTAATACTTAGTAGGACAATCCGCTGAGTAATTCCAGTATGAATTCCTCAGTTTTATTATAAATTCTAAATCAAAAATATTAATCTTTTCTCGGAAGGTTTTTTTCAATTTGGATGAGTGTTTCAGGCTAATAATTATTGTTTATAAAAATAATTGTTACCCTTTGCGCTATGCACAAAAATCTTGTCTTAAAAACTTTAGTTTTTCAATTAATATATATTATTATTTTTATAAACAATAATTATTAATCTAAAACACTCATCCAAATTGAAAAAACCTTCCGAGCAAAGATAAATGTCGCCGGCAGGACTCGAACCCGCACCCTTCTAATGTCCGGTTAGATGCTCTACCGTTGAGCTACGTCGGTTTATCGCAAACCCGCCAAGTTAATCAATATATACTAGTGTTCCATTCAATAATTACTGTTTTTATTATATTTTCACCTTTGCGCTGTGCACAAAAATCTTGTCTTAAGTTTTTAAGAACTTTAGTTTATCAATTAATTAATATATATTAATTTGATTTTAGATTTAATATCTAATCTATTATTGTAAATGTTTGTGTTATTTTTTTCGTTAATATATATATTTTTTATTTTTTTTGTGCCTAATAAACATCTGTGATTGTAAAAATGGAACATAAACGATTATTGTTCTAGTGAGGTGGGTAAAGCACAATATTTTCCTATGTAAGTACTTGAAAAAATATGATATTAAATGACAGGGTTACCGGCAATAATAAAAATAAATTAGTTGATTAACCTGCATATTGTATAATAATAATAATAATAATAATAATAATAATCGGACCATATCTATAGCGCCGCTTTTGTGAGAAATCACCTCAGGGGCGCATAACTATATGTAATGTCGTTAATGACACGTTATACATATAACTGGAATTTTTTTAAGGCCCCTCCTCTGAAGTTGCCCACCCAGTGTTATTTAATTGTCTTGTCTGGTAATCTTATGATGTTTGCTACAGCATGTAATATGGTTATGCCTTACTGCACTTTGCTAGTATACATACAATATTCCGTAGTAATGCGTTATACGATTCGTTAAGTTTGTTTCCAAGCATCACTCGATTGGCAATTATTGCGCACAAATAGTAATTTCTACGTACGAATATGTTAATTAAGTATTGTGAAAAAGCTGCACAGAAGCCATCCCAAAATGTTTAAAGTAAAGAGCACACGACATAGCGTGGAAATATTCGACTACGGGGTGCGATGAGAAGAAAAATGTAATTCCGGTGAGACTTGAGCTCCCTCTGGCTTTGAGAAATATGAGTCGGGAACATATGGGGCTAGAATTTATCAATATCAGGGTCAGTCGACACGTGACCGAAATGACCCGAGTAGCTACATTAAATTTTCCACATAAAAAGCGCGACATAACCCTTTATTATTTTATATTACGTAACGACCCTAGACGTGTATCACCTCAGGTGTTAAAGCGACGATTATTTCACGGAGAGTTGAACAATATAAAGGATATGCATACGAGTATGTACACTAAGTAACCAATATCACACCGGTTTAGATAGTGGATCGCCATACAACTATTTCTTGGTACACACACTTTGCATCACATTCCTCCAACGTATTATAAATCAGTACCTACCCACTTTTCCATTATTCTAATTCTTGACATAACCCGACTCAAGTACATCATTCAATTGATTGTGCCATGACTTCTCGGACGTCCCCGATTTCTTCTACCATTTACTTCCATAGGGACATACATAATAAATTATATGGAAATAATTAGAAACCAAATATGGTAAAAGTGATTGAAATGAGAAGAAATTCTTCCGGTGTAATTTTAAAAGTACCTACTTTTAAAATATTTTCCATAAAACATAATATATGTCTGTTCTGATATTTTTCTTCAGTCAAAAGATAACGCAATTATCAATTAGTTACTTGGAAAGAAAACAGAAGTGAAACGTGAATATTATTTTTGGCGTCGTATTTTTGGAATCTAGGGTACAAACATTCGCTTTTTTTATAAATCCCATCTCATGTTCTTGTTCTTGGGTAAATATGTGTCTTAGTAATAAGTGAACTGATTTTATATAGTTGTAAAAATAAAAATGTTAAACATCCAGCATAGAGAAAGTAAACTTGAATTACGGCAAGGTAAAGGCAAACGTACCTCATTTTAACGTAATTCTATGTTTTTTTGTATAAAATATTTATAAATACCAAATAACAGAAATACACTTGTTCTTCTCACTAACGCATTCTCTTATTTATTGTATTTTATTATAATATGCGCCTTATATGGGCTTTTACATATAAAGTTAGTTATAATAAACAGGTGCAAAACAAATCACAATAGATTCAAAGATAATAAATCGAACAAATACAGGAATAACATAGTCTATGTACCATTCTAAGTAATAAGTTCAAAGGGGAAAAATCAAAACATACCTCCCATTAACTTTTACTTTTAATTAAATTAATGAAATGTATTTTATTTACACCACTGTTTAATATAAAAATACCAACATGTTTCGAAAGCGAAGCTTTCCTAATCAGGATACACAGTATACTATATTTTAGTTTAATTTTTAAAACTCCGTTTTAATTTAAAGTAAGAAAAAATACATTACTAACTATTATTATTTACTTAAAAAAAGTTTTGCTATGTAAATATCACAAATATTTAAAAAAAAAATCTTTAAGAGAGCACTTTGTTCAGTAGTATTCATTGCTCTTTGGCCAAAGTTAGTATAGTTTGTAAGTTCGGGTATGAATTGTGCGTTAAATATTTAGAAATGATTATTTTAATATTATCTTCCGCTTATTGTTTTAACCAACTGAGTAAATTGATGGAAATGAGACTTCTTAGTTAAAAATTCGTCGCCTTTTAAAAATTCGCTATAATTTCTCCTTATGGTTTATTTTTGTTATGGTA
This sequence comes from Halesus radiatus, assembly GCA_022606495.2. Classification (NCBI taxonomy): domain Eukaryota; kingdom Metazoa; phylum Arthropoda; class Insecta; order Trichoptera; family Limnephilidae; genus Halesus; species Halesus radiatus. Next base: position 334,879 of record JAHDVE020001056.1, on the reverse strand, counting down.
GTCACAGCTTTTCAAGCCTTTACGGACTGCACGCTACTGACTTTGTCTCTACCCCTCTTTTTTAAAGTTTTGAATATTTAGTACCGATTTCTGTTTAAAAATAACTTAAGTAGTGTGGAGTATGGGGGTGTTTATTCTTAATACTATGACCATGTAAATGCATATCTTGTGGGTAAGTCACATATTTATCAGCAAGAAAACAATCAATAGTGAAATACTATGTAAGCACAAGTATCGAAAATCTTTTCAAAGTAACAGTGTTAAGATTTCCGGTCAAGTAATACCAATATAGCCCACCTGTTCTGGAGTTTACATAGGAATAGGTACAATTCAACCAGCGGCTTTCCTTTGAAGTGTAAACGACGGCTTTTGAGGCATTTTCGCACTGAAATCGGCAGGTTTACGTGATAAAGCTTTTATGTGCTTTCAATTGGATTTTTTAACATTTCCCAAAACACACTTACTCCACAAATCACTGAAAGTGGCAGATGTATTTGTTCAATGATTCAAAAAACCATTCATATTTGACATGCTCAGGGTCATAGGGGAGTAAACGCCACGACGTTGTGAGCAAAATGCATTACGGCGGGATTGTTTAAGAGAAATAAAAAAAACATTGTCATTAAATAGCCAATCATTCCCAATTTTACATTTGATATCTCCCCTTTAAACGCCAATTCTAAGTCCGTTTCAGCTTTTGAATAAATTGTGATCAGGAAAAATGCACAACTGTCATGATTTTATGCTTGTCAGCTGATCATAATTTGTTCAATAGCTGAAACGGACTAAGAATTATCGTTTAACGGAGAAATTTCAAATGTAAAAACAAATAACAAAATGGCACTGATTGACATTTGAATTTTCGTGAAACACTCGAACCCAGTGGTTTGATAAAACATATTAGGTTTATTTTTAAAAATTCTATATGTTATAGCTGTGAATACAGTACAGTACTTTTGGTTCAAATAAATTCAATCCAATTTAAAAGTAACGCAATCTGCGAGATTTTTTTTCCTTCTTTTTGGCCTAAATGTTTTTTTTGTGCAAATGCATTTTTATATCTGCTGTCTTTTCTGTTGCATTTCTGTGAGTCAAATTGTAATTTAAGGAAAAGTACTTTCTTCAAAAAAATAATAATGAATGTGATACTTACTTCAATAACTTATATAACAATAATGTAAATGATCAGAATCAAGAATTTATTTTTATTTCAAGGGGCGTTATTATTAATTAGTGTCGACATGAATTAACCACACTTAAAGATTGAACCAACAAATATTAAGATTGGATTAAATTCCGACCCAAAGAAAAACTTTTAAAACCTGGCGAATTAGATGAGTTTTTTCATCCATGGAATGAATGGCGAAAGTTTTCGAAGCTTAACCCCATACAAAATAAAATAAAAACCCGAGCTTTGCAGTTAGTTAGAGCTTTTTTATATCGTCAAAAGTGAGCTTTACAAATTAACTTTTCATTGAGTGCATTTCCTTTGGCTTATGAAACAACAATTCGTCTGTAGTGTTTTAATTATGGACTTTCCAGATGCATAAAACTTTAAAAAATGAAATGGATTCGTTGTCAAAATATTGACAAATGTCAAGGTCAATAATATATTATCATAATTACAGTTTAGTCAACATCCTTCACTGAACGGGAAGATAACGAGAGGTTGCACCCATTTTATTTTATGCTATATATTAAGCTTCATTAAGTTTTAATAGCGGTAATATGACCTTTCCTAAAATCGAGCAAGTATATATAGAATATAGAAAATAAACACCAGGATTTAATAATATCTCTAACAACATATATTTTGCAATATTATGTCCTCTACGTTCAGAACCGTATATAACTTTCGCTGATATACTCGTATAGTGTTTATCTCAAGTGACCTGCCAGGTAAATATGGTCCTGTACAATACTATCTGCCTATACAATTCATAACCTGTATATTTTAACGCGACATCACGTTCATGGGTCAAATGCATTGTACGTACAGTTTGGTATTGAGATCGATGAACCGGTAAATGCAATTTGTTAGCAATACATATTAATAATAGATTTAATAATTTTATAATCACATTAATATTAATCCGACACACTGTTTAGTTTGCAATTGTGTTCCTTGGGAACTTTGTAATCATTATAAAGATAGCTGCCAAAAATATGGCATTATAAATGGAGAATAATATTTACAAATCTTGAATTTGAAATATGATATTGGTGAAGATGACATAAATTGGACTGGTATCATTAGTTAAGTTAGTTAATCGGTTGTCCGGGATAGGCAGAGGTCCTGGGTTCGAGTCCCAGATGCGACTGAAATCTTATCATTTTCTGTGGTTTTTTTTTTCAGTTTTAATGTTTCATTTGGGTTATGTTAATATCATTTTCTACAATTATTAAATATTAAAATGAGGTTTTTAAATCTCAATACAAATAATTAATAAATAATAATAAATTTAATAATAGATTGTTTATAGTTAGTTATAAGATAGAGCATTGGAAATAAAAAGAAAACATTTGTACCCTTGAGTTAATTTTTCGTAAAATCCGTGCTATACAAATTATAAAAATATTATTATTACAATAGTATCTATGCATAAACAGATGTCGTCTTCTTTTATCGAAAAGTAAAAGATTTTTGTGATAATCCTTTAAACGGAATTTTTGCCGATCCATATCAAAAATTTAAAATTCAAAACCCTTCATTAGAAATATTGAAAATCAAGCCCTCCCCTAAAATATTTCAGCGCCAAAGTTTTCAGAGAAACTTGGTTCGACTTTTCCATTCAGTGGCGTTGTGAAAACACATCACAAAAGATTTTTCGGGAATCTTTCGGCCGAGACGCCTTCAGGAATCAATTCAAATCATTCAAAAAGTTTCGGCGATTTGAAAATAAAAATTTCTTACCGGGGTGAGTAAAAGCACGGCTCTTATTACCAACATTAATGAGTAATTTTGACATACAATGGCACGATAAGGCGCAAACGAGAAAATGTTTTTGGCAGGGTTATGAAAACTGGGATTAAAAGGCGATAAATTTAATTAATACCTTATGATGACCTATCTTTTATTTTGCTTCTATCAATAACGTGTAGTATTTGTTATCTCGATACTACAGAATGTTTTAGCAATATTAAAATAAATGTACCTAATTCCTACTATTTAAGACCACCTTTTACCAACGTTAATTCCGCCTAAATACATTCAGAAATAATATTGCCTACTTTAGTCATCCGTATCAAATGTGTCGATTATACAATACGAGTGTGCTAATGTATAGATTTTTGTCATGTACATTTTCAGAAAAAAATGTCTTCCTATTGCTTAAAAATACGGAACATTATTGGCCTAATTACATTATGTATCATGTCTCTCTTTGTGTCTCTTGTTTCCATTATATTATGTATCATGTCTCTCTTTGTGTCTCTTGTTTCCATTATATTATGTATCATGTCTCTCTTTGTGTCTCTTGTTTCCATTATATTATGTATCATGACTCTCTTTGTGTCTCTTGTTTAGATTATATTATGTATCATTGAGTGAGTTTTTTATAATTTTATATTTTGTGTATCTTTTGTCTGATTATTTGTAATTTTACGCAATTGGTGTATATATTCACCGAGTTTTTACAACTGTAAACTTTAGTATAAAAAAATAAATATTATCACTTTGTTAAATGTTTCTAATAACCAATAAATATAATAAATATATAAACCCACATTAACTACATAGCAAAAAATGTGTTTGAACTCGTTTGTGGCATAATGAAAGTAGTTTTATTTAGGTAATGGAAGTATGTTTAGCCCTGAATGTCTTTTACTTGATTAGCTATGAAGAATATCCAAAAAATTGTGAAAAATTGCAAAATAAGACAAGACATTATTGTTTGTACTATATTTTTAAATAATTAAAAATCTGTAATTTGTCCTCGGGAAATATTTTCATTAGGTCTTTGGATGTAAAATTTAACTAAGTAAAAAATGTTAATAATTTTTCTTCATGGATTTTTTGTTATTTTCAATCCCCGAAATCGGCGGAAATATATCATCCCCACTTTGGGGAAAGAAATTTTGAAGGTTGAGAAGTACCAGACTATTTAATCCTGTCACTAACATAGGTTAAGCCATTTCGTGTAATGTTACGTCATTAAATGGTGGTTCTGTTAGAAGCGTTATGTTGATAGTAGATTCACCGGGAATGAGACTCAAATGTACAACTGTATAACTTTATTGAAATTATTTTTGACAATTTTTATTGTATTGTATAACTTATTTACTTTTCATTTGCATGTTTTGAATGTTCGACCTATGGATCCAGCCAGGAAGCCAATGCAACGTTACAGGTTTCGTTTTATGCTGCGCAACATATTATTATATTTAAATTGTAATAAAGTAGGTTCTCTTATTTTTTTTTAAATTGTAATAAATAGTAATGTTTTATTATTAAAAAAATATATAATATATACGTCCATTGTTCAAATTGTTTTTTTTTTTAAGTTTTTACGTGAATAAATATTTTTCACTACAGAAAATGTCGTAGTAAATAGCTAATAAAGTACTTCCTCTCAAAGGTCGACACAAACTTTAAATACCAACACATTATTTCGAAAACGAAAATGCAATTGCATTTTAAAATTTAATCAACCAAGAATACACCTTCAAACGATCCAATATGCAAAATTATCCTAAGAGCAGTATCCATTTGCTGATTACATCCGATCATTTTGTTCTTTGTTTGCTCAATTTAGTGTTCACAGCTCACTGGGCCAGCGCCACTACCACAGGAACTGCAAATGTTGTTTCTTTATCACTGCTTCTTATAATATTGTCACTGCTTCCGGGTCTGTTTCCGCGAATATCGTCAGCGACGAAATCAATGGAATTATGGACAAGACTCCACTGGGGCTGACACTGACAGGTGCTGTCAACTGTTTGTGTCTGCATTCACCTGGATGCCATTGTGCAGGCCGTGATTGACGTCCCCTGTACACGCCGTACAATGTACAAATGTGTACACCGCGCATGGCTATGTACATACTGTACACTGTACATATCACTGTTCTATCATATAGTGAAGCCGCACAATTGACAAACTGGACTAGACATTTCGGTAGGTTGAGATATCTCAATCAACCGGCGAATCAATCGATATTAATTAATCTTAATAACTTATTAAAAATATATTATTAATATGATATCAAAATGTTAACAATTAATTAATTCAATTAAAATCATAATATATTACATGATAGCTTATGTCGACTTCCGAAATTGTTGTGTTTTTTGCTGCTGGACTTTATATGAAAACATATTATTTTGCTGTATAAGTTTCGTAAACTATTGTTTTAAAATACGCAAATTTATTTTATTTTATATTCGTAAAAAGCATTTACTTTGTGTCTTATCATAATTTTAATATAAACGTGAAGTCACTTTAATTCAATGCAATGATATCGACCGGTTTCGGAAGTATCCTTCCCTCGTCAGGAATATATTAAAACTAAACTACGATATAAAATAATGATAAGAATATTTAGGCGTCGGAATGGGAGCCGACCAAAGGGGAAGGGGTAAATAAGGTTGTTTTTGGATGAACAAAGCGATTCACTATAAAAACACATTTAAAAGAGATATGTGCTAATTCAGTACGGATCCGTACTGAATTAGCACATAACCTTGGCTATTGGGGTGTTTCAGTGATTAATACACGAGGGAGGCCAAGCACATAAGTCGTGCCTACCAAAGATGTAAGAATGGACACCTTGGGGCAATTGATAGTTTTTGGTACTACTATCACACATCAAAATATAGCTTAAATGTATATGCTAATTAGAAAAAAATATTAATTTATGTTTTTCATACCATCTACATCACTGCATTTTTACCTGAAGATTTAAAAGTTATGGAGATCTAATTTGAAATCAACTATTTAAATATGTGGTTATATGAAAATAATAAGCGAATTCAAACGAATTTAAAACACTCCTCGCCATACACGTAATATATGTTACTTTTGGTTGTTTCTAAATAAAGTATACAAAAACACACTTATTCTTTCTATATTAAGTATATTCCAATGAATGCAAATTCCAATTTTTAATTTAAAGTACAGAAAATCATTGAGAAAGTAGAAATAAACTCACGGGACGAATGAGACAATGACCTAAAATTATAGCGTTTCATATTACGACAAGAAGTAATACGAAACTCCAACTTTTGCTTCCTCCTTTATTTCTTTTGCTTTAGATGTCCGGAAGAAGTTTCTGTGGTACTGAAATAATGCAGTTAAGAGATTGTGCGGCTACACTACGTCTTTCGGATGTTTTGCTTTTTACTTGCGGTGCGCTGGCCCTTAGGGGAGATAACACAGCATCCGAGCCCGAGCATCTCCTCGTCTCTCCTGCAGCCCGCAGCTTCTGTGAATTATTAATCTCCATCCACGCATCGTATCGGTACAATTCTTCTTGTTTTATGACGGTGAGAAATTGCCCCAGCACTTTGCTAATGCATCACTTGAATGTAATCCTTAAACGGGAGAAGCAAAAAAAATCGAAGTTACGTTTTAATAATTTTTAAAGATGTATAAAAAAAAACCAAAACAAAAGTAAAGTTATACAATATTAATGCATGCGATAAATTACTCTTTAGCCAAAATGTTGCAGTATGTGATAGGGTAAAAAGGAAGCAATTAACAAAATATATATGACAGATGTAGCTTTGATACCTGAAGCAAATTGGTGGATTGTGTAATTGAACATTTATGTCTTGAAGTGACAAAACTCAGAAAATTATGAATTATTTAATATGTATGCACCTACCAGCAGATTTAACGAAAAGTTTAAGCCAAGATGGAGTTTGAAAACGTAAAAAAATATTAAAAAGACGATGAAATGTAATAGCTATTAGTAGTACAGTAATATAAACTGAAAGAAGTGAAAATTTTCTCTTAAGTAAAGTTCTTCTTCAGTAAATCCTGACCGTCTGTTATTATTTTACTTAGTAGGTATGGAAGTAATATTAAAATAATTGGGAATATATTGCTTAATATATACGATCACGTACTAATGTACAAAATTTTAATATTTTTCCACGAAATTTAGAAGAGATTGGAAGAAAATTCATTATTGTTAACTATTTGTTCTTAGAAATGTACCTGTACATTAAAGCGAATGAAGTAAGAACGATGTGTAGTTATTTATACCTATTATGATCAGATCACGATGGATGAGGGAAACAAATTTCCAAAATCAAAGAGGACATTTAAAAAAATATATGAATAATATTTTGTGGAGTAGATACTTTCTGCGTAACTGACTTCACTTGCGCCACCGTTATTTACCACGATTGCTTTATAATTCAATTTCATCCCCCGCAACACACAGGGGAGAGATTTTTTTTCATTGCGGGTTAATTTTTGTGGGGGGCAGATGCATGTCTTATTTGATTTAAAATATTGTTAATATTTATCACGATACTCCCCGGACCAGCCAAGTGTTATTGAGTTTATAATCGTCGTTGTAAAAAGACACTTACCAACGAGATGGGACAATAACATTATCTCAGAGTAATGGGAGAGAAAGCTTTGAAAACTGATATTCTTTGTTACTTTGTTGTTGATCAAACGTTTTAACAGAGTTTTATTACATTAGTAATCATGAATTTTTTATTGTTTTTGAACGAGATATCAGATGTTATTTTCATTTCAAAAGTGAGACAAACATAATGTGAGCAGATCTCCTATATCGAGGGCTTAAAGTCAAACGACGTTATTTACAAAATTCCAACTTTCCGGGAGACTCGACACTTTTCGGTTGTGTTGTCTCATTAAAGGAGATATTTAATAAAACGTACGTTCTATTCATGGCAGAGCATTTATCAATATATAATTATAGCTTTATGGACTTTAATGAAATAGTAACTAGTAAGTAATAAGTGTGATGTAAAATTGGACAAGTTCCACAGCAGAGCGGTAAGACCTTTAGCCCCGAGCTTGGTTTTTATTATAATGAAATAGTAACTAATGAGTAATAAGTGTGATGTAAAATTGGACAAGTTCCACAGCAGAGCGATAAGACCTTTAGCCCCGAGCTTGGTTTTTATTATAATGAAATAGTAACTAGTAAGTAATAAGTGTGATGTAAAATTGGACAAGTTCCACAGAAGAGCGGTAAGACCTTTAGCCCCGAGCTAGGTTTTTATTATAAATATCATCGCATTGGTAAAAAAAAGTTTTTTGTGTTATTCTTCTAAATACTCTGTTAATCTCGTTTTGCTCACAATTATTGTAAATATTTTTGCTGTAAACGATATATATGTGACCATAACTAAATAATCTTAAATGACAATACATCAAGCTCTTGACTTTTGATGGAAACATGTAGGCCCGAGTTTTACGAATTGGTATTTCATACATTTTAATGGGTGTTCTGTGAAATATATTCTTCACAAATTATAGAAATCGAAATTTCAAAAAATAAATAATAGGTGACCTACATATTGTACTTCTTTTTCGCTCCTGTACATATATATTTAAAAAATAAAGCCTCGATGGTCGGGGACTATTCTAATTGTTTACAAAGAAAAACAAATTACAACTACAATACTGGGCCGCTAGAGGCGGTAGTGTGGCGTGTTGCCAGCATCTCGACATACCCGTGTCATCAAATATATCATATACGTCTAAATACTGGCAACATGCTACAATACCGCCTCTAGCTGCTTTAATAGCCTTCTTTAAAATAATCAAATTAATTTATCATGAATAGATTTTAGTGAAAATCTATTAAAATGTATGGAAAAACCCAATTTGTACAATTCGGGCCGATAGAGGGCGCTAGTGTAGCATGTTGCCATTTCAATATATGGTAAATGTCGAGAGGTGCGCGTATTAGTATTTTTTCTACGGTATTTGTTAATAGCCTTCTTTAAAATAATCAAATTAATTTATCATGAATAGATTTTAGTGAAAATCTATTAAAATGTATGGAAAAACCCAATTTGTACAATTCGGGCCGATAGAGGGCGCTAGTGTAGCATGTTGCCATTTCAATATATGGTAAATGTCAAGAGGTGCGCGTATTAGTATTTTTTCTACGGTATTTGTTAATAGCCTTCTTTAAAATAATCAAATTAATTTATCATGAATAGATTTTAGTGAAAATCTATTAAAATGTATGGAAAAACCCAATTTGTACAATTCGGGCCGATAGAGGGCGCTAGTGTAGCATGTTGCCATTTCAATATATGGTAAATGTCAAGAGGTGCGCGTATTAGTATTTTTTCTACGGTATTTGTTAATAGCCTTCTTTAAAATAATCAAATTAATTTATCATGAATAGATTTTAGTGAAAATCTATTAAAATGTATGGAAAAACCCAATTTGTACAATTCGGGCCGATAGAGGGCGCTAGTGTAGCATGTTGCCATTTCAATATATGGTAAATGTCGAGAGGTGCGCGTATTAGTATTTTTTCTACGGTATTTGTTAATAGCCTTCTTTAAAATAATCAAATTAATTTATCATGAATAGATTTTAGTGAAAATCTATTAAAATGTATGGAAAAACCCAATTTGTACAATTCGGGCCGATAGAGGGCGCTAGTGTAGCATGTTGCCATTTCAATATATGGTAAATGTCAAGAGGTGCGCGTATTAGTATTTTTTTCTACGGTATTTGTAATAACTCATAACTAGGACCCGAAGGAGTCACCGCGAATTCAGGGAGCGATAAAATAATAAAAAAATAAAATAAAATGATATTACGAAAAATACCAGGTTATTGTTTTGCTGCCTGACACAGGTTACTTTCCGTAGCAGGAATCCAGGTACAAAATCTGTGTCAAAATTTAATTTTTAAAAATAAAGATTACACTTTTGAAACAAAATAATATTTTAATTTGTAAATCATTAGCGTTATTGTAATTATTTCGGGCCGGGTGAATGGATTGATGATATTTTTTCCTTCCATCACTCGGGGGATCTGCAGGTGAGTGGCTGAGCGTGACGCTGTCCGGTAATAATTTATTACTTCGGAAAACTACACGATAACAGGGAAACAAGTCGTAATAACCATTTTTCGATACCGAGATGAACATCATAAGAAAATAATATAATGTCTTGCTCAATTTAACGAAATGCTAAGCTTTTTCGTTACGAAATTTCATTTGTCGCAGAACACCAATATTACCATAAAATGTTATTTACTACTAAACTTGCCCATGCATGGAGATGTTTTATTTGAGCTTTTTTCCACCTTTCAAAAACATTACAGATTCTTTGATAAAAATTGTCGTTAATTTTTTAGGAATTTTGTTTTTATGTTCGTATAACATACCTGCAGGAATTGCTTAAGAATGTAGCTGATATAATATTTTTTTTTAAAGGAAAGATAAACATTCCCGAGGATTAGCCTAAAAAATATTCGAAAATGTCCTACTACGATCACAGTAAGTGGAAGATGTTGCTTGTGTTGTGATGGAGGACTTAGCCAGTTGAAGAATTTAACTCACGACGCCTGGGTGGGATCCAGACGCGATACTAACTCAGCCAATGATAATTACACGAACTTGTTTTTTTAAATGTTATCGTGTTTAATTATCAATCTATTCATTTCTATTTAGGTACAGACAATTTTTGTAAAATATGCAATATTGCATTATATAGAATAATGTGCATTTACTGCAAATTATTAATATATAACGTATATTGTGAACGCCTCACTAGGAGATCCTGTACGGAGGTGTTTATGTACTGATGATATGGTAATATTGCGAAATGTTTATGTAAAAAAAAGTATTTATATTCAATGTAAATGTAGTTATGTTTTATTTGATGTAATTAAGTTATTAAAACCGTGAATTTTAAGTTACATGTGTTCCAGTTATTACATATAAGTATTGTTGATTTCTCGTCTGTTTGCAATTTTTTTTTTAATTATTCGTAGCAACTACTTCAACGTGAAATTACGACCTGAAACTGGATTTACTACAAAATAGTATAAAAGCTACAGACCAAATCAATAGAATTTTATTCATACACAAAGATACGTGGAAACGAAACAAAACATCACAGAGCTGATTTCTTTGAAAAGGCTACATAGACTCTGATTCAATACAGAAATCCGGTACGATACTGGGGGATAGTTTGAAAGGAAGTTGAAAATCTGCAATCATAAATATTCCTAGTTATTTAATGAGATTTATTGATTTCCCTTGTGTATTGGGAATACCTATCGGCTTTCAGGATCATCATACAGATATCAAAAGATCAGTTGTCCATTGTTTTATGAACTTTAGTTATTAATTGTTTTTGTGTTTAATTCGAAGAACTAAATTTTTTTTTTTTTTAATTTAATGTAAATCAAATTTAATAATGTTATTATTAAGTTCTGGAAGTATACGACATAAATAAGTCGTCGCAATGTGGATTAACCGCTGTTTGAAAGTGGCCTTGAACGCCGAAACACCTGTTACTGTAGTAAAAACTAAAATAGTTACAAAACTTAAAAACATTTTAAAGATTGATTTGTTTTAAATTTAAAAAAAAATTGAGTTAATTTTGAGGTCTAAAACGAAGGTGGAACGTTTTCTACGTGGGAATGCAATTGGAATGGTGTGAGTAAGAGTATGTAGGTATGAATTCAGAATAGTCACCGCCCATCTAAGGAACTGCCCAACCAGTATATAATCGTCACAAATACACCTGAACAATGTGTATATTACACAAGATAAAAGGTCAAATTTATTTCATTTTATTTGTTGCCCGTTGTCGCTACATTTCAACAAAGGCTATTATTTGTTTTTGTTTTGTAAAGTAAATACAAAAACATAGAAACCAAGAAAATTTGGTTTTAGCCATCATCTGCAAGGTAATACGAATATTTTCAAAATATTTGTTTTCTGAATATTTAAAATTAAATTACACACACGTAACTTGAAATATGTATATTACTATTATTTTTAGTTCAACAAATAAAAGCTCTGATATCAAGTAGTAGATACAAAAATTACATTTACCACCATTTGAAAACTGAAGATAAACAGTTTTTTTTTATTTATTTTTCCAAAATTTAATGTAAATCAAATTTAATAATGTTATTATTAAGTTCTGCAAGTATTTTTAGTTTTTATTGTTATGACAGCTGATTCGGCGTTAAATGGCATTTTCAAACTATGGTTAATCCACATTGAGACGACTTATTTATATGATTTTATTTACTCCCACCCCATTGTAATTTGGAAGAGTTTAAAAAAAATGATTTACTATCAGTAAAACCGATTTAGTTAGAAAAAATTAAAATTCTGAATTCTCTAAGGTTTTCATATTTAGAATGTGTTTCCACGTATTTAACTGATAATGCTTTCTTAATTGATTTATTTAAATGTGATGTATTGTTTTGATAATGTGAACATACTGAGAAGCGGCGAATATATAATTTTCTTTACTTTATTAATTAATGTTATATTAGGATCATTTGTTCGTTCATTAATTTCCAATTGTTCAATAAAACTAAAAATACTTGCAGCACTTAATATTAACATTACTAAATTTGATTTATATTAAATCAAACACAAAAAACAATTAATAAACAGTCTAAGTTAAAAATATTAGTATCAACAGTATACCAGAGCTCACATTAATTTCTGGAATAAAAAAATAATCTCAGAAATAATAATCATTTCCCGTTTTGTTCTTAACCCTTTTTCACTGTGAGGTCTTCCATAAGCAGCTAAATACAGCCCAGTCGGTTATCAGTCGCCGATTCCCAGAGGCGAAAAGAATAACAAAAGCGTCCTTTTTTGTCGCCAGATCGATCGCTCTAAAAACTGACAGAGCTGCTGGGTATATGCATTAATTATAATCACTTCGGGCATATTTATTAATTACGATAAAACCTTATCGTAAAATTACTAAGAATTTTTTTGTTTTATTTTACAAAAAATATCGTGGGTGGGTAATTCAGTTACGTGGGGCAATTTGGGTAGGAACTCCATGGCAGATCTCTGCCCAATTTAATGAACTAGGTTGTATTAACTTCAAGTTTTGATGAACCTTACAAAATATTCTGAACCTCTACCTAGCTTTTCCAATGTACCTAAAGTTCCTACTCTATTACTAAAAAAATATTTTGTATTTTTAAACAGATTTATATGATTGATACCAAAATTAATTCCGGTCATTGGAAATTTTAATAGAAAAAGTAAATTTTACTTACATAAAAAATGTTAAAATTCAAGGTGTCATACTAATTATTGTCATCAATCTCCCTTAATAGATAACACCTCAAAGGGATGTGTTTTAAAAATATGTATCCATTATTTATGCCAAAGAAATCTACACTCCATAATAAGTTAAACCATCTCACTTGAAGAATCTGCTTATGTGATTCCTCACATCGTGAAGGGTAATTTTTATTTTGCTTTATCATAAATCGTACCAACTTTTTTAAAGCATTGTAGTTAGGTAAATATTTATAATTTGTATTTCATAAATCTACGCTATTCCATAAATCTGTATTCTTCCCGAAATCTGAAATATTTTCAGAGTAATGTCTTAAGAAGAAACAAAAAAAAACAGATCTTCATAAAGTACTTCTATAAATGGACTCTTTAAAGTAGAGCATAACTAAGAAATGGGCAATTTTTTTTAATTGACATGTTTTAAGGGAGAGATAAAATACACACTATGTGGTGATATCTATAAATAATGAGTTAATTTATATGTTTACCTTTCAATTATTATACGTATAATAAAATTAAACACACCTTACTCATGTGTATGATAATATTGTTAAAAAATGAAAAATAATTTGGGCCTACCAATTGTGGTAACGAAAAGTCTTCTGCACAGTGGAAACAGCCTGCTAACATTTATTTACCTTCTATTCCATAATAATAAACCGGACCAATCTCTCACTCGCCTTCTACAGCTCAATTTGTCTTGACCAATAGGAGCAGTGACAGCTCTCCCATTTTCCCGCTTTTTCGCTGAATTTCTCCATTTTTAGATCTCATGTTTGTTACTTGAAAAATTGCCGGCGGTAAAAATTGAAGAATCGCTTTTATGGCGGTGTTATTAATAGTGGTTCCCAACGAAAATGCACCGCGGAACGTGGCACAGGGTACCGGTGCTTTAAGCAGAAAACAACGTTGTGGCATTTTAGCGTGAAACAACGATAACTAATGACGCCCTGTAAGAATTGTTCAAATTAATTTCTTTAGAAACTGCTGACGGTAGCATAAATTCATTAATTACGATAATAACTAATGTTTTGTACGCGAGCGCTAAGAAAAATTATCTGAAACTTTCTTAATATCATCTTCCGTTAGTTGAAGTTGGATAAATTCGTAAAAGTATTTTCTTATAATTTCCTGGTCAAGTTTTTTTTTGAAAATCAATTATTAATGGAAAGACAAATATTACCGGGTCACAAATATCACAAAGTGATATGATTTCTCACTATTCCTGCCATAAAAAAAATCTTAAACTGATGCTTGTGCAATGTTGAAGGACTTGCAGAGGATAGAACTATCTGCATAAACTTTTGTATGAGTAAGAGCCATGCCTTTTGAACGTTGTATCATTATTTTGTTTCTTATTATAATAATTAATAACACATCAGAAAATAATCACACTGAACAACAAAAAATAACATCTACTTTTGAGAACTGAATGTTTATGTTAAAAAACTTCTGAATGAGAATGGTTTCGAGCGTTAGATACAAACATGACGATAAGAATACCCACTAAAAATGGTTATATTTTCAATATTTAATCATACAAATTGCTTTGAAATACGTTCAGCTGTTATGTTCAAGTTTCGCTGCCCTAATGTAATATTATACCTAATTAATTATGAATGTAAATTTTGTGAAAATCAATATGATCCAAGGGTTCCACAAATCATAAATTCTAAACCTGTCTGTCAAGGTTTTCGGTATTTGATATGATTCTCGACGAGTGTTATTATTACTTGTAGAAATAAAATTGACAGTATGACTGTTGGAATACATAAACGATGATATAATCATAAAAATATATATATTATTCGACCGGTTAGTAGCTGAGTTGAAATCGCGTCTGGGTCCCACTCAGGCGTCATGCATTCAATTCCTCGGCCGGCTAAATCCTCCATCACGACGCAAGCAGCATTTTCCGCTTACTATGATGGTAGTAGGAGATTTTCAGTTTTTGTCAGGTTATTAATAATTCGTAAATGGTTGTCTTTCTTCTGAATAAACTCAAAGCGTAGAATGAGCGTTATTTTGGTCTGGGTTAGAAGAGCGATAAACGAAACCGGAAACAAACCAAAGCAAAGGAAAGTGCCAAGCATTTACACGGAAATTGGAAGCTTATGAATTGGAGATTCATTTAAACACAGGCGCAACCTTATAATATCCTTGATAGGCCAAACATAAGAAAATTTGGAAAAACAGTATTTGTTCAAGTAATGGAGAGCGACAAATATACGATTATCCAACACAGAACCGGGGGAAAATTAATGAAGAACGTAGCGTGGAAGGCGCCACACCTCATGGCTTTGATACCTACGTGACTGTAAGTGCAATTCCGCGAAGTTGTTTTGAGTAACAGCCTACATGGAGATAGTCTGATAGTACGAGTTGCAAATCTCTGATATGAGAAAGCACAAGAGGAAGATCAAAGCGATGGAACTATTACTTCATAGGAAAAGGGGTGGAAACGCGGAATGAGCGTGAGGCAAAGTTTACGAAAATAGATGAGCATGTTCACGTGAGACCACCCTTTCATCAAGCACGATTCATATGACCTAGCTACCTAAGCGCCCCGTTCCTTATCAAAGTTAAACCCAATATCCGGGAGCCTCTTTGAGGCGGAATCCGCCAAACGCACCGGAGAATTGTTCCGCAAGTTCTCTCAATCTCGACTGATTCCAAAAGTGAAAGGTTAGAGCGAGGGGTGGGACTCTCTTCCCTGTACACCCACCCCTACCGCCTGTATACCCACTTCCCACTTCTACATCTCGCGCTTTCTGCTTACCAGTTTTACGACAATTATTAATGAAGCAAAGAGGATATGGTATTTGGATGACATGACATTGAAAAACAAGAAGAATAAGTTATTAAATGATAAACCCTTCCTTTATTAATACTAGGACAACAAACAAAATAATATAAAAGTAAGATGAAAATAATACAAAAGTATATATTATGGTGTACAAATAAAATAAAATAATTTTAAAATAAAATAAAATAAACAGTTATGTCGGGCGTGATCTTGAATGAACTCAGCCCCAGCGCTCACTCAGGAGTGGCGCTTGATGCTGGTAGGCTGCGGTCATCACTCCATTATCCGTATCTTGGCTTCTGTGACCCGGTGTTTCATTAGGGCGCGAATCTATTTATTCGTTGCTCTTATACTTAATTCGGGTCGTTCCATTGAGCTGTTTCGGTAATGATACCATGTCTCGGTGTAAATGGTATGACTAGGTTTCTCATTTGCCCAGCTTCTCTGGGACTGGTGAAAAGTAACTTTATGTTTGTTATATAGTCTATTACGAGGATTGTCCGTAAACTAAGTTTCCCATTTTTTTTTTAAATAAGGAAATTATTTTTTTTTTTTAATTCTGGATCGTAGCTTCGTCTTCCCCCTCCATATTCCTATCCGAACTCGCTGCAACGCTCAATGTCGGTTTAGCAGCCGTAAATAATGGAGCTTCCGATCGCATCGCCCGCGAGGTGTAAAGTACGCTCCGTGATTCGTTTTTTGTGTGCCAAAGGCTATTCGGTGACGGAAATTCATTCTCAACTGACAGAAGTGTATGGAGAAACGTTCATGAGTTTTCAAATGCAAGTGGTGCAAATAATTCATAGAAGGGCGCACAGACATCCATGACGAACAGCGGTCCGGACGGCTACCGGTCAGTGACGAAACGATTGCGAAAGTGGTAGCGGCAATGCTGGCGCCTTTCTTTGAATTCTTTCCACCACTTGCGCACCATTCGATTATCATATTTTGTGTTGTTGTTATAATTGCTGACTCAAGAATAAGGTAATTTAATATAGTTTTCGTTTTGAAAATTTCTTTAGGCTACCATTATTTTGAGAGCAATTCTTATTTATAATTTAATTTGTTTTTTTTTATAAGGCAATCTTTTTTTTAATTAATTATGTATAAATGGTTCCTATCATATTGGAGTTATTTTAAAATTACCTCAATGAAAGCAACCCTTGGCTGAAATAATTTCAAAGATATTCTTTATCCAGACTAACCAAACATAACACTTTCGGGTTTGTGGTAAATGTACAATCCGCTTGTAATACATAACTCATGTTCACGTCTGCCAAGTCTGATGGGTCAAACAGACTGGTTGCACCCTCTCGTACGAATGTTGCTAAATTTGGGGACAGCGCTTTCAATGTACTGTCGTACATTCTTGAAATGACCTTCATTTGGTTTGAGCTCAGAAAGCAATTTCGAAATTTTTAAATTAATTCTAAAAACATTTTTATTAAAAAGGGGGCTACAAACTTTAAGTAGGTGCGAAGCGTCGTTGAGGTGATTTTAATCACTAAACGGCGCTCACTAAAATTGACCGTTTATATGTAGCAATGTGAAATATTTGTAAGGCTTAATGATTTCATTATATCGCAGCATTCTCTACATTTTCACAACTCGCGAATCCGTATATTGTGGAAAATGTATAAATCATACAACGGAAACATCAGCCACTCTGTGTTCCTCGAGGATGTTCGGTTCGTACCCAGAAGCAGGAATGGATTAAGCACTCAGCCGCCTTCACAAATCTTCATTAACATTCTTAACGCACAAACTGAGTGATTATGGCCCCAGAACTACTTTAACGCCTGGGTTTCAAATGATAGTTTTTTTTATGATCAATGAAGGACATCTCATGTTTAGAGACACGGTTTATAGAGGAACAAAAGTGCAGTTTTTAACAGAGAGGAATTAATTACCAACCCCATTGTTCTCTATTAGCAAAGTGCAGATAAAATACTTAAATCAGATAATATAAAAAGTTAATCTTAAAATTTACCAAAGATTTTCTTGTTTGTAAGCTTGTGGTCATGGAAAAGGGGAAGAGGTATATAAACATAAACATTGATTTTTTTTAGTGTTTTATTTCCATTCATGATTGAAATGACTTAAAATCATCGCGTTGTTAATTTTAAAGTTTCAACCAACGACAAAAAACAGCAAAAAATTTGATTTTTGAATATCTTGCCCTAGAAAACAAATTTCAGTTAAGATTATCGGAGTTTTAAAACAAATAATTAAATTTTAGAATGAGTCGGGTTTTAATAATATTAACATAATACCAAGCAATTTTTACTACTTTCAATCCAAGGAAAATAGCTTATTATTTAATAATCATCCTTATTTTCGAGCAAGCAGTAATAATTTCCTTAACTTTCTTCACAAATCCCACCCTGTGAACGGATCAGGAAAATGGCATGAATTTTGCTTCCGAAACTTTGCCTATAAATCAACACTGTGTCAAATCCTTCCACAAGTTTGCATTTGTTGTTTAACAACACTTTGAAAATTATAAATTCCCATCCACCTAGGTACAACCCTTCCCAAACTTCAGCCTCGGTACGGCATTTTGCCAAGATAATGTAACTCGAATGAAATACTTAAATTAAATGTTGAAAACTCATTTCTAAATCTTTCAAATAAATTAAACCTACGTAGGTATTTACCTACAATATATTGCACTTTAAACCACATTCGTCTTGATTTTGCTTGAAATAGCACCGATTTTATTTTCCTATAATTAAAAATTAATTTAAGGAAAGTTCAAAACAAAGAGAGAAGAGCATCTAAAATGTACCTAATAATTTATTTTTTTAAATGCTCTCCAACGGTAAACACTAGAATTATAAAAATTTAACGACATCTTCTGTGTGAAATTTCAAAGTTAATGAATCATTTTACGATTTTAAATTCTTTGAATTTATAGTAACAAATATCAGTACGCATCTGACAGTTTTGGTCGTGGCGAATATCATGTATAGACATATTGAATTATAACATGAATAACATTTTGACTCCCGGTAATTTCAGATAGATCATTAATGCTTAGGAATCGTTTAAATGGGAATGAAAACTTCAGTTTTGTAAGCAGTGTGGATAATAAGTGGTTACTTTATAATGAAATAATGACATATTATTACGAGGAGGTTCGAAAGTCTAGACATGGCATTAAGGCTAATCTTAAGGCTGAGGCACAGACAGAGGTAAGGAGACCGATTAGGGAAGCGCTTGACAAAGAAATAATAGCTTCTACGTGCGGTTGGCGCGACGGCTTCGTGCAAATCCTGCTGGTAGATTCTTTGATTTCGAACACCTGTTTTAATCTTATTATAAAGACATGTCATAACGTTGGTCGCAAAACCAACGTATTAAACGATTCTTAATACTAACATGACGTCTTGAAACACGTGTGTAAAATTGCATACATACCGTTATAAAATATGTATTTGAATAATTAAGACAACTTTGGTTTCTTAATATCTTAATTTACTTGATTTAAAAAGACTACTTGACAAAATATTTATTTGAGATCATTAATAAATTATTTATGTAATATTCAATTTAATAATAATAAATTATTATTATGCTTATATCACCATTTTAATGTCACTAACGTGTTTCGAAACCAATGATTCCTTCGTCAGGATACAATGCACACTGAAAAAAAAAATAATGAAAAATATAAGCATAGGTAAATCATAAACAAACAAAAATAACATGTGGAACGGAAGGTAATATTTGGGCATTAACGTAAAACAAAAATAAGTAAAATAAACAAAATTATTACAGGATTATAATTAGCATATTTTTGTTAGAAACTAGAAAATGAAATAAAATCAAGAAACAACCGAGGTACAAAATTATATGATAAAAGTAAATAAATAACAATAATAAATGATTCATAATAAAAATTAAATAAATTTCGTGGTTATAAACAAAGTAATTTTTTTAATTTCATTAATGTGTCGGACCACAAATTGACTGCTTTTTACTATTTTTTTAACTTGCGTCATAAGCCATGGCGCTTTGAAATATACATTTTCCATTCAAAGAATATGACCGAATGCCAAGTTGTTTGCATATTTGTATTGTATTGACTTAAGAGAAGCAGAGTAATACAAAAACTAGTACCTAATAAAAACATAATATTATGTTGTTATGTATTTTTAATTTTTTTTTAATAATAAAAAGAAAGATAAATATTCCCTGGTTACGAATAACCTGACAATATTTGAAAATGTCCTACTACCATCACAGTAAGTGGAAGATGTTGCTTGTGTCGTAATGGAGGACTTGGCCAGCCGAGAAATTGAACTCACGATGCCTGGATGGATGCCAACTCAGCCACTGACCGGTCGGTATGTATATATATATATATCTATCTATCTCTGTGTTATTGACTGTATTGAATAACTATTAGATTATCTATGCATTATGTTAATACGACAACCGTACGTAGCTCCATCGAATCGTGAAGATTGATTATGACACCAAATATCAAAGTTAATTCTTCCACGTCTGTAGACAATAAATACATTGAACGTTTAGTTTCAAAATGTGCACGGATAACAGGAACGAAGTTACAAATTAGTATTTTCAGTGAACGGGTCCCGCACAAAACATAAAATACATGGAACCATTGTCGTGGAAAACAGACTCATCGATTGTTGGCCGGCAACAAAACTACTCACATTATAACGTCAACATACAAAATATACGACGTATACAATCACGCCCTAAAAAACGACATCAAACATTATTACGTTATATCATCCTATCTGGAGCTATTGGGACTATTATACACATATTAAGATTTCGGGAGCATAAAGAAATAGGGTTAGGTAAGTGAAAGACGCAAAGGAAAAACAGCAGTGTCTATCTAAACTTAAAGCTATTCCTAGTAAGTGTAAATGAGAATGAAAATATTCGGCCCTTTGGTTTTTTTTTTTTTTAATGCGCTCAAGTTTTTTTTATATTATTCCGCATAAGACTCCTAACTGTTCCCAACCGTATGGAGTCAGTAAGACTATGGCATCCCCTTTTGGAGAATGTTGTGAAACTGAGGGTAATGGGGCGGGAGTGGAAATGGGGTAGAGGAAGGTGGGGAAATACCTGGCTCTTCAGATCTGTTCATCAAACACGGTGTTATGAGAATGTTTATTCGTCATTGAATAAACATTCCCTTAACTAAATAATACTTATACCATCACTATTTATCGACTTGCCCCGGCTTAACCTTATTAAGAAATATATTTATCTGACCGGTAAATAATTGGATTGTAGTTTTTAACGCATGAGAACACCGTGGCTGGCTTCCTGCGGCACTTCTTATTTTTCGGGCCGTCCGAGAGGATGCAGTAAACAATAGAGTCAAAACCGTTTTTATCTTATTATTTTTAGATCCTTGGGGATCCTTTAAAAATGCGTAAATGTGCCGGAGATCTTGTAACGGAAAATCAAAATGGCTCATTTTGATCGGTGATCGTGTTAATTAAACGCGAATCCAATGATTGTAATCGACACTAGGGCAAATTAATATCGGTCGACTTCTGGATATAATTTTTCTCGGATTTCCAGAGCATTTTGCGCAAAATGACCCATAATACGAGCTCGTGTCGAGAACCCACATGGCCACCGTGGACGGTTTCAACAGTTATCGCCAATCATCCACCCCACGCTGCCAGATTCCTGAGGAGAAGGATCTAGCCGATCAAGGGAACCTCGGCCGCAATCCTACGAATTCTCCACATCGCCAAACTTTGTGGAGCTAATTCAATTAGTTCTCGTTTAATAGGTCCACAGATATGAGATTTTATTTATTACATGCTGTTTTATTATTTAATATATTTACTTTATATACTAAATAAAATCTCTCATTTATTAAACTACCCGCCTGAAATCATGACGAAGAACAGTACCCCGGCTTTGAGCGAGGCTCATAGCTCTACCCTGAGCTGAAGGCATCATCTTCCACCTGAATTCAATTAAATTATTTAATCCTTTACTTTTTATTTATCTTATGGCAACCCATATTTTCCAAATAAAATACCCAACTCCGCTAACTTGATTTGTTTGAAGCCATTGAAAAAGATTGAGTACATATTTGAATTCTCCTATGTCTAGAATAGTAGGAACAAATGTCTTTCCAAGCCTTAGATTTGAAAAGCTTTTAACATAAAGCTGTTATCTTCTTAACCTCGTTCGATACCCATAAAATGGAATATTCCCGGGGAGCGTAAAGCTACCCTTAGTTTCAGGCTTCCCGCAACCTGTTGTTGTTGACTCCCGTATTGGTTCGGCAGTGGAAAATTTCATTACCAATCAAATCTAAAGTAACTTTCGAAGAGTGCAGCGAACATACCTCCCCGAACGAAATGAAATTATCGGAGAAAGTAGAGTAAGGGTGGAGTGGGTGGGAAGACTGCCAGGGCCATCAATTTAAGGATCCGCTAGGCGCAACCCTTCATTTATGTAATATGCTTCCGGTCAGATTCCTAAAATAGACCACTTTCCTGAAACAAAAGCTGTGACCGAGGATTGATGTGTGGAGCATAAAACCTTAAATCTAAAACTAGTTCATTCCAGATAGTTAGAGGATCGCACTTTCAAAAACTTTATATTGACTACCATTTGAACTGATACTAATAAAATACTCTACAGAATTCAGTGCAAGACTCAAAACTCACCTCTTTGGAAAGTCATTTATGTAAATAAATTAACATGACAGTTAGAAACTTTTTTCAATATCGCTCGTAGTATCTTATTTTCCACTATTATTGCAAATATGGATAGTCCGTGTCTTTTTTTTTCATTCTTCATAGTTTATTTCATTTGTAACATTTGTAATTACTGTAAGTAGTTATAGTTTCTGTAACTATTTTTAACGTTAATTTATTTCTATATAAGTCTCCCCTCCAGTAATATACATTTTAAATAATGCATTTAATATGAGTAAAACATAAGTGAAAACAATAATTTATCCAAGATTTGTACACCCAAAGAGCTACGAAACATTTACAAAATATCCAATAGTTCATACATAGCATCAGATATATTGGAATTAACAATCTCGATGTTTGAGGTACAATTGTTTACAGCACGTGACGGAAACATGGAATACGGATGTGCATGCCGCCGTGGTTGATCTGCGGGTTATTGCAGCAAAACAATAAATTGAATGGGCTATAACACAGGATTGAAATTGACGAAATGCGGGGGATCACGTCTCCAATAATAATATTTGTATAACGCAGGCTTGTGTTATTTCACTTCAAGTGCATTTTACCATAACGTAATAAACGGAAACATACATTTTTTGTAACCGTATCCAGAGGTCGTGTTCTCGAAATTGCGCCTACAGCGCTACATAGTTTTTATTTTCTTACAGTTTCTTTACATGGGAGACCCTGCGGGAAATAATATCAATTTTTGATCTATTGATGATTCTTTTGCTTTCGTTTGCCAATTTTTAATGTGCTAATCGATTTTCCAAAGTTCGAGATGTGTTGTACGCTCGGTAAACCGAGTTTTTTCGTCGAACTGATTTAGAACATTGTCGACTGAACCACGGTTTTGAGCCTACAACTGTTTTGAATGAAGCCATATGTTTCTATTATCTTGGTAACTGAACCAATGAAAGCAGGAAAGCATTCTTCAAGGTACTCGGGTAGGGGGTTGTAATGAGAAAATATTTCATTTATGATTAATGACAACTGCTTCTCGCTGATACTAGACTGGCAAACTTTCCTGGTTCCCTTCTTATAAACTACTAACATGAACCTTCCTGGTTCTGTTTTAAAACGCTACTAACTACCAAACCTTCATCGTTTCTCTCTAAAACGGCACTAACTACCGAACCTTCTTATGTGTAAGTTTATTGACAGAAATATAACTTCTTTTTTAACGTTGAGACAACTTTATTTTTTTTTTTTTTTCCATTACGTAGATACAATTGACAGAACATAATATTGTATAAATGAAAATTGAAAATATTTAAAAAACTGAAAATAATTAAAATGTGTACAAGTACTATTATGTCTTATCAAACCGGTATATTTTTTTAAAATACTATTATATAATATACTCACTTCCATGATTTTGATGGTGTCTAAAATAATTTATTACCTGTGAATGGTTGTGATAATAGATTATCTATTCTGTAAGGTACTTGGAGTTGAAATTTGTTTACCCCGCATTAATATGCAATGTTTTATAATTCTTTTTAGTTTTTTTAAAAAATTTTATTTTAAGTCATTTTGCAAAAAAATTATTGCAAAAAGTCCCGATAAACTCCTTTTTGTAGTTTGTCTAATGGGAGCTTGTTATTCAAAACTGCATTCTAAATTTACAACTGAAACTGTATTGATTGTGCTAATTGCCTCGTTTTTTAGAACATATTTTTCAGCTGGGGAATAAAACAAATCAAGCAATCGTCTACATAGCTTTGCGATTAAAAAAACTTGAGTGAATGATGTGTTTAAGACTATTCGTGTAAAGAATGAAGAGAATAAGACCTAGGACAGAACCGTGGGGAACTCCAAATTCGATTCACGTGATGTACATTAATTTAGTGAAAGTTATTGAGGTTATTCGTTCAGAAAAGAGAAGTGTCATCTAGTGCATAATTTATTAGAATACTACCCTGTCACATGCCGCACTCATGTCAAGAACAGATACCAAACCCAAAAGCTTGGAATATTATTTGAGTATACATTGCGCAACATTTTACTACATGAGTATGAAATATTTATTCCTGACACACAGTTTTGCATGCATATATAAACACATACGTACTTTAAGCTATCGTTTATCTGAAATGCTTTACTATGCCTATAAAACTATGTACCGAATACCCTGAAATATCAGTTGGATATTGTTGATTATGGATAAAGGCTAGCTATGTTCGTTCTCCAGCCAGTGTCAATGAGGAATATGTGCTTCCACGCGATGGTTGATCTCCGAGTTAATGCTACAAAACGCTAATGCGTATATTTCATCAACTCCGAGTAAACTGTTGAGCCTGAATGGTTAAAGTCTTGAACTACTCGTCAAGTAACTTTAACCATAGATAATAGGCCGGTAACCGGAAAAAATTAAAAATTAAAATTAAAGTGAAACGGTCACTACCGTCGAGTAGCTCAAAATAGTTAATCGTAGTATTGAGTGATGGGTAGCTTTTATTATCTTCTTCAATGATTAAATATTACAATGAGGTTTACTAACTTCAATAAGTTATAAAAAATAAATTGAACAAAAATAAATTTTATTTATTTATTTGAAAGAGACATTATTAAACAATAAAATGTAAGAAAGCTTTGGCTACTCAATTGGGAACAAATCCGGTTTTATTCAAATTGACAATTTAGTTCATATTAAGTGCCATTATACAAAAATAGAACAGAAAAAGCTAGTATTGACATAGTATGGTAATATGATATATCTAGAAAAAAGTGTAATAATTAAGTATAAAGAGATGTGACGAATAGTATAGAAAAAAAGAATAAAATTTATTTTGTTAAGTACAAAAACTAACTTTAATAAATTGTTAATGAACAAATGTTTGTCCTTTTTACTTTCCTTGGTAAAGGTTTTTAATCTAGTTAAAATCTTTTCTCAAATAGCACAAATAATGTAACATAACTACTTAACATACTTTAAAGAATCGTTTGATTGAAATGCTGTACATGCTTAAGGAATAAAGGTATTAAGCTGACATAGTGGATATTATGAATTGTGACTTTGTTGTGGATAGAGAGGCCAGCCCTTGCAGACATCCAGCGCAAGTAAGTTTCCCAGTTCAAGCAACAAGAAGTAGACGTCGAAGGCCGCGTAATTCAATATCCCACCCCCGGGCTGATTGGACCGCCTTCCTCTATGATATTATGGCTAACTTGATTGTTAGGAATATATTTTTCTTTGGAAAACGTTTTTCTCGGAACGGTTGACTTTGCGTATTCAAGGGGAAAGCCTTTCGATGGAACTAGATTAAATTACAAATAAAAGGGAGCTCTCTCTCTTGTGTACAGACTTCGCCTTATTTTGTGCGACGCTTTTTATTTTGTTGGATTGTGTGTTGAAAAAAATCATCGACTCGTTTATTTTTTCGGTTTCAAATTAAAATAATGATGTTAAAGTTACACGGTCGAATTCGATAAGCAAAATGTATAATACATTTGATAATAAAAGGAATCATCCCTTTTTTGGTGGATGTATATTGATTAACAAATAATTTGACTTTAGTTATGCATTATTTTGTGCCTGGCGTTAAACTAATTTTAGCAGGAATATTTTATATATATTTTAAATGTAAAATGTACGAAGCTTGTATACCCAATAATAAAGGTATATCAAATCGTAACGTAGCAATGGAAAACATGTTTGTTTGTTTCGAACAGTCAGCGGAATGAAGAAATTGGCAGAGATATCATTATTCTGCCGTTCATGAAACACATATACATGTGTTATATATTATATTACTTAACTATTAATAACTAATGTAAGAAAATGTTTAAAATTGAAGAGTAGTATAAAATCTACAACGTAAAATCACGTAACAAAAAGTTTAATTAAAAAATATACAAAAAAATAAAAAATTATAATAATACCAAGCAACCATGTACGAGTATATGCAATTTAAGATATTTTTCTTTCGTGTTTCCATTGCGTTTTTGACCAATTATGTTTAACCATTTCATTTGTAAAATTTATTTATTTCAATAGGTCACATAGTTTTTTATGAAAGAATTCAGTTATTTGGTGTCAAAGTCGCAACGTAAACGCAAAATGTAAAAATATGTGAAATTACTCGTATATGGTTGATTCGTATGACGGCAGTATGAACATTGATTGTCAATTTCATCATAAGCTGTGGGGCTTCGAAATATCCGCTAAGCTCACAAAAAAATTAATAGACACCAAACTTATTTTGATTGAAAAAACATTGTTGAAAGTCAGGCGAGTAAGTAAGTAGGTACTTTTTGTTAATGAAATATATACGAGTACTTCAAAGCTGAATCATAGCTTCACGATACAAGTGAAAAATTGTTTTGTTGTCTTAAATATTGCGTGCACAATGATAAAAGCTGGACAAGTTTCATGACGAAAAAGCTCACTATTCGAGAGATGTTTTTGAGAAAGAAACTGATTTTGTGCTAATCAATTTCTGTTGTTTTTCTGCATTTTCTACTATATATTCGAAACAATAAATCCACTTTCTGTTTCCCGAACGTTGCGACGTATTTCATACATAAATCGGAATTCGTCGGAAAATCGACTCCCGCCCTATTCTCGAGCAGTCGCCAGTCGGTAAAACGTACCCGTACATGTGTCATAAGCTTAACGACTCAGTCCTCGTCACGTTTAGTTTTTCAAGCATACAACAGAGCGGTGGCAAACCTTTCGGAAATTGATTTCCGCAAACCATTTTTACGAACAAACGTATTTAGTCCATGGCTAGATAAAGAAGTTCGGAGATAGGATCTGACTTTTTTTTTCCATATATTTATTAGACATAATTAAGAACATTGTTTACATGGTTATAGCAAAAGTGTATTTAAGTACAATTTTTATTTTTTATTGATAAATAATCCTTTTAGTTTCCTTTTTTCAAATTTAATACCTCCCTAATTGAGAAATTCTCGTGTTTAGGGAGAGAGTACTAATATTTATTGTTCATATTTAATTTCTACAGTACTACCATGAACTTGAGGTTCTGGTGTCTATACACTAATTTAAAATATAAAATAAAATAAAAGGAATTTTTTAGAAATACAATATATCTATATAATGTATGTATATAAACATATATACATTTTTTCCAAGTGAACTTAAAATATACACCTAAAATAAATTTCTTGTAAAATTTATTTTAAGTTTTTTCTTAAAAAAATCATAATTTTTTTTCATCTTGTATATCTTTGGGAAGTTCGTTAAAACATTTTATGGCAGAATATGTGTAATGGTGTTGAGCTGTTGTTGTATTGAGTTTAGGGATTATTATTTGTCCTGTGGTTCTCGGCCTGGTGCTCAATGACTCTAATTTTAGATTTTCTTTATGGATTTGAAGTAATGAATTTTTTTGGTATATTGTATTTAAATCTAAGACTTTAAATTCGTTGAATAACTTACAGGTAGAAAAATAAGATGGCTTTTTTAGAATTATTTTAATCAGTCTTCTTTGGACTATTTCCAATGGGGCTAAGTTAGTTTTAAACGCTCCTCCCCAGCCTATTATTCCATATTGTACAATTGATTGTGCTAAAGCATAATAAACCTTCAGTAGCATAGATTTTTGTAAAATATTTCTTAGTTTGAGGAATATATAGTATAGTTTTCGAATTCGTTTAATATTTTGCGCAATATGTTCTGTCCATTTTATGTGTTGATCTATTGTTATTCCCAAATATTTTATATGATTCTTTTTTTGTCAATGTAGAGCATTTGGATGAATTGCAGTTATCAAGATAATTTTTACAAGAGGTATGTATAATAATTTTGGAATGTGTTGAATGAAGGTTTTTGTCCGATAGTGTAAATGTCATGAAGTAAATTTTGTCCGAGTTTAAGGATAGGTAATTGTCATCCAGCCATTGTTTCAGGTTGTTTATTTCAATATTCGCACTTCGATAGGCTTCTTCCCAAGTTTTTTTTTTCTATGATTAAAACTGTGTCGTCATCAAAAGATATAATTTTTCCTATTTTTGGGACACCGAGCATGTCATTAACGTAAATAATGAACAGTATTGGTCCCAGAACTGTTCCTTGACTTTAAAACGGACTTCTTGGGTTTTATCTATTCTAAAATAAAATAACGCTTTCTTTCTAGAAATTGACTTTTCCAAAACTCAATTTACCAAAGATGTTTCGGAAATTGATTTCCGCAAACCATTTTTACGAACAAACGTATTTAGTCTATGGCTAGATAAAAAAGTTCGGAGGTAGAATTTGACTTTAAAACGGACATCTTGGGTTTTATCTATACTAAAATAAAATAACGCTTTCTTTCTAGAAATTGACTTTTCCAAAATTCAATTTACCAAAGATGTTTCGGAAATTGATTTCCGCAAACCATTTTTACGAACAAACGTATTTAGTCTATGGCTAGATAAAGAAGTTCGGAGGTAGAATTTGACTTTAAAACGGACATCTTGGGTTTTATCTATACTAAAATAAAATAACGCTTTCTTTCTAGAAATTGACTTTTCCAAAACTCACTTTACTAAAGATGTTTCGGAAATTGCTTTATTTTCCCTGACATTCGTAGTAATGTGATGAGAGTATTATAAACAAGAAAAAATAACGATTTTTAGGGATTTTGATTTGTGAATTAAACAATTATGTTTAATCAGAAATCGTTTTCATAAACTACTAATAGAAATCTCTTAACTCATTGATTTAACATAAATACCTTTTTTGCAATGAATTGGATAAACAGGAACCCTCTGTGTATTTCAAACTCGATCCGTTCGACTGGTAGTCAGGCGTCTTACACACTGGACTATGGACCATGTCACTTTCTCTATACTGTGCACCAGTATCGTTAGAATAATTATGATTTGGCCTACATAAATAATACACTAATCGACCAATTTTATTCTAAGATAAGACTATGTTTTAAATGTTCTCGAATGGAAATGGGTAAGAATAATATGAACTAGAGTTTTTATATTAAAATAAAATATTCTTTCTTCTTCATAATTTTCAATAATTATTATAAAATATTATTATAAAAATACATGTATATAAAATCAGTTATTTGGTCTTCATTTTGTGAATTGCACATGAAAAAAATCAAAGCAATTCAAAACAAATTCTTAAAACACCTCTGTTACTGGTCATATCTTAAAATTAATTCATTTAGTGTACGACAACATCACATGGATATATTATTCTTTAAAAAAAATTATTTGTATTTTAGTACCGCACTCACAGCGTCCCAACTGCTCCTAACTGTCTGAAGCCAGTGAGACTATGTCATCCCCAATTAGGGTATGTTGTGAGGCTGAAGGTCTTTGGGAAGGGGGAGGGAGATGGGGAATAGGAAGGTGGGGAAGTACCTGGCTATTCAGATCTAGTCACCATACATAGCTGAAGCAATTTCAAGCAACGTTTCGATTTTGAATGGTGGTCTTTCACCAGGGCGATACTAAAAGTACTTTCCACTCTGTAACGTGCTGCAAATACACTATATATTATTTTTATGAATAAATTGTGAAATCACAAATTAAACAAATAAAATTTACTTCCGCACGCCGGGACTTGAACCCGCAACCTCCTGATTCGTAGCTGAGCATCGTAACCACTCATCCACGGAGGCCGTCAAAATAAGTCAATTATCAATAATATTCGGGGCCCAAAGTTGCTCAATAATATTTAGTTGAATGTAGCTACATGCTCCACACGCTCTTGTATCCTATTCAAAGTGAATCAATCTTAAACAAATTAAAATAAAATTCTTGCTTGAATAGACTATGTAATAGTTCCCGTCAATGGTATGATATCAAATACGGATGTCTTTAATTGCGAACTGAAAACATATATAAGAACTCCTTAAAAAATTGTTTTCTTACTAGTCGTAAAAAAATGTCGTCGTATTTTTAGATAATTCTGTTACGAATTTAATTTATTCCGCATCCTGTCTTATACATGCTATATTATCTCAATGTATGTAAATATCTTAAATTACCACCAGAATAAGAACTCCATAATACATTATTTTTCTTATTCTCGTTATGAGCGAGTTTTTAGTTTAATTAAATTTAAATGATTTTTTTTTTTTATTAAAAAACCTTTAACTTTTTTCCACTTATTTATTTTCGACCGACCGATTTCACCCTATCACGGGCATCGTCAGACTGGCACAATGTATACTAAATCTATGGTATATATAGCATCCTTTTCGTGAGTAAGTTCCCCTGCTTTTTCAAAATTAGAAATAATTAAATTGATTATAAATATTATGTTTATATTTTTATACCTTGCCATATTAAAGATAATTTCCCGAAAATTAAATAAAAAAAATAATAATCACCCTTATTGGGCCCAACTGTTTTTTTTAACCAAAAACTTAAAAAATATTATATAATATATTGCTACTTCACAACGCCTGGCCGAGTCATAAATTCGTGTTGATTTATGCCCCCTGCTCTGAGCCCATATTCGCTATTATTTTTCTTCCCCGCCGTATGCCAGCTTCACAATGCGTCACCGCGCGGCGCCACCGTCGCATCACCATACGTCATCCGCCCGCGCCAGGCGGAACTCCGCGGCACTATCGCCGTATCGTCCGGCGGCACCGCGGCACCGAGCCTCTACTATATTATGTACGAGTACTGGCACCGACACTGCCTTTATTTTAATACTGCCTATCTACTAGTGCCAGAAAATTGAAGGGCTCGTAAAACTACTAAATAAATATTATAAAACCATAAATTATTTAGGGATTTATTTGTCAGTCAAAGACTGGATTTTTTAATGTTTACCAACTCAAGGGCATTAAACGGATATAAGTGTTATCTATAGCGATTTCAAAAAAAACTAAGGTCGAAATTTTATGGATTAAATAGTGTTACGGATGAGACCTTGTGCCCAAAGTAAGAACTTACTTTACTTTTGACGAAATTAATCAACCACATTCAAAGTCTTTCTAGAGCAGAGAAATAATTTATTTGGTAGTTCGCTACGTTTAGTGTTTTAGCAGGGGTGCCCGGGTTCATGGGGTGAGATCTGTCCGGGCCTACCAACTGCGCCTCTGGGCCTCCTGTGTCAAATTAATGTAAAAAAAGGTAAATTAAAGGACTCATAAAACTATTAAAAAGATTTTTTTTTAAATAATTTTTTTCTTCGTGTTACTTCAAATAAGAATTCCAACTGCTCAAACCCTCACTGAACCCGCGACGCCTATCTACATATCGGTCACTCAGATTAAACGTTGCTTTAACCTCAAAGACTAGTCATTAGCGATTTTTTGTTATAAATTTATTTAGGTTTTATTTTTAAATCCTTATATTTAAGTTAAGCCGGGAGTAATCCATAATATTTTATTTTTTTGGTATATTTACTGCACATGTACGAGCTGAGAAAATGTAAACAGTCGATTTCAAGAAAATGAATAAAAAAGTAAACAAGTGGTATTTACATGATGTGTGGCATGCTACGAAATGGTTTTAACTTTGGATGGATGTAAAGAATCCAAAAACACAGTTACTTAACAAACACAGTACCGTTTATAACGTTTTCAAACAATTATGAAGTTTATGAACGAGCATTTGCAGCATTCACGAATAAACTTATTGAAATTTAAACCACGTGGTAGAAATAAATAACAAATATTCGTCTTCTGTCTGTCTGCAAAGAAAATATTGAACAAATAGTTCTTAGAACAATTAATTTCAAACTAATTTAATTTAAAAAAAAAGTTATTTTATTGTGCAAAATAAAGCTCTTTTGATTTATTACTTACGATGACATTGTGACAGCCCTTGATATTGCGTAAGAACAACAGACGATAAAGTATCGTCTAAAGTCGTAACAATCTCACGTCAAAGTCGTATATAATAAAATTTCTCACCCATTAACGAATATTACAACGATAAAATCGTTTTAATTCCTGATTGTTGTTTAAGAAGTGCTACTTGCTGTAAGTAACTTGGTTCAACTTCAAATAATTATGGTTAATTTCTAATTATATCCTAAACTCTTTTGTGTTTAATTTTCTCGTTATTATTTCAAAAAAATAAATAGAAAATGTTTTGTTTAAATTAGTTTTAAGCATTCATATTTCGAATCAGCTATTTATACCAATAATAAATTTAAAAATTAAATTTTAAATAACAAGGATAGAGACGACATATTAAATAACTCCGTGGTGTATGAATTAATTTGTAAATATTGTAACTTTTTTATGTAGGAAATGCATCAAAAAATTTTAATACGAGAGTCTAAGAGTACCTAAGGCGTTTAAGTAATAATTATAATTCTGAATTTGCCAACCATG
Organism: Halesus radiatus; assembly: GCA_022606495.2. NCBI lineage: Eukaryota > Metazoa > Arthropoda > Insecta > Trichoptera > Limnephilidae > Halesus > Halesus radiatus. The sequence continues at coordinate 301,845 of JAHDVE020001056.1, read as the reverse complement.
TTTTGGAAACAAATCATTATTTTGGCATAAATAAAGGTTTAAAAATTTACATACGAATACAACTGGTTTACAATCAGATAAATTTGTAATTTTAGACTTTTATAAAAATAGCATAAATAGATTAAACAAAACATTATTGAAACATTTTTTTAAATATGTATAATCACTTTGTGGAGTCTTATTTTTAAAATTAATAAAACAATTATATTGTTTAAAACCACTTTTTTAATATAAAATAATAATTTTAAATACAGTGGTTTTAAACAGAGTAAATTTAATTAAATTTTCACCTTAATTTATTATCACATTAATACCTATATTTAGAATAATATGAATAAATTATGTTTTTTCCTTGATTTCATTTATAAAAAAAAAATTGGTAAAAATATATTACTACATATTTTATAATTTCAATATAAATTTTTTTTTTCACATTTTTAATTAATTACTTATCTAATTTCATCATTTATTATTAATTTTGTTCATGTTGGTAATTTGTTTTTTCTTACGTTATTATTTTTCTCTGTTTATTGTTTGTCTATTCTTTTGTTATTATCTCTCAGTATACTATGTATCCTTGTGAGTGAAGTATCGCTTGTTGATATTTATGAATTAAATAGTGGTTTAAATAAAATATTTCCTAATTTCTTCAAAAGATTGATAATAAATTTGTGGCATCATTATTAATAAACGAATTGAAAATTACGTTTGTATTCAACATTTTTTTAATTAATCTACAAAAAGTTTTATTTAATATGCATTTTAAAACATTTCATTAATACACATTTTCGAAAGCATCGTTTTGAAACATGTTGATGTGATTATTAATAAAGTGGTGAATACAAAAGTAATTTTTAATTCATTAATTAAAATATTTCGCATTCATTTTATTGAAAATGACAACAAAGTGATTTTGCACTTATTGAAGAAGAGAAAATATATTTACATCATTAGGTTATTTTCGTTTCACTGCTGAGAAAATTTTAATCCATAAACGACGCCATAAATATGATTTAACTGTCAATATTGCGTTTACGAGAAACTACCCTAAGAGATTTTCAGAAGAGCGAAATATTTTTTTGCCCCTTAATTAATATTTTATAGAGAACAATATAAATCATAAATGATTTGTATATTTTACGTAAATATCTTTTCACAAATTCATCACTTAATAACTGAAAGGGAGTGATTTTATTGTTTCTGAAGTAGAAGAAATAACTGGATTTCTTGGAAAGTAATGTTAACAAAGCTTTGTTCTAGCTTTTTCAAATGTAACAACTAAAAATGATTAAATATTCAATCTTTTCAAAATTTCTCAAAACAATTTAAAATTTACTCTTCATTATTTTTAGTACCCTGTTTATCCTGAGAAAGAAAGCTTTTCTTTCGAAAAATGTTGATATTAATGTGATAAGAAAGTGGTGTAAACAAAGTTATTCTTATTAATTCAATAATTTAAGAACGCTTCTATTTTATTATCCGGCTGGGAGCAAAATCGTTTTTTTTTAATCCACGTCCGGAAAGCCAACAATTGGGTCAAGGATGTTATCCGTGTCTTCTGCCTCCTCTATTTATAGTGACACACGCTCGAGGGTGAAAACAACATGGTGATAAATTCTGTATCGGCAACTTGGTATTTCCTATGTGATGCTATTACTAAGGCTTTATTAATATTAGTCGTTGGGTTATGGTAGTGAAGTCTGCTGATAAATCTGTTACTGCGTGGAAAATTCTGGAATAATGGTAGGTGTACAATAATGATACTTTACGACCAGTGACGGTTGGTGGCCTATCTCATTGGGAACTCAATCTAACATTTAAAAAGTGAGAAAAAAATACCTTCTACTTAAAAAAAATACTATGCTGCTCTTTTCCATCTTATATATATTTCTCCCTACATCTAAAGGAATTTAATCATATGTACCATGAATTAGCGACCTAGCAACAAGAAACAAGTCGGCGATTCATTAAAATGTCCGTAGCTAATAAATAATCTTATGTAGTAGGTTACGAAAGATTGATTTAAAAGCAAAAAAAATAAATTTTGCCCCAGAAACGTTACTATTCGTTTTTTTATGCAAAAAAGTATAACCTTTAGTAATATAATTATTTTAATAACGACACAAAACAAAATAATCACAGATAAAATCTGTCGGTTCGTACAAAATACTGTTTAAATTTGTTAATATAGTTGCGCAAGTTTTAGATTCCGAAGGATTGGGTGCTTGATATGGTATGACAATGTATGAACTATTTCTTAGGACCGAAAGTCACATAGACGCTGAAATCATAACGCACATATAGAATTCATTTCGGAATCGCTCTCGGGCAGTATTACCTATAGGGACAGGCAATTTTTATGACCGAATTTGAATGGCCCGCTGTTTAAAGTCTTGTAAAATTATGATATAGGTTTTTTTATATCTTTTTGTGGTAGTTTATTGCATACATACATGCCAGAGAAAACCGTCACTATTCAGGACAACACTCAGAAGTTTAAGTTTAAATAGTTTTTTTTCTCCGTGAGCTAGAATTCATTTTTGAAACATCTGACAAATGCTTATAAAGGCAACGTTGTGGAATAATCTGAACTAGTAATAAATTTTACCAGCTAATTAAATGCATGTTCATAGATAGAATATGAACAAAAGGATTTTGTCTTACTTTAAAACACAAAATATGCAAAAAAAACTTGGAAATTAAATCTCTCGCAAAAACTAACACGTTTTATTAATTGTTTTTGTGTTAATTAGTAGAACTGCATTTAACTTTTTTTTTTAATTTAATGTAAATCAAATTTAATAATGTTATAATTATGTTCATTTTCAAATACGGATTAACCACAGTTTGAAAATGGCCTTAAACGCCGAAACAGCTATCATAATAATAAAAAACTAAAAATACTTACAGAACTTAATAATAGCATTATTAAATATGATTTACATTAAATTTTAAAAAAAAATAACTCGTTTAAAGTGTGTATTTCTTTTCACCAAGAAAAACGTACATTTTTCATGCATCTAAGCATACTGGGGGAATTATGTTTTAAAATTAATAACTCACGGTGAAGAATATGGATTACGATTTAAGAAATTGTGAAGTTTTTTCTTTATAATATTACTCAAACGGAAAAGTTCGCCGCTTTGGTGTATTCATAGATGGTAAAAACTATCCTCAAAATTATCTTAAAGAACGTTATTTCCAATTATTTTATCCCTCATTGAAAGCATATCTTTTGTCACATAGTACATTCTATTTACTGACATGTAATTAAAATAAGTTGTTTAAAGGTTTTGCAATTTAATAACAACTTTAATAATTCAATTTAAAAAACAGTTTCTTAATAGAAAAGGTCTGCTAGATAATTATTATTAAGCGTGACGCCTTTCAAATGCATTATAAAACTGTGGAAGCCACTTATAGAGTACGATATATTTATATTATTTCTATATAGGTATTGATATTGAAACTCGTAAACTGTTTTCATTTTTATTACCAATGCTCTTATTAATTTCTGAGTAAATTGACGGTTATTTTAATGGTCGTATTACAATGTAAAGTTTCCCTATTTAAGAGTTATAATTACGTAACAGGACTTTTTTATAAGTTAACCGTTTTTTAAATTCAATAGTAACAGTTATTACTGAATATTAAAAACTTTAAATAAAAACAGGGTTCTACAAATTAAAGTGAACGCAATAAATTTTAAGTAATAGTTTTCATGATTGTGAAAAAGAAATTATGAGCAATAATGAGAAAAAATTTAATAATTCAACGTAATTGATAAATGATAAAAAAATAACAGCAATTAAAGTGACTGGCACGAGTGCAGTTCTGTAGAATTCTAGCCTGAAGAGATAGTCATGATGGTAGCCAGCTTTGATAGGAGAGTGCACCAGAAGAAGAGGATTGTAACCTTTATACAGCATCAAACTGGTCAGTTAATGCAAAAAGTAAAAGAAAATCCACTTTATTAATTATGTTGACATAGAAATCTTTGTGTTTGTTTTTTTACTACAGGTAGGTCAAAACATTTCAACAACTCCCCGAGAGACCGTCATCCCCTAACAATTCCAAGAGCAAAGTTTCATCAAAAGAAGAAACATTTGCCGCTTAGAGCATGTTTTGCTTCCATCTTACAAAGCACGGCAGGTTTTAATATTATTCTATAAATCATTAGCGCTGGGAAGTTTTGCCCGGCCGTAAGCCGTAATTTACTTAGGTATATATTTCGCCAATTTGCGCCGAAAAAATGGTGAAACAAAACCCGTAAGAAGGTTTCGGAAAGCTTTACGAGCGGTGTCTGTTATTTTCCCCGTAGAAAGAATTCAGAGGAATGTGTTGCAGTGCTCATTAGACACACCATCAGACCGAATATAGGTCATTAGGCGAAAATATACATGGGCCGAACATGCGACGTGACGTTCTTTTCAAAAATACATTTTTTAAACTAATTTCTTGTGTATTATGACATATCTTTATATTATGTGTGTGTCGAAAGAATAAGATGAATGAAAAAAAACCTTTATCGCTTAAATGAAAAATACATAATAGCCAATCTCGTCAATGATTTTTTTAAGTACCAAGGTTGCTGACAATATTTGATCTCCTCCTGCTACCATTATAACTTATCAGTAAACGCTGTTTGAGCAATGATCGAGGAAGTCTTCTAAGATAAATGGGAAACAGTGTAACTTAAATAATTGACAAATATGAAACACACGACGCAATTGAGATGAAATATCACAAAACTGGGCTATAAATGTGCAAAAGTTTTTATTGTATGGCATCTAGTCTTATTTTTAAAAAATGTGAAGATTTTTTTTATTTAAATGTAAATGTTATATTTTTCCCTCTACCATTGTTGGGTTTCCCGTAACTTTATATAATCTAAGACAATTCTGTAACGAAGTTATTCGCTATTTTCTCTCCAAAGTTTTTTTATGTCCGTGAATTTGAAAAGTTCCGTGGATACTGGCTTTGTCAAAACAACCCCGGTTCCGCGAGCATTGTACTTAAATGTATTTTAGTTTAATCTACAGGTGTACGTCAAAAGTTTTCTTTTTATATTTTCGTGTCAAGACGGGAACTTAACGTTGATTTATTTTTTAACACGAAGAAAGAAAAACGGAGGAATGTGCTGGAAGAGTTTAAGTAAAACTATTCTTGAAATTCAGAAAATAGTTTAGTGAATATAATTTAGGGCCCTTACACTCACTTTCAAGCTTTCTTTTAGATCTTTTGTCCGTTACAATAGTTATATCAAATACCCTAGATAGATAATACGTCCATCTTCTGACATTTGATGGCAACATTCTTCACTTGGGCCTCCAGTGGCGGAGATTGTATGAATTGTTTTTTTCATGCATTTTAATAGACGTTCTGTGAAACATTTTATAAATAAATTATAGAAATCGAAAATTCGTAAAATAAATATTAGCTATCCTACACAAAATTATTTTATTGCTTTTTTACACACACATATGTATATTTTAAAGAGGCCATTAGGTGTGTATTGACAGTTCTAAATCTCGCCGCTCACCGCTCGCACTCTCTCCATATAGCTTAGAAAGAGAATAAAATACTTAAGTACGTAAATATTTTAACACTTTGTACTATAAAATATTTTCTTCCCTAAACTCAATTTGATTGGATAATATTTATTTTTCTGAATAGTATGTTTCTTATTATTTTCCGTTATTATATATATTAATACTATTTATTATTATTTATTTACTATCTACAGAATGTGTCCAAACATATCGCCTTTAAACACATACAAAAATGTTATAAAAAACTGGATTATAACCTAAACATATCAACCTTTTCCTGCTTTAATTGTATATTTTCCCCATTTTTCTTTCTTTTTTAAATTTTATTTTTCTCATGTAACTTATAATTTTTATTTTAATTACCGTCAAAATCCATGGATTAATACAAATATGCTAATATACTGCCACTAACTGATACCAGGTATACTCACACACTGGCCTTGCTTATGTGGAATTTTTATTTTATTTACATTACACGTAGTTTTATGTACATGTGTTGGGATGTATGTATAAGTTAATATTTAAAAAAAATGTGTCCAACCTTTGTACCTTGTTTGCGTAAATGTATGTATCAAAAAAATTAATTAATAAATAAAAATAAATACAGTTATCATAAATGAGTAAGTACCTACTTACGAATCGTTGCTTTTAACTTATGTTATATTTAAAAATAAAATAAAAATGTGTTCTATGTCATTTTTTTTTAAATCATAATATTATTAATATGGTGTCAACTAACGACATAATTATTAGTAAAATTTTATTTATCTCTCAAAACGTTGGTTAAGCTGTGATGGGTTTAACCAAAGTTTTGTTCTACATATTTTCTCTCTTAATCACTGTTATTTTTAATTTTTATTATTTCGTATTAATGTTACTCTTGTTTATTTTGTGTTTCTTTTTATTCAATTTTGAAATAATTAGCCTCGATATAGGGTTAATCCTTATAGGAAGTTTAATTATAGATGGAAAATAATTCATTTTAATTGTGAGAAAAAATAAATAAAAACATAACTGGGATTTTTTTTTCCATTTTAAGTTTATAGATTTTTGGCACGTCACAATTCTTATTATATTTTTTTTTTATTTATACGTTTTTTTATGAGAATATTTATATATTTAACTAAGTACATATCGACCCTAAGTACATAAATAATTAACTAAGTACATATGACTAAGTACATATGGAATAACAAGGTTCCATCTGACATAGCAATGTTATGCGATAATGAGTCTTAAATTTACCTTCTATAGAGCACATCATCGCATGACATTGCTGTGTCAGATGGAACCTTGTTATTCCAAGGAGTCGATATATTCAATTATTTTCACAATAGTAATTTATAAAAAATATATATATATTGAAGATTGTATTATAATATCTGTTAATACAGTTACTACTAGATTTTTCTTCGTTTTTAATATTAAAGATAATTTGATCGTTGTTTTCAATGACAGTTATTATGTCCTTATTAAATTTTGTACAAATACAAATTAATGAAAATAATGGTTGTATGACAGGGAGAAATCTAAACAATTTACAATTATTATTTCATAATTTATTAAACGATTATTTTATTCCCTTTCTATAGACCGCGTATAGACCGAGCGTTGGATAACACAATCATAACTGTTGGATAGTACAATCATAAAAGCTTATTTGATATTTGTTCATGTATGAGCAAAAAGGCAGAAATGTCATAGGCAGGTTATTATTTTGGAAAAGGAAAAATTTAAAAGCGCTGTGGGTTGGGCACTTGAATACGATCTATTTGGTGGCCGTGTTTGGTGACCAGATCTGAATAGCCAGGTATACCCTACCTTCCTCTTCCCTTCTCCTTCCCCTCCCCCATAACTTCAACCTCACAATATTCCCCAATTGGGAGTGCCATATTCTCACTGGCTCCAGATGGTTGGGAGCAGTTGGGACTCTTGTACGGTATTCATATAAAAAAAAAACAATAAAATTGGATTCTCAGTGGCTTCTTAACTTCACTTAGTTTTGATTATTGAAATGGTCTGTACCTGTCTGCCTTCAGTAAAAACTGTTTTTTTTAGTCAATAAAATCCACTCCTTTCACCCCTAAGAACACAACAAAAAGTCTTTTTAAATGTGTATGTCACGAAATACGTTAAGTAACTAGAAAACATAACTCTTTCAATATTTAACTTGTCCGGGGCGAATGTAGAATCGCCGATTTTCCGCTTAAATGCGCATCTACGGAATTTTATTTAAACCCCTATGCGCTAACGAGGGTGGCCATGGAGCAATTACTGAAGGCGTCGGTTTGCAGAGCTAAGTCATGAACTAGTGGAGGAATGGAGGTAGTACATCATACATACAATCTCCACTATAGCCTGTGACCCTGGAAGCCATCGTTGAATTCCTAGAGGCACGTACAAGAGAGAAAAAACTTTAGTAGATTCTGACACGTTTAACAATTATGTGAGAATGATATGCAGCACACTTTCGTTATACTCGTAAAATCAACTCAAGTAAGATTTACTTGACGTATGTTGGTGTGAGTTTTTTTGAAATAATGTAATTTTAGATGCCATTAAAAACTTTAAATGACATTGAAGAGGTCGCCTGGTGGAAGTTGGCAGTGGACGTGTCTGTGTTCCCGTACAGGGAGGTGAATTTTACCCTACTTTGGATGAAACTAAACACATTTTAAAAACTCGATATTTTTTCTTGAACAATTTATCAACTTTATTGGTCTATCTTGGGCCTAGAATTAGAGTGGTTATATGTGACTTGGCGATTTCAGATTTCTTTCAAAATCGATATTGATCACCTTTCTATTGATTTCATATTCATTGGTACCAGTCGAACACCTAAGACATCGAACATGTAGATAGCATGCTACGCATTTTTCATAAAACTTAATGTGCAATTTTATTATTATTATTTTTTAACGCAACGTTTTGTTAAGTTAAGTTATAATGCTATCCCGTGTAATTAAAAATCCATTCAAATTTTATGAAGCATGAAAATTTAATTAAGTTGTAAAACTTATTTTATAGCTTAAACTTATTTATGCATTCTTTTCAAGAATTTTAATAGTTTTAAAGTATGTACTTCCTTCGAAAGTTTTTATGAATTTGAACATTCTTTCAACGTCGTGAAAGTTTGACTCATCGTTTTTTTTCCTTAACAGGTTCTCATTCAACGGTATTTTAAATAAATAGAGGATAATTTTCTTAATTACGCCGCTCATTATTACAGTTATTTGGCAGCAATAGAAAATGAAATGCGAGGTTCAAATATTCTTGCATTTCTTTGGTAAATATTTCAGTGATCATTTAAAACTTTAACGTTTCTGACAATCCTTATGGCATATTTTTTTAGCATTCTTAGCACAAGCTTTAATTTTGATATTCTTATTTAGGTATCAGGGACATATGATCGTACAGAAATAGCGAAGTATTAGGTAGGTACACACTTCTACAGCAACGGTAGATGACTCTAAAAGAAAGTAAGCGGCCACGAGAATTTATCAATAATACGTTTATGGAAAAGGTATATTTTTTTTAATCAGTCACATGCTTACTAAGGTACCTGTTATAAAAGTTATTTACAATTGAAACATTCTAGAGATTCTTACCATTAACGTTTCACATAAGTGTATGTACTAGCAATCAAAGTTGGTTTATACCTTTAGAAATAAATACATGCATTTTCGACATAAACACATTTTCGTTGATTAATTAGGTTGACTCTTTATCAGCGTCCAATGCCAGGATCAGTTTCTGGCCTCGACATTACATTTCATCTACCTTTGATAAAAAATAATGACTCGTAATTTAACAACAACAGAAATATTGCAAACCCACCCGAAACAAAAGACTCGCTTAAAAATATTTAAAAAAAACATTGTCAACATATATTTTTTAAATATTTAGTCCACCAATAATAATTGTAATATAATAAAACAGATTGTTTCCAAAATTCTCCGTTTCAACCCTCTCTCGGAAAACATTATTTCGAGGATTGAATAGAGGCCATTGAAAGAATTGAAACCCTTCTATCTACTTAAGTGTTCGGGGTCAGGATTAGCAAAGCTTAGTTCCATCAACTAGCTCTTGTAGCCGCTGAAAAATGGAGTTGGTTTGCAAACTTCGGTACGTTAACACATCGCGCCTAATTAAAAAAGGGTTCAGCACTGCTGGTCTCCTTAACTCAAGCATCAACCCTTTCAAAGCCTCCATTGTACTTTGGAATAATAATGCTTTTACCGAGTCAAAGCAACCTTATTAATTATATCATTAAAAGAACAGTTCGATTTCTGGGAAAATATTTAAAAATAAATAAGCGCAAGTGCTAGGATATTTTATGTACTATTTATATGGTATAAAAAAAAGTCGAGAACGGCTCGGGAAGATAATCAAAATCAAATTAATCGATTATTTAAGACTGATCATGGCAATGATATGAGATTGCGCATGCATTTGAATGATGCAAGAAATATATGCCATGTGTGTAGTGATCCTTTCTACGTGGAACTTCTAGAATATGTTGTGATTGTTAATTAATTTTTAATTAGTTAGCACGTGTTGCGACCGTATTTTTGTGTTATTTTAAGAAATAACAGTGGGTGCGGAGGTGGACAAGAAAATAATTTTTTTGGACCCTTCTCTTGGTTCTATAATTAAGCGTGTTATACGCGACCAAATTGCCTATTCACACGGTTCAATAAGGAAACAAAAAACCTCACGTGAGATAACCCAAAAAAATAATATATTGAGGATTTTGTGTGCCCAGCAATAGCAGAACCCGAATTTAGCTACGCAGAATGAAATGTTTTTTGCTAGCACCGTACTGCGATCCCAACACTTCTACTTCCACTTCCCACTTCCACTCCCATCCCCTAGAATCTACAACATACAACCTACGAGTACGGTGACAAATGAACTCGCTACTGCTCGAGATGGGGTAGGCTCCACACTTCCCGGCGCGGATGGCGCAATTGTTAGCCCTAGTAAAAACACGCCACCCGCATTTGAATAGAATACCTCGTTCACATTAAATTGGAATGTGTTTTGGAAGCTCGTTAGGATCACAGAATAACGGGTAGAGTGTTATTAATTTGGAGATTGGAGGCTTCATTTATCTCTTATAGCCAAATTTCCTGATATATTTATATAACAATCATAACCTCTTCTCATCATTAAAAAAAGCTATATTTTAAGTGTGTAAAAAATTTTGCTAAACAATAATTATAACATTCGATAATAATATTGAATTTATTCCGTCTCTAAAATGTCTTTTCATAATGAAATCAATAAATTTATATAATTTGATAATCTATCGCGTGTTCTAAGGCAAGACTTTCTCAGTACTGCTAGAAAATATGTTGTCCGGAAACCTGTCGTTTACTTTTACCGTAATATAAAAAAAATAAACCTTCGCAAACATTAATCAGTCCAAATTGGTTGATTTCACTCCAAAAAAATAGATATTTTTATTTCATGCGTCCACATTAAAGTGCTATATTATTTTGGTCCTTACACGCACCAGTTCCTGGTTTGTATTTCCGCGTGATGTATTATACAATATCCATCTCCAATTTGAGATTTGGGGCCCGAGCACTTTCCTCTGAGAGTAATCACTCTGGGAAATAGAATACTTTCAAGGGGTGTCTTTTCAGCGACAAGCTGTTCGCAGAATATCGTTATTCTAAGAACGGATTCCAAATAACTTAATCGTGTCTTATCTTAAGCTTAATTACACTCATTATGTAAATATTGAACATCTCATGAAAAAAATTATCATGGTTTTAAAAAAAAAAAATTAAATATAAATCTTATATAACCTAACTCCACAATTTCTGTGAGGTAGAGCCAGTAAAAACTGAGTTTACAGTGTAGGCCGAGGAGAGTGTTTGAAGAATTCACGAGCGATATATAAACGGGAGTTCTTTTTATAAACTTCCGTAGACAAATTAGAAGACGGTCACTAACAGACTGTAAGCTATATAAATGAAAAAATATTTTCTTCGAGAAAGAACCAAAGGTATGGCATTTTCTTACTTATGTTCAGTACCTATTAACAATTTCACTACATATGAATCACGGGTAAAGGCAGATTAATCAACCGTATACTATTCTCGTAACATGGGTTTTTACCTCCCGTGTGGGTTGTTATCCGCCCCAAAGGGGTTGCTAACTAATTAATATATTATAATATCTCAGTCCTGTGATGTTTTTTTTTTGAATATTTATCGCACCTCAAGAACTGATTTCCTTTTTTGTATTTCCTAGAACACAACACTACAGAACAATAATTATATTTTTTTTAATTAGACAAGTACTAAATTCCTTTGTTTGTCAAACGATAACTTTGTCTTTTAATTTCGTTCTTTTAGCTTTCTCCGTACCCGTTTTCATGTCTGCCTTTTGTTCGAAAAAGCGGTTACAAAGAAATGGAAAAGAAATGCTTCCTCCAAGGTCAACTACACCGTTTTGTTATTTTCATACGGATTCATCATTTTTTTATTTTCTTTGAATAGTGATAGATACTCTCAGAATCGCACTAGTGAAAGGCGGCCATTCTGAAACTAAAAGTTGCTTGAAATGGTTTAGAAGTGTTTGGCGACCGGATCATTATTGTCCATCACTTATTCCCCCACCATCCCCTTCCTTATTTTCTTCCCCTCACTACTTCCTTCCATACCCCAATTGGGAATGCCATAGTCCCACTTGTAGTTGGGATTCTTGTGCTGTATTTACATAAATCATATACTCGTACATTACTCGTACATTTCGCCTTAATTCATTACAAAACAACATTGCGACAATATTAACGGATCATAAAGGAATTTTTATTTCCATATTTTCAAATAATTGAAAGTACACTTACAGGCCAGGAAAACTCAAGCAATTCAACCGTAACTATTGAGATTTAAAATAAGACATTTTCATAAATAGCTTTGTTTTTGTGTATTTTTCACTAAAAATGAAAATAATAAATACATTTACAAGTTCAAAAAAAAATCGATGGAACACTCGCTATACTTTGCAGTCTAAGCTAGAAAAATACATATATTCATTCCAAACCGATTTACGTTAAGGTTCTCATTTCCCCCATCCGCGACACAGAGCAAACTAGTTCTGGCAAGCTAAATCTATCGCAAAGTGTTTAGGCCGCAGTAACTAAACGCATTGGGAAACTTCTTCTGATGTGGATGGATCGAAGCTGCAGGGTTTACCGTGTAGCCTATTATCCTTAAGGTATTCAACTGACTTTTAGAATACAGACATTCAAAGGGTTGTGAAATAAACGATTGCTGAAAAATATTCTGGGGTGGAATCGTGAGGTGTGATCAAACAACATATGTATTTTGGTGTGTTTTTATTTTTTTTATTTGATTTAAGCTGTTTTTTTTTTCTTGGAATGAGTTTTTAATTGTTTTGGAGGTAACTGTTTTTTTTTATTTCGTCACTTTGCCAAAAGTAATTTTTTTACATATGTGGGTGTTTAAGAATTTCAACGTTTTGTGTAATGTAAACTACTTTACTTTGTATACGAGTATATAGTTGGTAAATACCTATGATTTTTCAAAGACTTGTTAGATAAATATATTTCTAAACTATTAAAAGAAATGTTTGTTTGACAACTAAAGTAGCAAAATGTCCCAGACGAAAAGCTCTGGTATTCATGAAATTCGCACAGCTGTAGTTCTATGTCATCGCTGTTTTCAGAATTTCTATGTCATCACAACGGTTTTAAACTTACAACAAAATTTCCAAATGCGCTGCGGAGTTTTGAATTCCAATTGAACGCTAATTTCGTCCAATCGAATATTTTTCCAATGTTCGATTAAAAATTGATTTTGATGAGAGAGTATAGACATCTCGGGATCATCCGAGTATTAAAACTATTTTTATAAAACAAAAGTGTTAGATTAAAGGTTTAGTAACGTAATTATTGTACATTTTTTTGTAGTTAGATTCTGCCTTACAACCTTGTGTGAACGAACGAATCCTGAGGCCTACATTTCCGAGTTCAGGACGAATGAGGATATCAAGTTTTCACATAAAACGTTTATCAAGATTTATAAATGGAGTCATACATTCAAGGATAGGAGTGGCTGTTCCACAAATAAGGAATTCCAAGTCGCAGCAGTCGGAGCGATTGAATAAATTATAGTGGAAACTTTTAGTTTTATCACCACATTGAAACACGGTTTTGAATAAGAATAAACTTTCATAATCGTCAGATAAGCGGACTTTGTGGCAGAGTGGTTAAAATGAGTCATTCAAAATGTGTTTAAGAAGTGGGTTCAATTTTCAGAGAATTGTATGTAGAAATAAAGGGAGATACGAGGAAAAGCGTGCTTACTGTTGCCGATTAATGAGTAAACTGCTCTGGCCACCAAAGCGGCGAAGCCAATGAAAACTACGTATTTGACGTGTACTTAATAACTAAGGCGAGGTGCCACTGTGGGTAAATTTAATTGCGCAATAGCAAGAATGGACGATGTTGGCGCCACTTCCGTAATCTGGGTTTCATCCTAATAATGGTTCATGGCCCATCTGCATTGGTTCTATTATCTATGGGTAGACATCATTTACAGTTTTCCGATAAATAAGGTTTGGTGTATTTTCACTGTATTCCAGAGTAATGGATTTCATAGTGTCACTCCAATCTTGCGCACCTGTTCAAAAGCGTAAAAAAATCTCCGTATTTCTTTTGATAGATAGTCGAATTAAATAATAATTTGAATCTTGTTCAAAATTGAAATTTGATTTTATATTATTCGTCTTTTTGTTGTATTCGGTTGAATAATATTTGAAGGATTAAAAACGTATTGCAACATTAAAATCAACATAAAAACATACGTATTATACTGCCCTGAAAAAGTTACGGTAGTGGTAAAACCCGATCAGCAAAAGTATATACCAAATAAAAGTGATGTATACAAAGTTATTGTGTTATTTTTTAATTTATAAAAAACATAATATATTTCATTTTTTAGATATTTTATAATTTCAGAAATTGACAACTAGGTCACTGCGTAGCTATACATTCCGGAGCACGGAGTGCAGCTGGTTAAGCTGCATAAGTTATAAAAAATAAATTGAATATTTCTTTCCAGACTTGTAAAATAAGTCGATAGATGTCTCATATAAATAAAAATCAGGTAGGTATATCCGAGACTCTATTCCGATTGCAATTGAGTTCGGGATGAAATTTTGCAATCATCATAAGGATAGCAGCCAATAATATGGGATTTATAAAAAAATGGAAGATAATATTAACAAATCTTGAACATGAAGTATGATATCACTGTAAATGGCGTAAATTGAACTGGTCTCATTAGCTAAGTTGGTTAAGCGGTTACCCCGGATAGGTAGAGGTCCTGGGTTCGAGTCCCAGATGCGACTGAAATCTTTTTAATTTCTGTTGTTTTTTCGGTTTCGTGGTTCAATTAGGATGTGTTAATATTATCTTCTTCAATGATTTAATATTACAATGAGGTTTACAAACTTTAAGAAGTTATAAAAAATAAATAGAATTTTAATAATAACTTTTTTTTATATAGATAAATTTCAACATTTTTCGAAAGTATGTTAAAAATAATGATAAAAAATTTTGAAAATATAAAATTATTATAAAATATTAAATAATAAATTTATACTAGAAATTTAAAAAAGAAATTTAAATTAAAAATAAGTATAAATAAAATCAAGAAAATAACAAGATATAAAAAATAATCGTATTATTATTAAAATTTAAATTAATAATATTCTAAACAAATTTATCAATGTGAAAATAATCTAAGAGATTATTAAAAGATTTTTTTTTAAATTACTTGATTATTAATAATACATTGTTACTTATTTTTTAAATTATTCCTACAGCGCTCTTTTGGTACATACTCATCTAATAAAATTACAAAACTTTATACAGTACTTACAAAGTGATAAAAAGTGTTCATAGATAATGTACGCAACTATTTTAGCTGTGCCTACCACTTTACGTGTCTGCACTGCGCGGTACTGTTAGATGTGAATCGCACTTTAAACAACCCCCAAATTTAATGAAAACGGCTTTATTGTTAAGCGTGAATTATTGCAAGCCATAAAATAAATTCTTTTTAAAAATACATTTATTACGAGCATATTTAGATTTCAAATCGTTTTTATTTCGTTTTACTTTATTTAATTTAAGTATAGAGATTATGTGTAAGATATATATATATATATATATATATATATATATATATATATGTGTTCATACTAACTGCGCAGGCACAGACGTCACAAGCGGCCACCGGCACGTCAAAATATTCTTGACGATCCCGACCGGTGCTGGCCTGTGCATGTGCGGATACGTTACACTGACGTACGCTGTAATATTAATGTGTTTAAAGAAAATGCAGGCAACTAATGTATTCTGCACTACGCTGTCCTGGTAGATGTGAATATTCCTTAAAACGAGCATACTGCAAATACCTGCAGGTGGGGTAGAATAGTAATGGAAGTCATGATTATTTTTTACAAAGTCGTTTTTTTTTTAAATGAATTTTATAAAACTTTGTAATATATAATAAATAAGAAATATTTTTTAACGATACAGTTTTATTGAGAATATCAAGTTAGTGTTTGGTTTTCATGTTTCAACCATAAATAATTCCTAATTCCGTAATAAAGATAACCGAAACGATGATTGGTTCGCAAATATCCAGCAAGAGGCATCTCTTTTCACGCGTAAATATCTCCGGGCCAGATATAAATCACCGATTTAAGGCGTAAACACAATTCACGTCCTTGGCGCTACAAAGCGAATGCTCGCGATACGCCCTCGCTCTCTTATCGCTTTCAACTGCCGGTTAGTAATTGTTTCTCCTTGTTTCCAGTTGATAAATATTAGGCGAATCGAGTAAACGGATGAGATTATCAAATTTTGGTTAACTTACTTGCTAGCTATCTCGGCTGCCATTAATTCCGGGCCAGAAAGCCTCAAAAAGGCTGGAAGATTCACCGTTGAAACTGTATCACTTAGCCAAATACTGGCTGATGGATGTGCTCCATTTCTCAACACGTTCAAACAAAACTCACTGTTCATTGTTTATTTGGATTGATTTACTTTAACCGACTTAAAATTGGAATGAATCCTTCACATTTTATCATCTTAATTATGTATTTAATACAATAAGAAGTAAAAGTTCAGTAAATTATGCATCTTTATTTCAAATTTAATTAGTTACCTACTTAGTCAATCTGCTACTTATTCCGCAAGGCAGAGCGGAAAAATATATTTGTTTAATTTTTCAAGGCTTACTTAACCCATTACATCCATGATGATGTCTGTGGGCATCATTTATATAGGTAAAAACTATGAACTTTTTTCACTATGAGCAAGTTGATTTCGACCAAGATGATGTACAGCATCAACATATTGCAGATTTAGCTTTCAGTAAATAATGTAATTTCCAAAATTTTATTAATTGTTGTATTTAAATTTTTTTTTCGGAGGCATGAAAACTGGACAATTTTCAAAAAAAAGATGAAATTTGAATTTAATAAATATTTTTAGGGTAAATCCGGGATAGTCGCCACCCATTTTGAAAGAATGACAATTAAAAATAGGCATTAAAATTAAATTTAATGAATTGTTTATTTATTACAGTTACTCGTATATACCAATCAACTACCGAAAAGCATAAAAATAAAAATTCTCATTGGCATAAAGAGTATTAAAAATAAAAAAAAATATACATATTAAAAGTCATGATGACGAAGTGCGTCTCTCCTCGAAAGTGTCGGTGAAAGTAATTATTATTTAGCCTTATTTTTCTTTATGATAATTTCAATCAAATTCACGAAAAATTTTCTTCTTAAAATTGCTGCAGTTCCGGAGGTACATGAGGTACGTCTCGTGGATTAATTGGATGGAAAAATACAATGCAATTCAGTAGATCCAGCGTGCTCTATTTTTCATTACTAAATCATTTTTTTCAAGATTCAACACACACGTTGCACTCCTCTTCAATGGGCCCCGAAGATGCCTCTGAGAAGATGGTGTAACCAATTTCCATATTTTGTCTGTATCCTTTATCGGCATGGTTTTTCCATGCCTTTAATTTTCAGGGGATCTCAATATATTTATATACTATTTGCTTATATTTAACAGTTGTTTTTAGCGGTGTCGGAATTGGATTCGCATTCTTATTCTATTTGACGGATTTTTTTCAGATCTAGATCCACCACATATAGATGGAGAAATTTCAGAGAATTTGGAATATCCATAATGGAGTCATCTTGTTAAGATTCGAATAGGAATTCCATATTTTAAATCCGTCTCGTACTTTGATATTGTCCATTTGATGCTTTTTCTATGGCCAGCATCAGATTTTTTCTTAGTTCACTCTCCCCTGAAAACGTTGTTTCTTCGTGTGTACTTCCTAATCACCTTAAAATAATTTAAGCAATATACGTAGGACAACAAATACAAACCTTGCTCAGTGTGCAATCTTTCCCCCAAGTAGTATTAGAAATTCAATCCCTCAATTGTAACTAGATCACACAAAAAAAATGTTTTAAGCATCTTATAGATAATATTAAAAGTAAAAACGTTCACTTACGTCTCCGCTAATCGGCTCCAATATGTCAACGACCTAGGTATTAATTTTCGGTTGAAATTTTCAACAACGCTCCGAGAACGCCACAAATGTAACCACAGCCTGGTAGGCATTACCTTATTTCGTTCAACTCCGGAGCCATTGAGCGGTTTTAGAAAAATCGCTGATCTCCACCACGTTCAAAGTTATTACGAGTGTAGCGTCTCTCCTGAATTTACCATACCACATTATGTTAGCAAAATATCAATTGGCCGGTAACACTTTTTCAAGATGATATTTCATGCACAAGATGTTCGCCAGATGTCGTCCGTAGATGATGCCTGCGCGCAACGTTTAGGCCAGCTATGATTGTTGTTTGTATATGATCTTGGTTTACGTTCCTTTAAAATAAGCTCTTATTTTGTGCTTTTGTCAGTGATTTTTATTGGTAGTTTGTTTGTCTGCAGTTTTCATACAGTTTTATCAAATATGTCGAAAATATCTACTTCTTCGACTGAAATTATTGATTTGATGATATTTTACGGAATATGTAGATTGATAACTCTAGAGATATTGCCGGCAAAATCATTATCAAACGCAAGGTTGAAATTAAGGTAATTGATAATCCTTCAGATCATTAGCCAGTAAATAGAAATTGTGATAAGGATACAAATTACCTTTACTGAAATCAGTCTGCGAGTCGTAATATCTGTTTCAAATTCACCGCCAGGCAAAAACCAAAACGAAAGTATAAAAAGAAGACTCACTATGAACAAGAGTTATAGGCATTGAAGAGAAACACCAAGATAACAAACCATATGTTTTGCCTTCCCGAATCGCTCTATATGGTACATATGTAACATTTTCTTTCATATAACTCTTGTGTATAGCTTTCATCTAACTTTACAGTAACTCTCTGCTCTCTTTCAATTGCTGGTTAGTTTGATTCGATGGTGGACGTTGTTATGTAACGAAAGGTTGACCCTGAGATGAGTTCTAGCTACTCGTCTTGGCAAATAAGCCTGGCAAGCAATCACATCATTTTCCTCCATAAATTAACCAATCAGGCGATTCGAGCGCCCAATTAAACCAATCAGATCAAAATTAACAAAGCAGCAGCGAGCGACGTGGCGTTGCTAGCGGCCCCTTGAAACACATCACTTCCCGCCTGGAACCCGAAGAGATAACTGCGTCTCTGAAAAAGAGGCGGCCATTTTTGTTATTAGTTATTTACGAGCAAGTACAATGCAGGCGGACTGAAACCCGCAGCTAGCCTTGCCTCTTGCTGTCAAAGCACTCAACATGGTGCCTTACTAATTATAAAAAGCCCATTAAACTCAGTGTGACGATGTCCGGCCTTGGCGTCATTACCAGCCACCCCCATCATTCGACCAGAACACCATGTAAGCTGATTTCCCATCTCCTTTTAATGTGTTGATTAATCCCTTGTTTCATCTGCATAACTCGGTTAGAGATTCCAATCAGAAAGAGAGAGAGATATTACAATAGAATCTTACCTAGATTAAGAACTTTTTACTGTCTACACGATTGTTCTTAACCCATCATGTTTGTCTGTGTTTACAATAAACACCGAGTATGAAAACACTTCCCAGTACTATTTAACGTAGAAGTAGAAACGCCCTCAACCCAATTATAAGATTGCGATCGATCCGCGACCCTGTATGATAAGAAGTTGATGCCCCCTGCCGATCTGAGCTAGGCTAATGTCCGGAGCAGACTTCAACCATCTCCAGGTTAAGTCCTGCAGATTGTAATTGTCTCCCATAACTTCCCCTGTAACCCAACCCCTTTCCCCTGTTCCTCTTCCCCGTTTCCCCTCTCTTTGACATTCCCAGTTTACACAACAACGTGAAAAACCAAATCCTCGTATGCCGTTGTGAGGACAATCGTTAGGTGACAGTGGCTTTGAACTACGATTGAATGACGCCAGTAAGCCAAATGAAGCATTGGCAGAAATCAAAGGACTATTTATTAAGGACTTTTGGAGGAAGTATGCAAAAGAAAAATTATTGCCCGGCGCTAATATGAAAACTTAATGTGGAAATGACCTGTATGACAACGGAATTTAAAAAAATATTAGATCAACGTTCGGTGTAAGAAGTGGTACTGGCCTTTATTTGCGTCTTGCTTCAGCAGCGCTTTGGTAAATGGATGCATCTTGAGGAAACCAGATGACAGACTTCACAAAAGGAATTCCGTGAAGACGTTACCCGTGTTCTTTTATTGTTTTTTCCGAGTTAAGTTAATGCCGAAATCGAAGAATCATGGAAGAGGATGAAGAAGGCAGAAGAATGCAGAAAGTGGCAATTCATGTCTTCGTTGTGCACTATATAATAAAAAACATCCAATGGCTTATCGTTGCCGGACTTGCAACTGTAGCCCTTCCAAGTAGGCTTCGAAAAACATCCCCATCTGAAAAATAATTTGCTCAGATTCGGCTAATTTTTCAATGATTTTCAGAATAGATTTTTTGAAAATATTATATGTATTTTCTATTATTTTAATCGAATTATAAATAAAAACAATTATTTGATTTAATTTTGTCAAAATTTGCCAAAGGGGGGTTACCTGCAAACGTTGCGTTTAGATATGATTTTTCTAGACGCTCTTCTGAGAAGGTGGGTAGGCGGAAAATTACAAAAATGATTTTAAGCTCTCCTTCAAGATTATGCTATTGAGCTTTTATGATGGATTAGCTTTATAAAAGTAAAAATCAATTCATGAAGGTTATGGATTAATAGTCCGGTGTGAATGTCTCATAATTAAACTATTTTAGATTTGTCAATATTATTCGCCATTTTTTATCCCATATTATTGGCAGCTATCTTTATCATGATTACAAAGTTCCTAAGGAACACAATTGCAAACTAGACAGTGTCCTCGAATTAATATCCGATCGTTTATTGATATCAGACATCTATTGACTTTTTATAAAAGCCTATAGAATATATTCTATTTTTAATTACTAATTATTTTTATTGAGATTTAAAAACTTCATTTTAATATTTAACCATTGTAGAAAATAATATTAACAACCTAAATGAAATATGAAAACGGAAAAAACGAGAGAAAATAAAAAGATTTCAGTCGCATCTGGGACTCGAACCCAGGTCCTCTGCCTATCTGGGGCAACCGCTTAACCAACTTAGCTTATGAAGATGGCATTAATTAAACTATTTTATCTTAATAAATGTATTTTCTATATATTGAATTAAATTAACCATATCATGCCTATTTAATACAGTTCTTAGTAAACAGTGACATACACACTGTTAATCATACAATCTAAAATATTTCAAACTAAATAATTATTAGCATTCCACTTAAGGGCGAGAGGGACGTCGGAGAGTTATTATTTATTAATTCTGAGTAATGATAATATTATTACGCCATACGATATATATAATGTTTTTAAATAGAAAAATGTTTATTAAATAATATTTATTTTATAAATTTACATAGGCTTAGTATTTATTGAAATCTAATCAAAAATGTTACTTTTTCTGACCGTCCCATTGTATGTTTTACAAAATATTTAAAATACGAATATGATTTTTACAGTGGAGAAAAGTAAAAAACAAAACCGCATTACAAAAAAAAGATTAAAGTTACGTAATGTTCATAAAAAAAATAAACCACACAATGTTCTTTTTTTTTAATTTTATCTTATCGACAAGTTATAGAAAAACCTTCACAGCATTTTTTAAGGAAATTCAACTTTTTAAATGTTTTTGTAAAACTTGCGTAGAACGGTCAGAAATGTGTAATATTTCTGATTATATTTTTATGCCCATCCAAAAAAAACTTTATAAATATTTTTATCTTTAAAAACACCATGATTATCGTATTGTACAATAATATTGTCATTATTTTGAATAAATAAATAATAACTTTCCGACGTCCATCTCCCCATTAAACAAAATACGTAAAATCTATTACCGACATGCTATTTGCGCTGCTACAGCTAATCTCATCGTACATAGGCATGGAGGTCGATGTTATATTGGTTACTTCAATAACCGTTTTTCTTCCCACAAAAAATCCACTAAAATTTTTGGAAAAGCTGTCAGCCTCAAAAATTCCTTTGATTTCACGATTAATTAAATTAATATTAATAAGCTTGAACCCAATGGAACTTGTTTTTAATTATTGATTTCAATAAATAGGACTCGTAAGTTCGTATATTATATCATAATTGTAAGTGCACGGTTCGGCCATAAAATGTTATCTTAACGTCAAATTACTTCTTCCGGAATATTTTGCAAAGGAAACGGCATAATGACTCCTCATAAAGTTATTTCGAAATAAATGGATTTTAATGTAAGGTTTAATTTTTGAATGGGTAAATAAGAGAAGGTTGGGCTGAAAACATAGCGGGGTCGACATTTGATTTCTATGGGATAATTGGAAAAGTTATTTCATAAAAACTCCCGCTTCCCTGGTCCTCCCGTTTCGTAAAATATGCAGTGAATCTAGTGAATGCAGTAAATGTAACACCGTAAAAATAACATAATAACAGATACAAATTATAAATTTGCAGCAAGATTATTTCTATTTATTATTATAAACACTTATCCCAATACGTACACATACTCGAAAAAGTACACAGATATTTAATTTCATATACTGAATATTAAATTCATTTACTGCAAATTAATTTCATATACTGAATATTGAATCATTGAAGAATATTAACACATCCCAAAATGAACCACGAAACCGAAAACACAACAGAAATTAAAAAGATTTCAGTCGCATCTGGGACTCGAACCAGGACTTCTACCTATACGGGGTAACCGCTTAATCAACTAAGCTAATGAGACCAGTTAAATTTACGCCATTTACACCGATATCATACTTCAAGTTCAAGACTTGTTAATATTATCCTCCATTTTTATAAATCCCATATTATTGGCTGCTATCCTTATGATGATTGCAAAGGAAATCTTTTTAATTTCTGTTGTTTTTTCGGTTTCGTGGTTCATTTTGGGATGTATTAATATTATCTTCTTCAATGATTTAATATTACAATGAGGTTTACAAACTTCAATAAGTTATAAAAAATAAATTGAATATTTCTTTCCAGACTTGTAAAATAAGTCAATAGATGTCTCATATAAATAAAATCGGGTAGGTATATCCGAGACTCTGTTCCGATTGCAATTGAGTTCGGAATCAAACTTTTTTGACTTGCAAAACAACTATCCCATAGTCTTTCAGAATAATCATGATAAGCTGACCATGTATTCGTAATTTGAAAAACTAGTATAATTTTCAGCGATTTTATTTCATCCGAAGAATTAGCCCTAACTGTCTTTTTACAGTGGCTACGAATGGCTTGTAGCCCCATACCCTTGTTTATATTTGTATTATGCTGACATATCTGTCGTGATTTTATTGTATTAGATTACCTACTCGAATATTTATAATATTCTGTCAACAATGTGCCCTTGTTAGGTTCACCTTCATCCTTTTTAAATATTTGATTCTCTATTGTGTAAATTAAGATAATCTTCATTCATTTTATTAGTTCATCATTTCATTCCTTAATTCATTCGTGACATTATATCCCCAAAATAAAAACTTTTCTCGGCACGACAGATAGCGACACCTGTAAATATGTAATGTGAATTTTCTTTTTATCCACTTTATTATTTATTAATAATGTTTTTGTGTGAATTACCATTATCCTGCTATTTTTTAAGGTTTTTTTGTTGTATTTAATATTTTATTTCAAATTGTATTCACTGTGATTTATGGAATTAATTGGCATTGCACAATGCCCTGTTTATGTTCAGGAATAAAAATTACATAATTTTTAAATTTTATTATTTTTACTTCATAAGTGTTCATTATTTTCGAAGTTACTACGCCAATGAAGAGAACTAGCTATTGAGTTTGGCGTAGTAGAAACATGTCAACAATAATAATAATAGTTAAACATAATAATCAAAATACTTTTATTTTTATTATTATTACTAATTGCACTTTTAATTATTTCTAAATTTGAAACTGTCAATCCATGGTGCAATTCAAATATAATATATATATTTTTTTTTTAAATTAAGAAACCTTTATAACTACCTCCTACTTATTTATATCAGACAGTACTGGTTTCACCCTATCACGGGCATCTTCAGACTGGTACAATTAAAACTAAATCTATGGTTTATATGATCTAAAATAAACAAGTGAAGTATAGTTATAAAGGATTTTTAATTAATATTATTGCTCGTATTAATTCTATTCCTTATTTTTAATGTTATAATTATTATGAAAAAATATTAAGCAAAGCGGTTACATTAGGTATTGTTTTTATTAAGGTGTTTTAAGACATTACACTAAGTAATTAATCCCATATACCTGTATGTACCCGATAAATAAAGGAATTACAAAAAAGTAATATGAAATCAAAAGTTATAGTACAGATGAAATATGCATATTCCTGAAATATGCGGAATTAAGAAAATGTCTCATTTTTTTTAAATCGAGCAACAATTCTTTTATTTTACAAAGTAAGAAAGATTTCTAAGATGCAAATTTCCGGAGCTTTTAATATCTCAACCTTGGAGTACATACACAGCGAACAATCTGAGCTCCATTTTTGAAATAGCTTGTCACGAAAACGTTGAGTTACAACCGCTCTGGGATTGGCCGGGTGGGTAGAAGGAGGGCGAAAGGGTGGAAGGAAGGGGAAGAAGAAGGGGTAAAGAAGGTGGGTAGGTAGGAAGGTAGTAGGAAGAAGGATCGGATTAGCATTAGACGTCGCTTTCGGTTGACGCTGGAAAAGCGACGCCACCAAATCGAATGTCGCAGCTGAGGGAAATTTAAAATAGTACTTCTATGTAGGCTAGGCACACATTTATGTGTTACAACTTATTGACTTAAAACAAAGAAAGCTTTTGATTATTTTTTTGGTAGGAATGTTTTACACAAATGTGGTTTGGTAAACTCTGTTTTCGTCGAACCATAACAACTACTGTTGGTAATAATAATAAATATCGACGGTTTCACCATTTTTACTTTCCCTACGCATAATGTTTTGATTTATACTTGATTTTCCACAGTCAAACCTTTCGTTTTTTTATTATAAACCCTTGTAGGTATAGTAAAACGCTTACACTCAACACACCATGAGTAAGTCGGTACCCACTTGAAGTTTTGAGCTTGAACCGTCCGACTGCTGACTGAGTGTTTTATCAAAGGACTATCGGCATACATTACAGGCCGACATTTAAAAGAAGACAAAAATTACGGGCGATGTGACCATTTAAAAGATTTCAAATGACAACACCTAAATGGCTCTTAGGAAAATTAAAGTAAGTTTAAAAAAGCACAATCGTCCAAATGCATATTTCTCTATTTAACCAAATGGTTTTCAGAAATTAAGTAGTACTTTACGAGAGGAGATGATTCTACGTCAATTTAATATTTTAACTTTTATTTGCACTATTATTTGATGCCTTGCAAGGAAGATAATTACATCTAAAGGCGATTTTTTTTTTATATTTCTGAAATCTATATATTAAAATACCCATTTATAATCTGATGTTAAATCAAAATAAAACAAAATCTAACTATCAGGTCAAAATTTTAAATGTAGGAAAAGTAAATATAATCCAGTTATTATGCCCCGTTTCATTAAAAGGAACTGACAAACTCGAATGTAATTTATTATAGTAATGAAAAAAATTACTGCCACTTAATTAAGTGTCTACATTTTATTACCAAGCTATGCATAAAATATATGGACTTCCTCTTGAACGTGTTTTAAAGTTCCAGTTTCCTTTGAAAATTCCTGGAGCTTAAATATCGTACAGTAAAATACGTAATTTAAACATATTTATCTTTTTAAACTCTTACCCAAGCGATTGTTCTCAATTTTATTCTGACTTTAAAAATGTAATGTACCATCACCTTTGTACACCTCGTCTCCTTCTATATCGCATTCTTCAGCATCTTCTCCTGTTCATTTTCTACTTCAACGTATCTATCAGTTTTTCTCTTCTCCGAACCTTTTTTAAAATTTCCCTCTGGCCGGCAGATAGCTCTGGCGTATGTTAATGCTACGTCGATTTACTACCCCTTCAAGAGGTTCCACTGAGGGAAATTGGTGAGTTATGGGTGGGAAATTAAAAACACATTTCCGGGTGAGCAGTTCATACTTTCAGGCACACGAACAATTTCCGAGTTACGACCATCAGAACAGCCGGGTTCCCCCGCTTGTTTTTTAAAGTAAAAACTAAATCGATATATAGCCGTACTGATGTCCCAGAAGACTTGAAAATCGAGTTATTCTTAGAATTAATATGGAAACAGTTATATTTGCGTTGAAGTAGACATCTTCGTGCACTATTTAAAATGATTTACTTTATAATATTCATTATTAATAATGACTCGAGTCTCACCAAGTGCTGTACTTATGCTGAGGCTCTCATTTGAGAGTTTTTTTTTATGGTGTTTTTTTATTGTTGTTATTTTTCATGCGAATACCGCCCGAGCGTTCCAAATGACCGAAACTAGTGAGAAAATGGTACACCCGATTGCGGTATGTTGGGAGGCTGTAAGAAGTGGGAGCAGAAGGAGATGGGAAAGTGGAAATTTGGGAAGTACCACGCTCTTCAGATCTAGTAAATAAACATAGTTAAAGGCATTTCAACCAACGTTTCGAATATGAATGGTATTTTTTTACTGAGAAAATCTACCACTCTGGTGCAGCAATCATTTATTAATTGTGTTTTAATTTATTAATTTATAATTATTCCATCTTTTTCATTTGTGAATGTGAAGTTAGGATGTTTCGGTTATGCAGGCTGTGTGTTAGGGTGTGTCAATTTTGTAATTTTTCGTTTAAAAAGATGCTCGATATTTCATAAGATGAAAAAGGAAAGTAAATAAGAACTGATATTGTATTTTTAGTTTCTTCAATTATCCTTATCTAAATCAAGCGACCCTGAAAGTAAAAAAGGGTATTTTTTAATAAAATTTCTATTTTTTAAACCTTTTTTAAAGCAGAAATATTTATTTACACTTCAAAACTATAAAAATTCGATAACAATGTACATAATACTTAAATTTTATGATTAGAACTCTAAACGAAGTAACAAATATTAAATAACAAATAATAAGTAACAGAATAAGAAGTACCTAAAATAAATAACAAATTATTGTTAAAATATAAAGGTGTGCTGCTAGTGAGGAGAGATAATTTTTTTCAGTTATTTTTTTAAATTATTATTTACTAGCTGAATTACCTGGCGTTTAGCGGGGTTAGAATGGTTGTCTCACCCCTACCCCTACCCCTACCCAGTAATTTTCTTCTTATTTTTAACGTCAAATGTGCAAAATTTCTTCAATAAAGAAATACCAAAATTCCGCTTTAAGGGTTGGGAAAGGGGGATGGAGGGTGATTTTTCGAAAAATCGTGTAGACAGTAACCTATCTTTTGTTTCGAAGGTCATGTGTGCAAAATTTCATCAAGCTCGAAATAAAACTGCAGATTTGTATAAAAAAAAACACACACACACCGCCAGGGATTGTTCTTTATTTACATTAAGTGTATTTAAAAAATGTTAAATTGCAATTAAGTGCTTTAAAAAAAAATATTTAAGCCAGCTAAGGAAAATTAAAAAAATATAAATTTTATTTCCATTCTCACTTTCTTTGCAAAACTTGCGAAAAATCAAACAACTTAAAATTTTTTTTTAATACCAAAATTGACACATCCTACCGTATGTCAAAGTTAGTAGTGAACTGTTGCGAAAGTTTCACCTACGTAGGCGAATTGTGTTATTTTTTTTCATTTATTATCGAAAATATTCCCTGTAAATTTTATTTTGAACTGTTTTCTATTTATACCTTTCTTATTACTAACACGTGTATTAACAATAGGTCATAAACTTGTCCCACCGCTAAACGGTGATACAAGGCAAGGGACAAAATTAAAAAAATAATAATAATAATAAAATAGTCATTGAAATAAATAATAAAAATCTCCGCAGGGGTAGGCAGAGAGAACGGACCGCCAAACAACTCGATTTTGGCATACACTTCATGTTTCACATTCATACAATAATAACAATAATACTTGGATGACTTGTATAGCGCTGTTTTTGTGAAAAATCGCCTCAAGGGCACTGTAAATATTTCGTACATTGTTATTCCCACTTCTGACATTCCCTGACTCTAGTATTTGATGTACTTGATCGTGCCATGTCTTCCTCGGACGTTCTTCTTCCATTCACATTCGCATCATATATACTCCTTACATTCCTTTCTGAATTCATTCGCTAATAAAAAAATAATAATAATTAACAATAAGTGATAAAAACAGGTAAATAGTTAATTAAAAATGTTAAAATAACTGAAATAAAACGTACAAAATATTAACTAATAAATTTGTAGTATAAATTTAAAATTTATGTTATTTTTATTATTAATACAAATGAAATCAAGAAAATAACAAGGCATAAAAAACATATGAATTGTTATTATTAAAACTTATGCGCATTAAAAACATTCTAAACTAGCTGAAAAACCTTCTTCCTTGAATATGCAATCTGTAGCTAACCAGAGTGTTATATATATGGGCTAACCTAAATAAAACATGGCGTTTTCAAAGTTTTTCATACTAATTTTAAATCGTTATAGCGACTGTTTAACATATTGGATTTCATTCAAACTACTTTCTAAACCTTCCCGGCAATAATAAAAACAAACTGTCCTATTTTCAGCAAAACCGGTCTAGTGATTTTCGAGAACATCGAGGAGAAACAAACGTTCACAGATTTTTATATGCATGGATTATATATGTATTATTAATGAGAAAATAAATTTAAGAGTTATTTAAAAAATGTATTTGATTATTAATAATGTAAGTAAAAGAAAAAAAATTAATACATGATGTTCATATTTGTATATCAAACAGTAGTGTAAACAAAGTATTTCTTTTTAATTTAATTAATAATGCACCTTCAAATAAATATGTATTTATTATTTTTATGCGAATATCATTTTTTATATATTTGTGTTTTTTTTTTCATTTTCTTTCTACATATTTTTCTATTCTTATTTAACGTTTTTTTTTATCATTAATTTCTAATTTTTATGTTTGTATATATCTGTATGTAATATAGGAGATTTGGTTGCACTATCTACCCAGACCTGCTGGATTAAAAGCTAAAACGAATAAATGTAAAATTTTGTTTATGTTTGTAATTTGTCTATTCTCAATTATAATTTTTCTATATTTATTATTAGTTTATACTTCTTAGTGTACTTATTATTTCTTAGTGTACTTTATATCCTGATAAGAGAAGCTTCGCTTCCGAAATATCTTATATTTATATATTAAATAGTGGTGTAAACAAAGTATTTCTTATTATTCATTTATATTTTTATTCAATACCAGCACGAGACTCACTTACATCATACCTAATTTTTGCTGCAATGCATTGATTCAAAATTAAACTATTCTTAAAAACATCCAGCAAAATAACAATTTGAATAGATTAATTGAATTAATATTATCTACCTAAAAAAATACTTTGTAATAAATTATTGAAATTTATATTAAATCTTATCGATACCTTAGTTAAATGGGGAACTAACTCAAAATACCTCATTTTGAGAAAACTGCATTTGAATTTTTTTCATGAAAACATCGCTCCGATGGAAAGTTATTTTGTTCACCTATAACATAACAATAACCTATCACATCATAGGTGTAAAAGGCTACATTTATTAAGTTCCAAACGGAAACATTTGACATGTTTTTGCATTGAACTAAGAATGTGCTGATTTCATCATAATTCCATTAGGAATTATCGGTCTACATAATTACGACGAATTAGACTTATTTTTTATTGAAATATGAGAAGGGAGAGTTTATTTTCCATTTTTCATCAGAAAATCCAGAAATTTTGAGTTATTTCCCTATTGAACTAAGGTATCGATATATTCAAACCAAATAAAAAAATCATTACTCATATAAGACATTATTGAGCTTCCCGCATAAAATCACTGCGAAATATTAGAGTGAAACTGCACGATGAATTAACTAATCGTATTAGTAGTCGGTACTCGGAAGTTTTGCATGATATTTCCCCCAATGCTCAGCGTAAATTGATCATCATCTATGTTTATAAATCGTGAAACTAAGTGGATTTAGTTTGTGAACAAAGTTCGTTGCAGTGGCAAAGTAGTAGCAGTGCAGGAGCAGAGCAGAACAGAGCAGAGCAGTACCAGTAGCAGGGACGGGATAAATGACGCGCGTCTAATATGCGACTGCACTTTGCGCTGCCAACTAATGCACCGATACGTCAATGACACGGGTTAGACTTGCAGCGACTTTAACAGACGGTTGACGCAAGCGCAGAGGAAAAGTTGCAATCCATTGGTTTATACTAAAAAATAAGAATCAATTTTTAAAAAAAGTATTTTTTTCCCTTAAATATCCCTCTCGGCAAGTGTGGCGAGATTATTGCAAGGTCCTACCTACTACTTCGAGAATATTTTAATTTTGATTAGGTACATACATCTGTATCATTCTTCTATCACAGTTTATCAATTTTTAAGTTATATTTTACTTCCTGAAAATTAAGGTAATGTTTTTCGTGCTAATTTTTCAATTATTTTATGTTTTAATATTCAAAAGACCGTTACTTTTGTAGAGAAAAAAAATCTGATCATCTTATTAATGAGTTAGAATGCACTCGTATTAGAAAATAAAACGTAATAAAAATGACCAACAAAATAAATATAAAAAACCCATGTTTTCTCTAAAATCAGAACGAATTCATCTACATTGTGTAAGCATCTGTACAAATATTGTGAAAGATTAATTCAAAAAGACATAAACCATTCATCCTTTAGCTGCATTCTTTATATTTCTTCATATTAGAAGCTCCCGCAACGGTATTGTTAAGCAGAAGAAGACCGACTTATGCAATTTGTTGCTAAGTAGCCACCATCCCTCGCTATTATGTAATTAAGTTTTCTGAAATGGATGAGTAGTTTTCGTTTTTCTTACCTTCGAATTGACTAATCTTGAGTATGTTGTACCAATTTATTGGTAATCGTATATCATTCGTTTTTGAAATATTTAATAGCATGCATATTTCGAAATCACATTTAATAGAATACTTATAATCTACCCTGTCAAAAGCCGCACTCATATCAACAGATACTAAAACCAACTCACCTGCTTCCATCCCGATGATCAAGTCTGAAATTATTCGCAATAGAACAGTTTCCGTTGAATGAAACTGTCTATAAGCAGATTGATTTTTGGCAAACAGACCAGCGGAGTTCAAGTACCCTACCAATTGTTTGGCAACAATATTCTCAAGCAATTTTGATAGAAATAGTAAGTTGGTCATGGTAAATTAAATTAAATTAATGGTAAATTATTATTTTTATAATAAATTATTATTTACCCTTTGCGCTATGCACAAAAATCTTGTCTCAAGTTTTTAAGAACTTTAGTTTATCAATTAATAATGGTAAATTACCTGTAACTATCCGTATTGTAAGTATCAAGATTTTGTTTATTTAGAATCGGAGTAATAATAGATTTTTCAGTGTGTCCGGTACAAGTGAATTTACTAGTGACTTCTGGATAATTGCGGTAATTAAAGGCGCTATATCCGGAAGACATTTTTTAATAGCCAGGTAGGTATGGGATCTTAAGCGCATTGCTATGATATTGCTATGCTTTACCGCACAAAGAGCTAAATGCATAGAATCAATTGAACATGCCCCGAGAATCTGGCGTCGTTAGTCCCTTCGGAACCGGGGCTCAGTCGGAAGACATGCCAAATGCAAACACTTATAACACATGAGAACGGGTCGTTTATACGACTCGTTCTTGAGTTCAATAGCTTGGCTGTGGAATGATTTTTCGGCCTCTGAGTTTCTTCCCTCCTATAACATGAGTATCTTCAAGACCTAAGTGAATACTCCTTCTTTTCCTCAAAACACAGCATCCCTAAAGATGACACAGGCACTGTGGGAGGTTATGTCCCTCTGTGTGGAATTAATGAAAAAAGAGTTGATGGAATAGAAGATTTTTGATAAGTATCTAGCTATTTAGATCTGGTCACTTAATATTAAGCTTACTTTACACTACACAACGCAAGAAACGTTTCGATTTTGAAAGACTGTATTTCACCAGGCCGAGATTTAAAATGTTTTCCATTCTGGAACAATGAATGCTACACAAATAATGCACATTTCAAGTTCAAGATAATGCAATTTTAAGTTTAATTATATGTCATGATATGTACAAGTGTTTGCCTACTCCAGGTTTTAAACCCGCATACTCTGGCTCCAGGGCTAAATAACTTACTACAAACATCCAAAGAGTCGTCAAAAAAAAAAACTTTTTAACACTGAAATATGATATGAGTTTATAACATAGAATAATCGAATTTTCAAATATTTTTTTTATTACACTAAACACTCTGAGGCACCACTCCAACCCTGTGAACCACATAAAATCCCCAATGTAGGGGCAACAAATATATAGATTGTAACCGGAGGAAATTTTATGTGGTTTATATACCTACAGACGTACAAATAAGAAATAAAATCCCTTTAAGAGCCCCAATACCACGAAAACAACCCCTAATATTGATACTTTCCAGAACAATAAAAATGACCGGTTTGTATTTCCTATTGGCAAAAAAAAGGAAATGGGACATGGACTCTCAAAAAGGTATGTGATTTAAAATAATGATTTCTGTCCTTTATGAATTTTTGCATACAAAGGAAAATGTGAACAAACACTGACTGAACGTATAATAAATAAAACTCCAAAAGCACCTGAAAAATTCGCCAATGCCGAAAAGAATTTGTGAAAGAAAACACGAGGATTGCTTTCCTTACATATATTCATCTTTATGTCAAACCGCACAGACATTCATACTTGTGCTACTTAAATCTGAAATATCGTTCGTGGCACATTTATTCCGCTGTTGGCGTGTACGTACCGTGTGGGAAATACGAGGAAAACACCTTAATTCCCATATTTCAACAAAATCTTTTTGCATTCTGTTCAGTGTTTTGTTTTAAATATTTCTATCAGCACTCAGTTGCCACGATGATAGTTTCGAGAAATATCTTTCACCGGTTAAATTTTATTGTTTTATCAGTTTATCCTGTTGGTTTATTAAGTTTTCGATGCAAACTAACTGAGGTAAAAATTCATCATAATCACCTACCTATACGTACGTTAAACGGTAAAATAAAATTAAAATACTTCTTCTAGAAAGGTTTAATCACTTTAGGGCATTGTTCCACAATAAGATGATATTTATTTATTCAATAGTTGCTCATACAAAATAACTCTCGATCATATAATCATGATGAATATTTTTTTTTGTTTTCAACACGACTCATAACTCACACAGAACAATGAGCCTAATGATGTAATGAAATTTACATGATTTTTTAAACTAGGTGAATTCATCATTTTTCATCTCCCAATGGCATCAAATATACTTTTCATATGCAATTTTTTTTCTCCATGGATATTTAAAAAAAAAAAAATTTATATGAAAACCGCACGAGAGTCCCAACTGCTCCCAACCGTCTGGAGGCAGTGAGACTATGGAATTCCCAATTGAGGAATGCTGTAAGGCTGACGGTATTGAATTTATTGATTTGAACCCCCCGACCTTACCCCTCGACCATGGA
Organism: Halesus radiatus; assembly: GCA_022606495.2. Classification (NCBI taxonomy): domain Eukaryota; kingdom Metazoa; phylum Arthropoda; class Insecta; order Trichoptera; family Limnephilidae; genus Halesus; species Halesus radiatus. The sequence continues at coordinate 268,007 of JAHDVE020001056.1, read as the reverse complement.
GGCCGTCAAAATTTGGTTTGTTATAAAATATTTTAATTTTTAATAAGATTATATAGATATAGTTGATGGCATCAATCTGGTAAAACCTTTTCTTAAAACAAAATTGGTACGACGTTAAAGGGGTCTACCAAAAATTATGCATTAAAATTAAGTGCTGACAATTTATGATTCATTAATGTTAATATTTTTGACTATGATAAACCTGTAACCTTTTTTTAAAGTTGCCAATCTTTAAATTTCATGAACCCATGTTAATCCTTAAAACATTGCAAATCAAATTGAAATTATAAATCTTTTAGGAACAACCATCCTCACAAAATGTTATTTCAAATTTCCATTTGCCTACAGGTTCAGATAAACCGTTGTTAACTAAAATAGAGAGACATAAGGGCACGTTCTAATACGGCGAAGGGTTGCATGTAGAGCAATATACCGTTGACGTAATCAGCTTTCAACGCTGCTACAGTGTGTACTACATATTTACTGCTCAAAGAAAAGATGATGACCTTTGTCATAAAAATGATTATCAATTTTAAAAATAAAAGTAATATTATTATTTACTACTTCACACTACTTTATTTGACTATTTTTCCTGCCAGTTTCGGAATCCTTCTTCTGGGATAAATATATGCTAACTTAATATAATTTAAAAAAATCATGGTTAATATATTAGGAGTAGGGATTGAAGAGAGACTGTGAAGGGGGGGGGGTAGATAAATCAAACATCATTAGTAAAGGCAATGTAATTCACAACCATACCTCGGGAGATGCATATTCAACAAAAACTCATTAATGCAACACGGTAGAAGTTAACAGAACAGTATAAGAAAACATTTTCTCAAAGATAAACAGATGTGTACTAATAATAATTTGCATGTGCCACCAAAATATTAAAACAAGACAAAAAAAATTAACTCTTTTTTAGAACTAAACAAAAACAGTATTAATCTCGAATTGAGAAATACTCAATTCAAGATGAGTTGAATTGAGTTTGCATTTGTTTAAAACATGTACAACAATAAATGCAAACTCAACTCATTCTTGGTCCCATAAATTATCAGTTTACTATTCATAAGTACGTAGACTCATTAACATTCCCTTTGACAAAATAGTGTATGAGAAAGAAAAGGAAACAATAAAAAAATCGCGGTTAATAACTGCTATGAGGCAAATACCAAAATTTGTATGGCTGGAAATTCTCTGTCCTAAATCTGTAACAATTTCAAAAGAAATTAAAAAAATGTGTTTTAAATATAGACCGCCGCCATGGTCGAGGAGTAAGAATCCGAAGGTCGTGGGTTCAAATCCCGGCGTGCGCAAGTAAATTTTATTTAATTAATTTGTACTGTTTCACAATTAATTCATTTAAAAATATTTGCTCACGTTCCAGAGTGGAAGATACTCTCAGTATCGCCCTGGTGAAAGCCCAACATTCATAATTGAAACGCTGCTTGAAATGGTTTTTAGCCGTGTTTGGTGACCAGATCTGAATAGCCAGGTACTTCCCCATCTTCTTCTTCTCCTACTCCTTCTCCTCTCGAATACCTTCAGCCTCACAACGTTCCCCCATTGGGGATGCCATAATGTCACCGGGTCTAGACGGTTGGGAGCAGTTGGGACTCATTGTGGGGCATTCATATAAAAAAAAGCTTTTAGAACCAACAAAAATATAGGAACATGCCTAAAAAACTAGAAGTAAGAATCCAAAACTTAATAAAAGTGGCATATATGAATTAGAATGTGACCACGCAGAATCTTACACTACATATATAGGACAGACAGGAAGGACTTTCTCAACTAGATTCAGACAAAAATGTTAAAATAATAAAAACACTATTTCAAAATTCGCGGGACATCTCTTAGTGAATAATCATGTACCGCTTGAGAACAAAGAGCCTAAGCCCTTACATATATAAAAAAGGTCTTAGATTAAATTTACTCGAATATTTGGAAATTAATATACGAACGAATGATCCCAATATAACAATAATTAATAAAGTAAGAAAAATTATTTATTCCCCACTATTCAGTATGTTCACAGACCCAAAATATTTAACACATTTAAATAAGTCAATCATTCCAAATCAATTATGAAAATATTGTTATTAAATACGGGTAAAACACATTATAAATGTAAGTACCTGAGAGAATAGAGAAATTTTAACTAATCGGTTTTACCAATAATAAATCGTTTCAAATACCGTCCGAATAAAAATTTGAGAAAAAATTAAAAAGAGTTGGAAGTAAATAAAATCATGATTATTAATAATATTTAATTGACTATTAACATTTTTCCTAATTTCCAAAATTTTAATTTTATCTAATTGTTAACCAGTTGTATTCGTAATTCGTAAAAAAGTTAAACCTTTATTTTTATCAAAATAATGATTTGTTTCCAAAATATGGTTGGCAAATTCAGAATAATTATTAATACTTTATCACCTTGGGTGTTCCTTAACACCAGTAAAAGTTACAATCGAAAATTTAATTCATAGACCACAGATGTATTTAAAATATCTACTTTATACTTGTTATTATTACATATTAAAAACAGTGGTGAACACAAAAAGTTTTTCTTATTAATTTTTTTTTTAAATTGACTTACGAACAGATAACGGTTCGTTAACGAAAAACGGTTGATTACTTAAAAGAAATTTGTTAGTTAAATAAAGCTTACACCGCCTTTGCATTGATTTTTTTGTTCCCAATTCGCTATTTTACCACTTACTACCCGACGCAATCAATATTAAAAAAAAGATAATGATATCCATTTGTTTCCACTAAAATGCAAGCAAAGGGATTTTGCTGATCACATAAAGCAAAGAAGAATACAAAAAATGCGACGGGCGTGTTTTCTGATCTAAAAGTCTGGCATTCGGTTCTTAAAATTTATAACACAAAAACTATTTCATCATTGTTTCATTTTGATCAAATGAATAGCAGTATATAATACAGACAGTGTAAGGAAGACATAGCGCTGTATTTTTATTGGCTCTTTCAGGGCTAGAACCAAAAGAAACTAAATCAAAGGCACACCGGCTTCCGTTTATCTACATGGAAAGCACTTCTAGAGTGTATTATTTATTCTATTGATCTGAAATCTGAAAATATGGTTTATTGTTAATTTTTACATTACTATATCTTGCAGAGGACAACACTCTCTCAGTAAACAGTCCGGGATATATAAAAGTACTGCCTTCCTACCTGTCCTAGCCGTCTACATGAAATTTCCTTGTAGAAATTGTATTGTGTCAGCTGAGAGACGTCTCATTCTTTCTTGTATACACGGGCTTACGGGCCACTTGAACATGTCCCGTGTATTACTTTTTCATATGACATCATTTTGCCCACATGGCTAAGCTATTAAAGTTTATTTTAGCGACATGGAAGTGAAGATAGGGCAAAGCATGCCAAATGAATCGCACACGAATGAAAAACGAATTAATCAGTGTTTTCTCGATTTTTTTGGAATCTATTTCTTCATTTTCGTGCAATAACAATAACTTTTTATTTTGTTTAGAAATCCATCATGATCGATATGTATATGATTTGACATATTCTTTATCAGACTGTGTCTGCTGGCTGGCATAATATAGGATTGTTTTCTGATGGCGAAACCTTGGTAGATCGTTTTAGTTGTATTGTTTTACTTATGATTTTTAAGACTATTTACAAGCTGTTTATTTTTTACAAAACGACCCTTCTCAGTAGAGAATTCAATTCTATGAATATCGTGATTATATAATACCGACATAATATGCCTCACAGAAAGCACGGCGCCTGACTGGAATCTCACGGAATTCCTCCGGAACGGTCGGCTCGTTTTTTTTTTATTATTTACTTTCTGCACTTAATTACTACAAAATTCTCTTTTAATAGAAAGTTAATGTCGATGTAAAATATTAAATCATATTTATAACGTAAGATTTCTTAATCACTTATTTAATTCCACACCAATCCGATAAAGGCAGGTAAACACTAAAATTACAAATTTTAGCCTAGAGTAAATAAATCAGTTGCTTCCCAGAGTTCCCGCGTTAGAATTAAACGACTGATTTATGTAAAAAAAAAACATTTTATGAAAACGTAAATAATATTTTATAAAATAATTTTGTTCGCGAAAATTCTGACATTTACGTACAATTTCGTGGGGAATTATCGTAGATATTGTGATAATATTTGAACACGCAGCACGCTATCAATACAATTTTATAGGTTAGAACCTTCTGTCGTTATGATCTATGTTTCCAGCTTTCAATATTGTACCATCTACCAAGAAAAGATATTGTATAGAATATTCAATCACAGCTCCTACAAACGCTGATTATGAGTAGAAAATTGTGGTTACTAAGTCGAATAAAAGTGGGAAAAAAGCAATTTGTACTTTCGATGGTAAATTGGATTCAAAGAGGCAGAGATAGTATATATATTATATTTTCTTTTCTCTCCTTTAGTTAAGTCTTCTTGTATCAAATTTGAGAAATAAGACAGTGATAAAACCTGCTTTACCTTATTTAATTACTATGTATGTACCTATATTTATTTACTTACAAGGAGTGTTTTTGACGTAATTCCCATTGTGATCAAAATATATTATTGAAACAAGGTAGCTATTGATGTTCTGAACTTCACTAGCTTTTATACCTTCTTCCTTTTTGAACATAGGTATTCTTTTACATTTTACCGAAAATGCAGAAAAATACTTAGCATTCCAGAAAATAAAAAGTCAGATTACGAGTCAATGAAAAATATTTTTCGTCGACATATAACGATATAGGAGGTTCTCTTGTTTTTTGATAGAGATATTTGTGCTTTAAAGCTATATAACTCATTATTCAAAGTATGTTTCAACAGTAGTTGCTTTAACTATTTGTTTTTGCATTAGCTATTTGTAGTAGATAAGAAGAAAATATTATTTTTTGTACAATTTATTGTTATCGTTTATTTTTTCTTTTTTTTTTACATTTTTGTAGATATATTCTTGAGTAAGATTTTTGAGTAAAATTTATACTTTAAGTTACATATGTTTTTATATTATATATTGTAACCTTAACTGTAAATTTTGAGTTTTGAATAACAAATTCCCGATAGACAAACTACAAGAGTAATATGTCAGGATTTTTGATTTGTATTTTTTTTTTGTAAAATGTAAATAACAAAAAAAAAATTAATTGCAAATTTCACAACTCAAACCATAGTTTTTATTTCAGAGTTTTTATTGCTTTGGACCAACAAATACATTTCTTAATTAAATGAAACAATAAAACTTTGTTTTAACTATTTTTTTTAGTGTATACGTTGACCGGTTTAAGAATAACCATCCCTTCATTAGGGTAAAATATGTAGATTTTATAAATTTTAGCTTTTTTGACCGTTATCACTAATTTTATGAAAAAGTATTTAAAAGAAAGTTTCGTTGTTTCATTTAATTATAATGGATAACCATAAAATAACAGGTTCATACAATGGTATAAAATTGGCGATTATGGCCATAGAAGCTAAAATGTATAACACTTTGTCCGGTCAGTGGCTGAGTTGGCATCGTGTTTGGGTCTCACCCAGGCGTCGTGAGTTCAATTCCTCGGCTGACTAAGTCCTCCATTTACGGGCACCAGCAACATCTTCCGCTTACTGTGATGGTAGTAGGAGATTTGTCTTTCTTTAAAAAAACACTACATATTTAGCCCTGGCGAAGGAACGATTGTTCCCTAAACCGATGGGCGTATAAAATGAAAAATGGTTAAAACAAAGGTTTATTGTTTCGTTTAATTATAATGGAAGTTATTATCCATTTATGCAATGGTATAAATACATGTCTGTCCTACAGGATATATTAAAAACAATATCTTAATTGGCTTAGGTTTAATAAGGCATGTACATATATCTTCTTCCCCTTATCCTATTCGGGTCGTGGACCCATCGCATCGACAAGGCGCCTCCAGGCGTCCTCGTCTTGCGGTACTTCGGCTGCCTCCGTCCATATCTCCAGCAGGTCCAGCCTCTCCTCAACAGGGCCGTTTCTACCATTAGGTAAGAATTAAGCGACCGCCTAATAATGCAAAATTTTAGGGCCTGCAAAAGCGCTGATTTTTTTTTTGTTTTAAGTCAAACATCGAAAGAATTGAACAAATTACGAGAAAAAGAAATGTTAAATCTGTCAAAAAATAAGTTAGAAAACGCTTTCTAAAACGTTTCTAATTTGTTCTAAGCTCTTCGTGGATTATTTTTTTTAATGTTTAACGATATCTGTAGCAGTAGCAAGTGTAAAAAGGAGTTTTCTCAAAACTCAAATGAATGAAAGCCTATCCACGCAGTTCCATGAGCCAACAGAAATTCACGGGACTAGACACAATTTCAATAGAAAAAGACATGGCTCACCTTTGAGATCTCTTTAAAAACCCTGCAAAATAAAGGCAACAATAGATAACAATAGATTAAGTGAAAAAACCCAAAATACCATTGCATCAATTCATCTAGTCTGAATGACAGGGGAATAAAGTGAATAAAAGAGAGGGGCGGCATTTTTCAATTCTCGGCTAGGACAACTAAATACCTAGAAACGCCACTGCTTCTCGCATAGCCTCGGGAGTTCTTTCTCCCAACTACATTTGGGGCGGCCCATTGGATGTCTTCCCTCAGGAATAGAACTGAGAAATATTTACATCGCCAAGGCACCGAAATTGCGACTTTTTTTTATGAAAAGTAGCAGGGATTCGATGATTTGCTCATATTTAATCATCGAGCTCCTTATTCGATCCTATTTTGTGACTTCAATGCCACTGTAAAAATTTCATTTCATCAGCTTGGATCCTGGAATATATTATATCATTCATCATTAGATTTGGTGACCATTATGTAAGCGTGGTGTAATACACTGATTTGTACACTGCCAACTTTGTCTCGATGCTCTTATCTTAGTGATAAGTAACTGAACTGTAAAGAGAACGGTTAATTTATCCGTTTTTCCATCCATCACCTGCGTTTGCATCTTACGTTCAATAACATGCGTTATTTAAACCTTTGCCAGTTTTTTTTAATGTTTTCTTTACAGGAATTAAAACGGTATATAATATTCCTTTTTATTTGTACTACACTCATCATTCAGTCAGAAATCAAAATGCTCGATGACATAATTTTCCAAAGGCTCCGAAGTGCCCATTCGTAAAATTGACGCGCGTCATAACCACGAAAATAATTTCCACCATACATCACCATTCACCTTGAACCTCGGGCATTTGTAAGGCTTTGGAGAATCGACGACGCGGGTATTATCATCAATAATATTTTCCGTCGCCATTTTTCTCCTTTATTTTTTGAGAGCTCAGATCTGAGAACGGAATGAACGCATCATAATGGCTTCAATACTGTGTGGAATAAATTGGTATACGGAATAATAAACATTCGGTGACTCATATTCAATAATATTTTTACTTCTCTGTTTGGTGGGACATTCAAGATTTATAGGAGCTGAAGAAGAGTTTACTTCTCAGGGGCTGGGAGGTATTTCGATCATCTTCCCCTTAGAGATAGTGGCATTTGACAACTATGAACGATTTAACCAGGTAATGTATCGACTAAGATTGATTCTCAGTTGGATTTAGGGTTGGGCAGTTCATCGAGTTGGGTTGCGATTAAAAAAAAAAATTTAACCTTGAACTCATACCACTTCATAAAGATATTTAATAGTATTTATATACAAAGATATAAAAAGTTTCTCATAAGATAAGACCTTTTGGCAATGTACCATGTTTTCTGAAACTGTTTTTAAATGATAAAAGTAAAAATAATTTATAAAATTCTGGTAATTTTTTTGTTATAAGAAACGGAATGGAAAAACAATGGACAACAACCATTACGACGCGCGTAATAACGCGTGGATAACTTTAGTCGATACTGCATGATAGCAGAGTTGTACCCTTCAGGCACGAAAAAGGAGCTATAAATATCTATCAGAAGGTTAACTGTTCGAATCCGACGACAGCGCTAATATATAGTTATGTTAAAGATGCATTGATATGTGTTGCTAGTCCCAATCCGTATGATATGTTTATGTATATGTAAAGTGAACCTACGTTTGTTTTGGAATTTCCATCAGCCTTGTCCACACACCGCGCTCATAGCGTTCGAAACAGTTCCCGACCGCCACATATATTTTTAGCAATCAATGGGGCAAACGTAATTAATCGTTACCATAATTATATATCAGGCCTTCGCATTCATGTTCAACTATTGTTTGATACCTACTCTTGTCTAGGCCATGCGTCGCTCGTCTCGCGGAATCAGGACGGAGCCATCTATCTTGGAAAACTTTACCGATTCAAAGAATCGGGTCTCCGCACAGCGTAGCGAGTTCAATGCTTTGCTAGGTAAGAGTTTCATTATCGCGCAAGCAATATTTTCCGCTTAAAATAGTGGTAGTAGGAGGAAATTATCACAGAACGGTAAATACTCTCAGTATAGCCCTAGCGGAAAACCAAGATTCGGCGTAAGCCGTGTTTAGTGACCAAATCTAAATTGCCAGGTAGTTCCCATCCTGCTTCTCCATCTTCTTACGCCCTCCAACCTCGTGGTGTATCCCCACTGGGGATGCTATAATCCCGCTGGCTTCGAGCAGTTGAGAATCTTGTGCGGTATTCACACATTATATTTTTTTCCTTAAAATACGTGATTTCTCAAAAAAAAATCTGGTTTTATTAACATCGCATTCAGGGATTTTAACCACAATTGTATTAATTTGTTCGTTGGCATTTAAGCGGTGCATTTTGGGCAAGCTGCGCATTGCTCAGTACTCAGCATTATACATTGCACATGCAGCGAGGCCCACGCCACGTGTCACTTGCCACGTAGCCAGGCGTGCAACGTCATTTGAGTGTCAACATTGCGACATTACTCTGGGTAATACAACCAATGCAGTGGTGCCCGCTGCTTGCGGTGCCTGAGCTGACGTGCGAGGACTAAAACCTGACTGCTTGATCTGGTTTAATTCCACCGATTAATCTCTGATTGCTTTATATATATATATATATTTTATTAGAATAACTCATTGAAGCTTATAAACCTTGTTGTAATATTTTTTAATCATTTAAGATAATATTAACAAATCTCAAATGAAATATAAAACTGAAAAGACACAGAAAAGGATAGATGATTTCGAACTATCTGGGACCAGCGCTAAAATCAATTTAACCCCCTCAATGTTCTCCAAAATAATTTGTAATTAATTAATCGCAATATTAAGAATTAATTAATAATGACGCCACAAAGTGAATACCAATCTTTTGAGGTAATGTTAGGACTTCTTAAATTGAAGTATGATATTGATGTATGATATAAAATGAGGGAAAACAATTAAGTGGCATTGGCCAATTAATTAGTTAGAGCGCAGTTACTGGATAGACCGAAAGGCCCGGGTTCAAATCCCAGATGCGACCGTTACTTTTTTATTATTTTCTGTGCCTTCGATGTTTCATATTTCATTTGAGATTTGTTAATATTTTCTTCAATGATTAGAAACGCTTAATTTTTTATTTATACTTGGCAGACGTAATGCATATTTTATTAATTTTTAAACAGCAAAAATAAAATTTAACCGCACTCCTGTCTAAAAATAGAAATAAGTTTCTTTGGGTTACAAATAACTTAAAAAGATTTGAATTACCTCTTACTTTCATTACTATAAGCAGAAAATATTTTTTTTGTAAATTGATAAATCGATCTTGAAAAATAACCCAATATTTCCAAATGGCACATTGACCTGATGAGAAATATTGCTTCGTTTTCGTTGTTTTTCTGTTAAACACTTTTTTTTCCTGTACTCACAGAAAGTACAATTTGGGAACCCATTAAATAACAATCGCAACAATAAATTATAAATAATAAATCGCATGACAATTGATACCAACTTTATTTAATTCCTTAGAACTGGCAATGTGTCTACCTAGAATATATCGACCAGATAAACATAATGACAACATCAATTTACATGTACCTAAAGTGATAATGAATTGAACTAAAAACCCCATAATTACCCCCTCCCTTTAGTAGCCTTCCACTGCAACACCAAAATATTAATGAATGTCTGTCGTTATTTTATGTCTCATGTTAGTTTTAATATAGTCCTAACGAATGAAGGGTACTTCCGCAACCGGTCAGTCATTAAATTAAAATGGAGTGGTTTCAAACAAATGTATGTATTCATATTATAATTATTGCAAAGTAAATGTTTTTTAGGAATATGTAATAAATTGTTATGTTTTACAAATATAGATGTAAATAAATAAACCTAGAAATCAAAATACGCCTGACGTCATAGTTACCCCCCGGAATGTCATTGCTTACGAGATTGACATGTATGTGACGTCATGCGATGTTAATTTCGATGGAGCTATTTTTAAACAATGTCAAAAAAACACTATTTTTATCATGAAAACGTAAACGCTAAATTACTGGTTATACTAACTGGTAGTCGTTGAAAATGGTTTTTTTCTTAGTACTCGTTTTATTTACAAAAATGTTATCTCCCAAATTTCAAAGCATAAAAATAATATTTTTCTTCGTGGATACCGACACAAAAATTCATTTGTATTAAAAAAAAACTTCGCAATGTTTCGAATAGTTGTAGGTCTAATGTGCATTTGATTACGTATAAAATATTTTAACTAGAAACTCGATTTTTATTTAATCTTAGCTGACATGTACCCGGCCTAGCTCGGGGACATGAATGGTTTGTAGTAAAGGTTTGAGGTTGTGAATTCTAATAAACTGCGTATAATTTTCAGGTAGAGATTATATTATTTTTAATTAAATGTGCATTATATGCATTAAACATTTGTATCTGCATTAAATGCATTAAATGTTGTTTAAACAAAGTTTGAGTGCTTCGTTTAATTATAATGGATGACCACAAAGTGATAGCTTCATACAATAGTATATATTATTTTTAATGGAGGGCACTCAAAAGCGTACATTTTGTAGACTTCTAACGCAATAAATACTATGACCGATGTATCTAGAAATTCTACACAGGTAGTTAGGAAAATGTGTAAGGTTTCCAATAACAAAAGTTCTTAGACTGTAAGCTTTAAAGTTCTATATGAAATCCGTATTAGACTTTTACGTAAAACGCTCGAAAATGCTTTCACTGGTTTTCAATCAAACTGTTCATCTTATCAGATATTTCGGTACTTATTTCATAGAATTTAAAACTGCAGTTTGAGAATTTTCGTTATCGGAAACCATATAAATTTTCCGTTTTTAACCGTATAGAAATATCGGGTAATTTTTTTTTTATTGTATGCATGCGATATCAGCCTCAAGTGACACAGCCACAGCACACAAATAAGGTTTAGCGCCTTATTTGTGTGCTCGTCCCATAGAATTAAAAATAAGTTTATTTGTTACTATTAAACCTTATTATATAAACTACCCTACCCCTAACCCCACCCATACACATACCTGGAGCGGATGTAAACGCGGATGATTTATAAAGATTTTTAACAATATATATTTTTTTAATTTTTGGAGGAGCTTCAAAATGCGGTACTCGATTAAACGATTTGTTGGCTTTTACATGTTTATCATTAAACATAAAAAAACTAACCAACAGCGAGTTTGTAAATTCATTAACCCGATTACGATGTTAAATGTTTTTTGATGAACAAATTCGCAGTGAGCTTTGCGTAATTGGCATTTATTTAAAACTATTTTACTCTACACTGTTTTCATCAATACATTGTAAAAATTTAGACAATTTTAACGTTTTAACACTATCGCCACAATATCATAATAATTACACTTTTTGATTAAATATCAATAAAGCCCTATTTTTAGCGTTTTAACTGTATTGTGTTATATTAAAACAATATGGCCCATTTAACTGACTGATGGGATAAACCATAGTCTGCTCGAAGACAAAAAATACTGACTACATTAAAATGGTATATCTCAGTCTCTGAATAATTTCTAAGAACGATGGTCTAAACACTATAAAGAAAATCAACGAACCTTAAATTGCGTTTCTTTCGTGTCAGAATGTAACGTAATTTGCAATTTTATCATTATACAAAAAGGACATGTAATAAACTTTTGCATCATATAAACAGGGTCAGGTCTCTAGATTCTGATGGTTTTGCGATAAACTGAAAAGATGTAAGAGTACACTCACTAATACCCACAACTTGTAAAATATTATTTGAATGACCAAATCTGAATAGCCGAGTCCTCGCTAAAACCATGCCTACTATACATAATGTCATATACACAGTATCAGACCTATGATTTGGTGTGTGTTTTGTGTTAATCCTGAACATCCCCCAAAAAAAACATAATTACAATAAACTTGAAACTCGTAAAACTTGCTTAAAGTGAAAAGGGTTGGCACATTCATTTGAATGAATCAACATTATTTAAAGTTGTAGATTAATCCTTCTCTGACGCAGAGGAACAGGAGGGTTCAAATGAGATGAGGTAATTTCCTAGAACCGGTACGAACCAACCCTTGCTCGAATCCCTCAGACGCGTACCTGAATTAGATCTCTTCTACCAAATGAATTAACCTCAATTTGGCAACAATTTGAAGACAGACGTATTGTGGAGCTTTGCTTGTCGTGCAGGTACCTACCTTGCCGTCGCGACGGGGAATATTCACGATTAACATGTAAATTCACATTAAATGTGGTGTGCCTTTTGGCAAATAAACGTCAAGTCTCCAAATTGACATTGAAATAAATTAACGTAATGCCTCAATTCTGTTATCGACTTTTAATTTAACAAAGTGCCCACAAAATACCGAGTACCCAATTTCGGTTAGTGGCGGAGTGGTCCAAAACGTTAGGTTCCCGCTCGGCGTCGTGGGTTGAATCCTTTCATCATTTTGCAAGTAACATTTTCTGATTATATTTATGGTATTTGGAGGAATTAAAATAGATAGTCAGTGAATTCGTAATCTGGAAATATTTTGATCTTACGACATTTTTTATCTGGACAATAATTATTACAATGACTTGCCTTGCCTGTCTTAATGGAAAGAGTTCCCGTTACGAGACAAATGAAGCAAAATTGCATTGTCGAATGTTTAACCTTATCATGTTAACGCATATAAAACCATATCTAGAAAACATTAAAAATGTAGATAAACAAAGCAAGCATTTTCTCATTTGAATTAAAATAACACACGCGGAAGAACGAATGGATAATTCATGTAATAAATGTGTAAAAAGACTACATTAGAGCCTTGTTATGGTTCGTTCTTATGCAAAACATTCTGTTTGTATGCACCCCGGTAAATGTATGTTTAGGTACCCTGCTGACTTCGGAATAAATCGGCTCCCCTCGGGATCGCACGAGCCACCGTAATGTTTAGGGCTTGTTAGGCTACGTAAGCGATGATGCTCACTTTACATAATTTAGGTTTATCTTATATTTTTCGTTAAAACTGGCTTCGTGTTCAGTGGCGAACCGAAACTCAGTTAGTGAACTTGAGAGGGTTCACGACACGTAAAAGTTACGTGGTTTATGATGCTTAAAAGGTGCTAAAATATGTAACTGAAAAAAGACTCGCGTGTAGATTTATTATCTTACAAAAGTATCTACTGACTTTCCCTTTCTGTTATATGATCTTATTGAAAATGATACATTGTTCTATACTACGCAGTAGCGGGTTCGAAGCCAGACTTTTTCAAATAAAATTACTTTGTATTTTAAATATATTTATTTTTTAACACTGCACTTTTGCCAGCCATGCCATCCTCGCCACTATTCAATTAAATATGCGGACGAGGAACATAAGACAAACTATAACATTTTTCTCTAACACTTACATGCATGATCTGGGAAACAGGTTTGTGTATTTGTTTTTCATGTATTTGCTGACTCCATTTACACAGTAAAGCGTCATCTATACCAGCACCTTGATGAATCCTACAATATGTAATATTGTAGCTTGGATAATGTAGGGTAAAAGATTTGTGTTATAATATTTTTTTGGTTTTCTATTTTATGTCACTGTTAAACGTTTGAAAAAGATTGTTCATTACTTGGTTTAGAATCTATACGAACTTGTAATTTTTGATAACTCTTTATATAACTCTTTATAAAAACCCAGATGAGCGTATAATCAAATAAATACACATACATTGTATCCCGACGAAAAAACTACTGATTTTGAAACATGTAGGTGTTTATTTATTAAAATGGTAGTTAAACTGAAGAAAAGATGATTTTAACAAAACATTATTTTGTACACCTTAATGGTGTGATTTTAATTTGTGTGAGCTATTTTATTTTAACCCCAGCTTATTTAGTCCACTTTTGCACCATTTAATGCCATGGTTCCACTGACTCCGTGTATTGGATTCTAGTGTAGTGATGCAAAAAAGTTTTATTCGTACGTAAATTAGATGTAGGTATTAAATTTTTGTAACAGAAACCATTTTGTTTGGAGAAAACGAAAATGCTAAGAATTTACGATACCTTTGGAATTTCGTGGTGTAGATGTACTCGTACATATATGAACGTACAAATTATTATAATGCAATTCGTATTTTTGTATTCTTATAAGTTACTAAAATTTGAAAAGATTATTTAAATTGTCTATTTATTTAAATTAATTATTTATTTAAATTATTTACTTATTTAAATTAATTATTTATTTACTTAAATTGTTTATTTATTTAGTTATTTATTTGTTTATTTATTTATTAAAATTATTTGTTTATTTAAATTATTTATTTATTCACAAAAAAATATTGAAATGGTAATATAAAAGTAAACAACATAATTTATATATGCTTCAGTAGTTAAAAAATTTCATCAAATAACATAGCCTTTAATAGATAAAACAAAAAAATACAAATTTGTTCTCCAGATGTTGAATCCGTCGCACAGAAGTATAATATTGCGACGATGAAATAGAATTATCACGATATAGTGGTAGGTACTGTCTTTTAACTGTCCTATAAGGAACATTAAAAAAAACAAATATAGCAGTTCAGGGGTATAAAACATTGATTTAACAATCTTAAACAAACACGTTAAATCGCAAAGAATTCTATGTTCTGATAGTTTTAATAAGTTTAATGAAAAAAGTAGATAAATTTTATTTACTTATTCTTAACGTAGTGTATCGCTAACAATTAGCCCCGCTATTTTATTGACACAGTCTCCACGGCTACAAAATTCATATCGCAAATTAAAAAATTAGAATAAATTTGCATTCGCAACACTGGCACTGGTTCCCAACCGGCGGTGGTTGCATCTCTGATGTTAATACGGGCAGTCTCCAAGGGCTAGTGTCCTGTCAAGGCGTAAATGCTTAAATATTCATGAAAAATTAAGTGCTACTAATTTAAAAGAAACCTGTTGGTTCATTTCAAAGCAGCAAAAAGATGGTCTCATTTAGAAAATTGATATTTTTTGGCCTGCTTTTAATTTAATATGCTTCCTTATAAATAATAATGTACATATATAAGTCCATATATTTCCTACGAGTATACAGTTAATATTGTTGCAATTGGTTAAACTGTTTTTGCTCATTTACAAATTGATTAAGTTGAACCATTTTCACGAATACAATTTTTTTACATATTGAGTAAACTAAGAAAATCGTGGTAGAAATGTAAAATTGTTTTGATGGTTTCAAAAATATTTTAAAAAATGTTTAAAGGTAAACTTATATTATGATTTTCTAGGTAACAAAGAAATATAGTTTAATTTGTTTAAAATATACGTAATTATTTTATGGCGTCATTATTAATAAAATTGATAAGAAGTTCTTTGTTTACACAAAGCTTCCCTCATCAGGATAAACAGTATACTAAAAATAATGACAACTATAAACAATTAATAAACACAGAAAAAAATAATGTAAGTATAGACAAATTACAAACATAAACCAAATTTAACAATAAGTGATGAAAGTGGGTAAGTAATTAATTAAAAATCTAAAATTTTGTGCTTTATCCCGTTATAACCCACTTTTTTATAATATAATCACCAGTGCCTACGGCTTCCTGAATGATATTTAAGGGCAATTCACCTAATCTAAAGCTCGAAGCCACGAGTAGTTGATACACCTGAACGTAATGGCAGTAATAGCCGTCATTGGCAGCATTATGCTGTGTTTATCGGTAATTATTCTGAAACAAAATAATTTTCTCGTTGATCGGAACAAAGAAATTACACAGGTTTAATCCGACCGAGTGGGTGTTTTGTTGTTTACATTCATGTTGAATTTGGCATTCGCATAATATTGTTATGAGCAACGAGGCTGTTAATGTTAACATGTCTAATTTATGAAACTAATTATGGCTGAGGTTATTTTGGAAAACAAATACCATCGCAGCGCTTCTTTTTATAACCGGACATGTACTTTTGTTTTTGATGCAGATATTTTACTGAGAATGAAACTCGAGTAAAACCGGTAGAAAAATAGAAGATGTACTTGGTTTAAAAAGAGTTGAGTTCTTCAAAATGAACACATTGTATCAAAACATACAAAAAGCAAGACAACTACTCTACGGGAATAATTTATTAAAAATATGATGTGGTTTATTGTCAGTACGTAGCCTCTGTATTCGGAGGTCAAGGTGAGATTTATTGATTCATTTTTAAGGTCAAAGCAACTACTATCAGCCCGCATCATATTTTTGAGGCTGTGTTTTTGAATTTTTTAGTATAGAGCATTTACAAATGTAATTAACTCTCCAAAAGCATTATGACCCGACTCGACTATTTGATTCACTTGACCGTGTCATGATATACCGATTACTATTTTTGTTGTATTGTAAATTTGGTATATTGTTTACTATACTACCTTTATATATGTTCACTGTTATATTGTGTAATAACGATTTTAAATAATACTTTATTCAATATGTGGAACTACTCTAATCTAAAATATAATTTTAAAATCAATATAACCGTTCACAAACAAATTATGAAGCAATCTCACCAATTTCTCTCCTACGTACTTTGGCAAACGAATATACAAATGAAATTGACATTTTTTAAATGACCTATTTGTTGTTTAAAATACACCTTAACGGCTAGCACCCAAAAATACATACTTTGCCTGTTGCTAACTTAAGAAATACCACAATTTTATTTCTCTGTAAATCCTATACGGGAAGGTAGAAAAGTATATCAGGTTTCGAAAGACAATAATTCTAAAACGGTAATCTTTTAAATTCTTTGTGAAATACGTACTGGAATTTTAAGCAAAATATTAAAATTTCTTTAATTGGAATTTAAGGATTACAGTTTGAGGATTTTTGTATTTTGAAACTTTTTGCATTTTCCTAACTACTCGTAGAGAATTGCGAAATATATTTTTATTGTTTGGCTTCCATTAACAAATTGCAAAATAACGTTAAGGATCATTTTGTTCATGATAAAATGTTACGTAAATTGTGAACCATTGTACTTATTGAATATTAATATTGTTTTTTTACTAACACGTATGTAAGTAATTGTTATTTGTAACCATTATAGTACTTACATTATTTAATTGATTTATTACTATGGTTTGTGCAGGTTCATGGCTTGACGTGTTTTGTCGGGCTCTTTGGTCTTTTCTTTTCAAATAATCGTGTTAGATTACATTCAATCAAAAAAAAATGTTAGAATACATATTTCAATAAAAGGATTTAGCTTTCAGCATTGAAATTATTGTTGTTGTGTGATTTACCCCTGAGAGCAATGTGGTCTAAAAATATTATTATCAAATATTGCAGTTAAGGAAATAGTTTTAAGTGACACCAAAAGGCCTGTCGCTTTAAATCCTGCATCGCAGTTAAGCGAGGGGTGAGGCCACCTGAACACTAGTAAATGATGATTATTAACGTCGAAGGATTAAACCACTTCCAGCAACAGATAAGTTTCTTATTTTGGCATTTTTCACTTATCAACTAATTAAATGTAATTTTTTTACAGCTAATGTTTATAAAACAAACTCATTGTTAATACTGAGAATCTTGTTCTATAATTATTTACATCGAGCTGAAGGCTAAGGAGTTATTGCATTCATTGAGGTAGGCTCTGGTTGATTTATTTTTAAGTATTTTAAAAAAGGTTGTGCAGCACTAAGCTCTGAGAAATACTGTTAATGGCGTTGAGTGACGTGGGTTAGTCTATCGTTTCAAATATAGATACCTACTCAAGGTTACTCTGGATATATTACGACAGCACTGATGACGGAACACTGGAAGAAGAAAGAAAAATAGTAATTTTTTTTTTTCTGTTTTTTTTTTTTAAATTTAATATGAATCAATGTTTTTATAAAGTTCTGCAAGTATTTTTAGTTTTATGACAGCTGTTTCGGCATTCAAGGCCATTTTCAATCTGCCGGTTTGAAAATAGCCTTGAACGCCAAAACAGCTGCCACAATAATAAAAAACTAAAAACACTTGCAGAACTTAATAATAACATTATTAAATATGATGTATATTAATTTTTTTTTTAAATAGAGATCTACGAATTAAACACAAAAACAATTATTAAAAAGTAATCCAGTTAATTGAGAGAACGCACTTACCGGTCATATAAAAAAGATAAACACATAAAATCTCCTCAACAAGGAATATGAAGTAAAGGAAGGCAAACACGAAAAATAAAGCCGGATGTTTTTATCTTTTTTTTTTTTAAATAAAAACAAGCATTTCCGGATTTTGAGTGATCTGACAATATTTAAGGGTCTCATACTACCCGTAAGCGACTAGTTTCGTTACAAGACTGTAATATGTAGGTGCTGGATCCAGAGCCACTTTATTTCGATGCGGGGTGCAGGGCCGATTGTTCTTGAGGAGGCAGGTCCAAGAATCCTTCAGGTGGGAGGCAGGAGAAGTGAAAGAGTTTTGTTTATGCTGATAAGTTACAACGAGTTAATACACCCTATATTTTTCAAAAGTTGACATATTTATTTGATTTGTCGAACGCGACAACAATTTTACCGCTCTCCTTGCAAGGGGGTGGGGGGCGAAGTATGCTAAACTGGCATTCAGCGTATATAATCTGCATCTAACTGTCGGCCACTCATTTAACCGAATTCTTTAAGGTCGGCGGACGTCTGAATTTAGACATTTAAAAGATTTCCCTTACCAACATATAAACACTAAAAACATGACATTACATGAAAATTACAGGTGATTTAACAATTTTAGTTTTTTCAGGTTGATTATAACTGTGTTTAGTGCTGTCAATGTTTCCCACGTCTAGATAACATAGCGCTTTTGAATGTGACTTCGTTATCTGGTCGTGGGGAGCAATAAACATGAAAAATTTGATACGCAAGTTGTAATTAGACATATAACTATGTTAAATTATAAACACAATAAAAAAATCACAGCAAATTATTATTTAAAAACATTAAAGTACCTCCTCATTACGGCATTATTCAAATAGTTTTTTTATGCCGCTCTGAGGAGATTTACAAGTTCAATTTTAACTATATTACAAGAAACAGTTTATTTAATTTTTTTCTATTCTTTTGTGATTAAGTTAAACAATAAGGGGTCAGAAAACGGTACTGCAGTCCTGAGTGGGTTCAGTGTATTTCTAAAAAATCTGCGATTTTCGACAAATTCACATTCTATAGCATAATGGACTAGGAATGGAGTGAAAAACATTCTCGACTCCAACAGATTCAACACGTCTGTAACACTACCATCACACTAAGCAGCAGATGTTTCTTGTGTCCTAATGGAGGAAGTTAAACCAAAACCAATCAGAACTAAGTAATATGAAGATCAAATACTTTCGACAAATGGCAGGACAGAGACAATCTAGCAAAGTAGTCTAAAACTTTCCTCCCGCAAGAAGCAGGAAACGAGAAGCAGCGGTAAATGGAAAATTAGAAGCAGCGGGAAGCAGAAAACAGAAGTAGCGTGAATCGAAAAGAAAAAAAAAAACTAAAAACCAGTAAGCGGGAAGCATAAAATAGGAAACAAGAAGCAACGGAAGCAGAACCCGTAAAGCAACGGGAAATGGGAAGAAATAAGCAGATGGAAACTGGCAGCGTGTTATTACTTCCGAAACCAGTCAAGATCATTATATTAAATTAAAGTGGTTCAATAGAAATTTAAACATTTATATTATAATCGGCCAATGAGGTTGCCACGTATATACTGATCGATTAAACTCCAACCTCCTACCCACCCACAAAGCAGGTGCTTCACGTCCTAACAAATTAGTGCCCCCTGTATACCGGTCTCGCCGGGACAGGAGTGTTCCTGGTAGGGGTAGTAAAACCGTATCTTATCGCAAGACTTTTATGAAATTTGTGACATTTTGATGCAATGTAAAAGCCCCATGGGCGTAAAAAAAGTTATTGAATAAATAAAAATATTTTTTTAAGCCTGTTGAAATTCAGGCAAACCTATCTAGTGACTTCTATATAATGTGTATTATAAAACTGACATGTAAAGTATGATGCAGTTATTTGCATATTTTGTTAAATGGAATAACTTTGCTGAATAAAATACTGAAGGGTAGCTTTCCGCAGCTATCGTGGGGTTCTAAACTAAGTGAAAGATTTACTCTTCCTCGCTAGTGTCCGAGCTGACAGCTCGTTGTAGAGAAGATCGATATCCTCCGTTAGAATTTAATGGAAAAAAAAAAAACAGCAGCTAGTTCCATTCATCAACTTCCATCCGCTGGCCGCTGAAAAACGAAGTCCAGAGCTACAGACTCCCGGATATATTTCACATTAATTAAAAAATCGCCTTTACGGTAAAACCCTTTCACCGGTATTAGCAAATCCGGATATCAGAAAATCACTAGATGAAATTGTTTTTAAATATTATTATTTTGTCATTGAAGAAGATAATATGAACACATCCCAAATGAACCATGAAACCGAAAAAACAACAAAAATAAAAAGATTTCAGTCGCATCTGGGACACGAACCCAGGACCTCTACCTATCCGGGGTAACCGCTTAACCATCTTAGATAATGAGACCAGTTTAATTTACGCCATCTACACCGATATCATACTTCAAGTTCAAGACTTGTTAATATTATCCTCCATTTTTAAATCCCATATTATTGGCTGCTATCCTTATGATGATCGCAATGTTCTACCCGAATACAATTAAAATCGGAATAGTGTCTCGGATATACCTACCGATTTTTATTCATATGAGACATCTATTAACTTTTTTTACAAGTCTGAAATGAAGTATTCAATTTATTTTTTATAACTTATTGAAGTTATAAAAGATAAATTGATTATTATTTTGGATTGATAACATTCTGAGGTTTTTGCTCGCCATTTGAATAAATGCATTTTTATAAGCAAAATAAGATAAAACAAACAAACAAAAACATTCACAGCACAGTTTTTTAATTGGTTGTTCTTTTAATATACCTACCTGCTTAAATAAATTTAGATTGTCCCGATGATATCATGAGATTAACAAAAATATTCGAAAAAACATATCAAAAATTTGTAAACCTATTGAAGATGTCCGGGGGTACAGTGCAGTTACTTCGAGAGGTAACAAATAAAAACAAATATGCAAAAGACCAACGACTTTGTCCAAATTTTCAACGTCTAAGGTATTTTTCAGGTTATATGTTTACTTTTGTGGTGGTTTAAGCGTCAAAGCTCTCATTGTTTTATTATTTGTTTTCCGGTTTTCGTGAATACACATCAGACACAGATGTGCGACGTTGCCACTTTTCACTCCCGGCGTAATTACCAGGTACTTTCGGATTCACACTAGTTTTTTAGTAGGTATGAAAATACATTGGAAATACCCAAATTTATTCACGTCTTGAAATTTCCGAAATACTCTTGAATAACATAATTAAAGACAGTTATTGCTACAATATGATTGACGCTTTGCCCAAGAACAACACGTCTGTTATTTGTTCGTTCAAATCATTATTCTCAAGGTTCTGTGCCACTGGATTGATCCAGTTCCTGTAACAATAGATAATATTGTGTGATCTTGTGTGCCAACAGCGGGGTACTAACTGGAATCTCGTTGTTTATTAGTGGGTCCCGCTTCGTCAAGGGATGGCTTGCTTGGAACCCAAACATCCAGAAGCTCAGCTTAAATTTGTAGCTTCAAGCAGAGCTCAGCTTTGGTTTATTTGAATAGAACTTGAATAGGCGAATACCTGCTGTGTGATTTATGTGTGTTTAATATAGTACCTACCTTATTACATAGTGTTATTAATGTGGTAATGTCATGTGTCGGTCGTTTTATCATTTGATTTAATTATCTGATATTTTGATATTCAACGTTCTATTAATCGTTCAATGAAACATGGGGAACGTACAATAATATCGTGATATCTCTTCATACTAGAAATGGGCGTTTGCGTGGCGAAAACAACTGAGATAGTTTCAGCTTTTCGAAGGAAACTGTTTTGTGGAACTGTTTAAAAAAACGTATTAAAAATAAGTAAAAACAAATGACAACACACATTATCGGTGTTTTCTTAGTCTTATTTTTTTTAGCATCTCTTCACAAAAATTCCAATACATGGGTATATTTGACAAATATTATTACGCATTACTTAAGACGCAGAGGTGGTAGCCGGCTGCCGCTGGCTCAGAACATTCCACATACTGAATCTCCTATGGGAGGTCGCCCGTTTTCACCGGCGACTGCTGTAGTAGTATTTTACCTAGCTAATTTTTGTTTAGCATGTTTTTATCCAGGGTAGGTATCAATTTTTTGAGATTCTCGATAGCCTGGTGGGTTGGTAGGGATATATACATTATCTATATTATATTAGATCTTTTTTATAAATATTTTTCATAGCATTCATTAATCCATGCTTAAAAAAATCGTTATGCTAATACTGGTCATGCCGTAAATATAAGTCTTGTCGGTACATTAACCCTCCACGGGTTCAGAAAAATATTCAAAGGAATTATTTAAAACGTTTTTACTTTCATGGGAAATTTCACAATTAAAATATGCATCCATGTCATTTCCACCTTTCGAATACTCGTGCCAACCTTTCTAGAAATTCAAAACATGACAGGAAAATTCATTTAAAAAAGGTTTTATATTAAAGTCCCCACGATTTTCATTAAGTGTTTTCTTTAGTACGGAATGTATTTGGCTATTCCGCATTTTTTTAATGATTTAAATAGGAAAAATACCATTACTTTAGTTTCAATGAGAATACATTATTCCTGCAAGCGACCATTGTCGTTACAAGACTGTAAACATGTAGGTGCTGGTCAAGTCGTTATCGTATCCGTGATGTCTCGGGCGTCGGGCTCGCTCTGGATTTCCAAATATTGTTCCTTGCAAAAGGGAAACAATATCGACTTTTGTAGATTCTGCTGTGGTCGGGTATCCAAAGGTGAGAAGTCAAAGGCAGTTGTCCGATGGAGGTAAGCAGTGGTCAGAGTGAAACAAGGCGAGTGGTTCAGAAGTCAGAGCGGGCGGCGGGCAGGGAGGAGTACTTATCAGGCTGGCGGTCAAATGCTAACTCCCGCAAACTGGCGTTTGCAGGCTATTTATGCGGTCCACCAAGCGCGGACCGCCGGTGCCGTGTAGATGCCCGACAAGTCGGTCTCCCTCCCACCAACTGTCCCTCTCCAACGCTTTTATTCAGTCATTTCAGTTTGAGCGGTCTGGAGCGAACAAGCTCGCCAGACTGCCCGTTACATATATTAACAGACAACGATAATTTAATAATAAGTGTGCAGCTTCAGATATTCCGGGAGGCGTTACGTCCGATACACTCCCCTCGTGGAGCTTGGCTACACTTTTCTGCGAAGGGCGTGTCGTCTCTCGGTGCGGCGATGAAGTCATCCGCAGAGGTGGGGATGCGCTGAGGTTACCCATGCATCTTGTCGTGGCGAGAATGCTCCCCTCGTCAAAGGGTTGGGGCTGAGATGCGCTGAGCTGTGGCGCGTGTTGTAGCACTTGTTTCATTTCCCGGGCTATAGGTAGTGCCGGGCTGCGTTCGCGCAGAGTGGGCGGCCGCCGGGGGGCGCTCGGAACAAAGGGGCCGCAGTTCAGCGAGGCGCGCTGCATTCTCGCAGCTTGTCCATTTCCCGGGCTCTGAGTAGCGCCGGGCTGCGTTCGCGCAGAATGGGCCGCCGCCAAGGGGGCCGCCGATAACAGCGGGGCCGCAGTTCGGAGAGGCGCGCTGCATCCTTGCAGCTTGTTGTTTTCCCGGGCTATGCTTAGCGCCGGGCTGCGTTCGCGAAGAGGTAGCCGCCGCCGAAGGGCCCCAGTAACAAGGGGGCGCAGTTCGGCGAGGCGTGCTGCATCCTAGCAGCTTGTCGGTTTCCCGGGCTAAGCTTAGCGCCGGGCTGCGTTCGCGCAGAGGGGCCGCCGCCGAAGGGCTCCAGTAACAGGGGGGGGGGGGCGCAGTTCGGCTAGGCGTGCTGCATCCTTGCAGCTTGTTGTTTTCCCGGGCTATGCTTAGCGCCGGGGCCAGGGGCAGCGGGGCCTGGCGGTACGGTGCGCGCTCCTCTAAGCGGCGGCTTATTGCAGCGCAACCGGCATGGGACGGGCCGGGGCCAGGAGCAGCGGGGCCTGGCGGTACGGAGCCGCGCTCCAATGAGCGGCGGCTTGCGGAAGCGTGACCGGCATGGATCGGGCCGGGGCCAGGAGCAGCGGGGCCTGGCGGTGCGGTGCCGCGCTCCATTGAGCGGCGGCCATCAATGGCGAGTCCATGGGCAGCATAGCAGGCGTGAGCGACGCTAGGAGCTGCCGATGTGGCCAGGGCATACACATCAGGGTCCGGCGGGACGAGGTCGCGGTCTGCAGAACAGCAGACAATGCGCATCGGACCGGGCGCCGCCGGGACAGGGATCGGTGCAACGCCATCTATGTTCGTGCATTCCAAACTCGGAATGGTGGTTTGCGCCCTCGCTATCCTTTTCAAGCTTTGGACGAAACCGATAGATGGCGCCGCCACCTGTGGTGCTAGATGGATTCTCAGATCTGCTACAAACTGCGCCATCTGTCGGGCACTCTCCCAAATCCGATAGCCGCGACATCTCTCGGCGTCCAGTTTAAGCTGGGCCTGCCAAAGCGTATCCTCCGGAAAAGCTTTCCTTCTCGGCGAGGCGTGGGCAGTGGCAGGGGTCATCGGGGGGGCAATCTGGCAAGCGGCCAGTGGATTATCGGATTCGGCAGCGAGGCGCAACCGAGCTGCGCCTGCCAAAGCGTATCCTCGGTGGGGCCCGCCTATAGCAGGGCTGCGTGCAGCGCCGGATACTTCGGGATCAGGCGGTGCAAGGCTGCGCACCTCCGGGCAGCAGTTGTTGTGACGGGGCCCGCCTATAGCAGGGCCGTGAGCAGAGCCAGACACTTCGGGGTCGGGCAGTGCGAGGCTACACACTTCAGGGCAGCAGTTGTTGTCGTGTAGATGGGGCCCGCCTATCGCAGGGCCGTGAGCAGAGCCAGACACTTCGGGGTCAGGCAATGCGCAGCTGCACACTTCAGGGCAGCAGTGATTATTGTTCCGGTGAGGCCCGCCTATAGCAGGGCCATGTGCAGCGCCGGATACTTCGGGATCGGGCGGTGCAAGGCTGCGCACTTCCGGGCAGCAGTGATTATTCTTCCGGTGGGGCCCGCCTATAGCAGGACCATGTGCAGCGCCGGATACTTCGGGATCGGGCGGTGCAAGGCTGCTGACTTCCGGGTTTGTGTCAGTGCTCAACAGCAAAGGGAGCCCAGACGCGGCGATCAGTTGCTCGATCTGCCTGTTTTGTTTTCTTATTTCTTGCAACTCTTCTCGCATCCGACGGATTATTTCTTTCTTGGAATCCTCACTCTTGGATGTGAGGTATTCGTCCGCAGAGGCTACTGTGCTCCGTGTCGTGTCGGTATTTGTGGCTAGAGCCGCTGCCGTAACAGCTCGTGCTCTAGCATCCCAGGCGGCCGTACTTGCTAGTTCGGGAACGTGTGTCGATGGGTCAGCGGTAACCGGGCCGAGGGGTGCCGGGCCGAGGGGTGCGGGGCCAGAGACTGTAGCGCCGAGCGCTACAGAATTGTAACTCGCGTCATTCCGTTCGAGCCCGCGGGGAGTGAGGTTGTAAGCAGCTGGGCTGCCATGTAATGCACCGGGCGCTGCGGAGGCAGGGGGCGCAAGACCGGGCCCCACAGCGTAGTGGCGGCTAGCCTCATTTCGCTCGTGGCCGTGGGAAGCGAGGTCCGATGTAGCTCCGCCGGCGTATGACGTGTCGAGCGCTGCGGGTCGTGCCGGGCCGGGTATTTCGGACTGCGGCCACTGTGTTCCGCCATTTTGTAATGTGCGGAATGCTTCCATCATTAATGCAGCAATCTGGGAGAGCGGGTCCGCTCTGTTATTCGCCCGATTTTGGGTTCGACGCGCCGAGTCATCCGTTGTAGTTTGACCCGGGAATGTCGCGTTGACGTTTGTGGGCTGCGGTTGACAGGGCTGCAGAGGGGTGGTTTGGCCGTGCATCGCGAAGTGGGATGCTGGAAGCCGGTACTCTGCGCCTTGTGTGAAGCCTTGTGGGGCGCCTTGTGTGGAGCCTTGTGGGGCGCCTTGTGTGGAGCCTTGTGGGGCGCCTGTGGGGCCGTACACTTCTGGGTAACGGCCGGCGACATCTTGTTAGATCACCTGGGTAGCGGCTGATGGGCAGATCCGTGTGTTGGGGATCATTATGTGACTAAATCCGGCTAGAAGGACCACTTGTAAGCGACCATTGTCGTTACAAGACTGTAAACATGTAGGTGCTGGTCAAGTCGTTATCGTATCCGTGATGTCTCGGGCGTCGGGCTCGCTCTGGATTTCCAAATATTGTTCCTTGCCAAAGGGAAACAATGTCGACTTTTGTAGATTCTGCTGTGGTCGGGTATCCAAAGGTGAGAAGTCAAAGGTAGTTGTCCGATGGAGGTAAGCAGTGGTCAGAGTGAAACAAGGCGAGTGGTTCAGAAGTCAGAGCGGGCGGCGGGCAGGGAGGAGTACTTATCAGGCTGGCGGTCAAATGCTAACTCCCGCAAACTGGCGTTTGCAGGCTATTTATGCGGTCCACCAAGCGCGGACCGCCGGTGCCGTGTAGATGCCCGACAAGTCGGTCTCCCTCCCACCAACTGTCCCTCTCCAACGCTTTTATTCAGTCATTTCAGTTTGAGCGGTCTGGAGCGAACAAGCTCGCCAGACCGCCCGTTACATATTTTAACAGACAACGATAATTTAATAATAAGTGTGCAGCTTCAGATATTCCGGGAGGCGTTAC
This sequence comes from Halesus radiatus, assembly GCA_022606495.2. Classification (NCBI taxonomy): domain Eukaryota; kingdom Metazoa; phylum Arthropoda; class Insecta; order Trichoptera; family Limnephilidae; genus Halesus; species Halesus radiatus. The sequence continues at coordinate 240,822 of JAHDVE020001056.1, read as the reverse complement.
GTCCGATACAATTCCCTCAAAATAACCATAAAGATTTCTGACTGATATTATCATTCTACGTATATGAAAAAATTTATAATTTCTCCCAAAATGAAGGTATTTAATATCCAATTAATTTTAATAACTTATTGACGCTGATAAACCTCATTGTAATATTTAATCATTGTAAAAGATAATATTAACAAATCCTTAATGAAATGCGAAACCGAAAAACTACATAAAACAAAAAGGTATCAGGTGTGGGAAACGAACCCCAGATGCGACTGACACCGCTTTATTTTGTAGGATTTGTTAATATTATCTTCTTCAAAGATTAAGTATTCAATATCACCTCAACAGCTGCGGCTATCTATGTTTCATCCGATGTTCGGATAATTTGAGACGCGTATAAATCGACACACTCTTTTAATGACTTTCAAAATGTGTGTCGTATTATCATTGAACCATTTTTAGGAGGAGGGGGGGGGGTTATGAAAAACTAATTAAATTTTAAAATTGTGCAATAATGCCAAAATGCAGTTTTGCGAACCAGGAAAAGCTCCTAGACGGTGAGCTCTAACATAATGAAATTCGCATAAGTTTTTTTTTTAAATTTTAAAATCTATCTACGATATTTTGATTAATCAAACTATTTTTACCATATTTTGTTTTACAGGTTCTTATATTAATAATAACTCTCATTATTTAATTAATATCTTATAAAATTTTAAAACTTTAAATAAAAATGAGTGCTACAAATTAAACCTTAACCCTTTTAGTGCTATGCTTATTTTGCAGGTATTTAAATGAATCGATACAGATATTCTTAATTTTTAAATAAAATAAAAAAAAATGGTATTTAATAAAAATGGAATAACTTGGACAAATATCAATCAATGATTTTTTTATACATGTGAAATTTTACGAATAGTATTTTTTGTTTTTTTTTTTAAAAAGAAAGATCAATATTCCTTGGTGAAGAATAACCTGAAAATATTTGAAAACCTCCTACTGCCATCACAGTGAGCAGAAGATGTTTCTTGATGCGATTCTCAGATACGAACGTTATCTTTTTTTACTTTTTGTGTATTTTTCTGTTTGTATTTCATTTGAGATTTGTTAATGCATATTAACGAAGACGGCCTCCATGGTCAAGGGGTAAGGCTCTCGACTACGAATCCGAAGGTCGCGGGTTCAAATCCCGGCGTGCGCAAGTAAATTTTATTTAATTAATTTGTGCTGTTTCACAATGAATTAATTTAAAAATAATACATATTATATTTGCGTACATTCCAGAGTTGAAGATATTTTAAGTATCGCCCTGGTGATAGACCACTATTCAGAATTGAAACGTTGCTTGAAATGGCTTTTAGCCCTGTTTGGTGACCAGATCTGAATAGCCAGGTATTTCCCCACCTTCCTCTTTCTCTACTCCTTCGCCTCCCCAATACCCTCAGCCTCACAACATTCTCCAATTGGGAATGCCATAGTCTTACTGGCTCCAGACGGTTGGGAGCAGTTATGACTTGCGCCGTATTCATATAAAAAAAACAAATCTAAAGTAAAATGAATAAAATATAATAATTCACTCTGGATATCACTTTGCCAACCCTACCTTACACTCCACATTATAAAATACTGTACAAAGCATCGTTATTATATATAATCAGTAAATATTTTAAAGAAATAAACATAAACAGAAAAAAAAATAAACATGAATAAAATATTTTTTCGTAATGTAAGTACGCTACATAATATAAATTGTTTTTTGTTTTTGTTTTTAATATTGGATAATCTGTATATGGCCATTTTTTGTAAAAAATCACCACAAGGGCGGTAAACAAATTTTATTTCCTCGGCTTTATCTTGTTACTAAGTGCAGGTTATCTATTTTACAATAGATTGCATACACCACTGATACAAAACTATATTTACAATTAAGGAATGGACGTTTAGATGGTTTGGGCATGGATGGTTAGAGTGAAAGAACGAAGAAAAGAGTGCAAGGAAAATATATGACGTGAATATGAATGGAAGAAGAATCCGGGGAGGCCGAAGAAGAGATGGTACGATCAAGTGAATCAAATACTCGAATCGAGTCATGTCAGAATAGAATAGCGAAATAGAATGTGTGGGACGATGTACGAATGTAAATGACACAAGAAGTTTATGCCAAGATCGAGTTGTTTGGCGGTCCATCCTCTCTGCCTATCTGTGTGGGGAAATGTCGCGATGGTTAGTTAGTTAGCAATGCATTTGACCAATGAACGTGATGCCGCGTAACAATGTTATATTGTTTATACAACCTACAAACAGAAGATACCATATTTACAACACAATGTACCTATTTTTAAACAATATATCGACCCCTCCTACGTAAAGTATCGTAACTTCAAAATTGTAAATTTACAGGAGAGTGGTTTAAAATGACAGAACTTCGGTACAAGTCGTGTTTTTTATTGTTTTGCACCAAATGATCAAAAGCTCTACCTACCATACATCTAGCATCTGTCTTTTTAAACCACTCTCATGTAAAGTTCCGATTTTGAAGTCACGATAGTTTACGTAGGAGGGGTCAATATTTTTGGTTATCATGTCTGTATATAACACTCTAATTCTAAAATTAGATTTAAAATACGTAATCCTTGTTTTCAGCACATATCACAACGAGTTTATGCCGCAGTTCTTAAAATAGTTTTTCTCTTTATTTTTAAAAATGCGTTGATTATTATTTTTTATAATTTTTTTTATTTATTTTGTATCATAACATTTTTTAAAGTACAATATTTTTCCAGTATTATAATTTTTTTTTAATATTACAATATTTTTTTATATATTATAATTTTTTTTTACATATTGTAATATTTTTTAACTCTGAGCTTTCAAACATTAAAAAATTCCGCTTCACAAATCCTACAATAATAATATTGTGATATTTCACGGGTTCGCCCTAACTATTGTAAATAAATATCACCATCATATTTAAACTTACGAATGCATTCGTCATTATTAGGGATAAATAATGACGAACGCAGAGTTTATTCAGATATTAAAACCCAGGGTCTATTAATTCCTATCCATTTCCAACGACGTAAATGATCACGTAGTAGGTAAATACTTAATGCCCCAGTCTGTCGCTGCGCCGCGCCCTAATTGCCGCACTCCACTGTGGCCATAACCGCTCATATAATAATTGTTTTTAATGGCACCCTTAATAGACACCCATGAAAACGCCGGCCTGCTCAACTCTCTACTCAACTCATCTGTTGAGCGTTGAACTCTAATACACGGATAGAGCCGTTGAATCGTCAGAACCCGCTTATTGCAATACGGGTAATAATTGCCAAAAGCTAGCAATGGCGAACGCTTTACGTAAACGAATGGTTTTGTTTATTGTTGGCTGGTCGAAATTTTATTGTGTGAAAGTAGATACGTTGAAATATCTTTGGTTTTTATATTTGTTTGTGGTCACAATACATTCGTCTTCTTCGTATGGTGGAGGAGAGTTGGTGGATGTTATAGTTATACATTATTTCGATAATTATGAAATTTGTAAATGCCCCTTTAAATATAATTTTTTTTTATTTAATTTAATAAATGTAATTTTCGCATGTAACAATAAAAAAAACTGAATAGTATGTTAAGGTAAATGCGACAGAAAAAGGTATCTATAATTTAAAAGAGTTCAAAAATTTAACAGTTTTATGAATAAAAATCGTAACTCAGATATCAATTCAAATATTTAATACAAAATTTTCAACAACTTTCCACTGGAAAATATGTAAATTTATCAAATATGATGGTAACGCTGGATCGGTAGAACATTTTCGAACTCGATAACGGGAAGGTTAAAATGATATTATTTAAGTATTTTACAACTCTCCGTACAAAAAAAGCTGTACAAAGGATGCTGCACTCCATTTTGAAAACCTTTTCTATCTTCTGAGTGTCGAATCTGAGTTAGAGGTATATGTACCATCTTCCCACCCTCGCAAAGTGCATTCTAGGTCTAGCCTATTAAAATGTGATTCGTCAAAAGCCATTGGAAGTGATACCATTGAACCAAGTTACAATCACCACTTTAGCAAGTGTCCCCTAACTTATTTGATAGATAAAGTGCTATATTAAGTATCATTTTTTAATTTTTAGAGAAGATTTTTACGTCAAACCCCGGCTGTGGTTTACAAATTTCAAATAAGGTGGGTTGAACATGTGCTCATGTGCATAATTCTGAAAAGACTGCATGGACTGGAGAAACCGGCTTTATCCGTGATAGGCATAGGGCGTGATCTATGCTTTTTCCCAGACTAGGATGGCAACCTAAAAAAGTATTTTTTAAATGGGATATTATTGCTACACAAAGGAATGATTGTAATGAAGTGGAATCAAACTATATATAACTCAACAGTGTTATTGCTCTCTTGCTATTGATATATGTTGTTATGAATGTTACAAAATCTAATTATGCATGAACATTACAATAATCTTTGAGTATTCCATTAAAAAAGCGTGCGAGAGAGATCGAGTTTTACGCTGCCATCTGAGCCGGGTATATGAATAATGCATGAATGCAAACAAATGCATTAAAGAAAAGCGAAGTCAAAGCATGAACCGGCTCCCATCCCCTGTTACTGATTAGATTTCAAACTGAATTAAACTTCTTCAGCCTCAGATTTGGTTTAGAGCCAGTGCTGGAATGGAATAGGCTACCTTTTTATTAAAAAAAATTAAGTCCGGATGATGTTTGTATTGTAGGGACAAAAAAAAGTCGCAGAAAGGGGATGTTTTATAAAATGCAAAGGAAGATTAAAAAATAATATTTGCAATCCATAGAAAAAGCCGCATTATTTCATTAAATGCGTCAGATATTCTATAAGGAAATACTATCTACCAGTGTAACCAGTGTTGTTCGGGTCGTAGTGGGTCTAACATTATGCTAATATTATACTATATATTAATGTTTCTGTAAATAGTAAACCAGTAGTTATTAATTTTTTCTGTGTTTAATTCAGAGAATTCCATTTATCTTTTTTTTAAATTCCAATGTAAATCAAATTTACTAATGTTACTATTAAGTTCTGAAAGTATTTTTAGTTTTTATTATTGTGACAGCTGTTTCGGCGTTTAAGCCATTTTCAGGCTGCTAACATTAATTAATAAAGTAAGGAAAATTATGTATTAAAATTATAATTATAAAAATTATAACTCATTTAAATAAATCAATTAAGGAAACATTATCCGTTAAATACGAGGAAACACATTACAAATATGAAAACCTCACAGAATTCAGAATTTTATTTGTTTTATAACTAAATCGTTTTTACCGATAATAAATCAATATTTTTAAAAACCTGTCGAAATTAGAATGGGGTGGGAGTAAATAAAATCATATAAATAATTCGTCACAATGTGGATTAACCGTACTTTGAAAATGGCCTTTAACGCCGAAATAGCTGTCACAATAATAAAAACTAAAAATACTTGCAGAACTTAATAACAACATTATTATATTTGATTTACATTAAAATTTAAAAAAAAGTAAACCGGTAGGTTTTTTCGATATTAAATGTTAGAAATGAAAACGTTCTCAAGCGTTTTTAAACCATAACCTAACCTAATCTATGTTTATTTCACCTAACCTTGCCTAATAATTTCGGACTTCTACGCAACTATCTCTAACCCACTGACGTCCGAATGAATAGACGTGCCATAATAGCCAAATTTACCTTCCATTAACCACGTGACAACCTAAATTTGGCACCAAGCGGTTTACGTATTTCTCGAATACATGACGTTATCATTTGTGTATTGACTGATGGCGAGCGATCAATTGACAATTTTAAGGAATAAAAGAATAATATTCTGCGCATTTAAACGTCCTAAAAATAGTGGTAAATAGACTAATAAAAACTGTCGCATTACATTCCCCTTTTTTACTGTGTTTTACGTATTCAATTATATGATACATTATTAAAAGTTTTTGTGTTACAAAATCGCAGCTGTTAACGTTTGTTTCGTGTAATGTTAACAGCGGTAAACAAATTTAAAAAAAAAAAAAGAAAAAAGACAAACTAAATACCTCGACAAAATATTCAGTTTAAAAAAAAAAGCCGAAATTTTTTCTAATTTACTGTTTTACTTATTGGATGTTAGTTTGGAATCTGTTATCACAACTACGGGAAAATGGGAGATTTACTATAAATTCCGCACAATTATAAAAAGGACAAATTGATCATCAACGGATTTGCTTCTTGAAAAGTAAATACGAATTCTTTGCAGTGCACGGGATGCTTTTTTTGGGACTATCGGGATGCATTTTTCATAAATTAAATGATAGTGACCTGCTTAAGCCTGCCCCTTCCCCCCTTATTTTGGTTTATTCCCCTTGCGTGTTAGGGCATCTCTAGTAATTACATACTCTGTGCTCTAACCCGAGAAAAATTAATTTTCAGGCGTGTACAGTAAAATTTAATTACATGCGGAATGTATACAAAGTATCACTTCTGCACACATATTAATAATTCAAATAATAAAATGAATAATATTATCCTAATAGAGGTGAGCTTTTATAATTTTTAATCATTTATTTATTATCTTTTGTAAAGCACGGCACGTTCGTTTGCTTTGCTTTTAAACATTAATTATTAAAAGCGCGTAAATTCTTGACGTTTTATAATGTATGTATTGCTTTATTTGTATGTACGTACGTTTGTATTTAAAATTTACCTCATGGTAATATGATTAAATCTCCGCTTTCATCCCTGAATTACTTCCGTGAGCCAACCCCTTTGTGTGATATTCACCAAAACACATGTAATTACTTTTTCATGACATTAAATAAGATTAGCTTGATTACGGCGATATGCATATGTATGTAAGGGTATATACAAAATACGTGCAATGGAACTTAAATCTACATATAATTAGCCGACTTTTCAAATAACACACGATAATATTAGTTTAATCAGTTAACCTTTGACATAATTATATGAGCATTAGTTTTTGTCAACTTAATGCTGTTATTTCTATCCTAGGGGTAGTTTGGCAATGTAAAATATTATTGTTTTGAAAGAAAGCAAGCAAATGTTACCTTTAAAGTACAAATATATATGTGTGAAGAAGAAAACTCTTTAAGGATGACACATGGAAATAAAATTGAACAACTTTCCCTGTCTGAATTTCCTAGGTTACCGTAAGTATTTTCAACCTTAACCGATTATGTACGTTAAAAATACATAATATCACACATAAAATTAGGTGCCCCTGCCGTATTGTTTGCTTCATGTACTTAAAATGTTGAAATAAAAATAAGAATTGAAACCCGGATAAATATTAAAGTAAAGTGGCAGCATATAACATAACTTGAAGGTGAATTTTTCATTCATAGACACTTCACTAATTAGACTGATGCTTTGGTTCGATTTTAAATAAAGATAGAGTATATAGTAGAATCGTTAGAAAAGTTACGAACGGATAAAGTCCGTTAACGAAAAATGGTTCGTTATATAACAGAAATTTATTTATTCGTTTATAAAACTGGCCTTAAGCAAATAGCGATGTGATCGATTTTTTGCCTCAAGTCGTTACAGGTAAAACAGATTAAAGATATTCTTGTTTGTGTAATGGTGTACAATAACATAGGGCTTCTGAAGGGACTGGTGTTCTAAACAAATTCCATCTAACTTGCACCACTATCGGTGTGAACAAATACATTGAAATGTGCGCTCTTTAAAAAGATTTGCCTATATATTTGTTTTTGACAAAAATATACTCGTAGCATGGTGAAAACAGTCCATCTCAAAAGTAAAATGTTTTTTTGGATTTTTTAATCGCAAAATATTTCTGACATTTAATGAATTCCTTGTTGAATTACGTTTATTCTAGGAAATCAAGAAGTCTCCGGAAAAGAAAAACATATTTATAAGGAATAAACGATTTATCAAACGACGAGACCGTTAATTGTGGGCCTTGAAAAATCTCACCTTGAACAATGTTTTTTGAAAAATGTTTCAGAAAATATTGCGTCATAAAGCAGTTGTTAAGGTACGTGGTTTCCAATATAAGTAGTTGTGAATAATTAATAAAGTTTACCACCCTGTATTGATTATACTCGAAGATTAATAATTACAAAGGTTATTTACTTCGTCATTACGAGGTATTTTTTTTATGTCACACGTGGGGGAATTATAAACGATTACGTTTATAAAGCGACCAATTCTAATAAATTGAGCAAATCGATAGTCGAAGACTAATCTGTCCTTAAACGTAAACACTTATGCCGATCAGGGTGACGACTGACGAGACTCGTCAGCCGTAATAACTTTGATAGACATCATTGGGTCTTGTTTGCGCACCCTTTGTGTGTATTGGTAAACGTGTGTTTGGATAAGGGGTACCCAGGTAAGAGCTTCTCAAAACAAAATATTCCTATGGAAATAAATAATAAAAAAAACTTTTAGAATGACCTCGAATACGAAACACGACAGAATATTATGTCCATTGATGTATATTCCAGGTCGACATTCAGCGAGAGTTCTCTCGAGGCACCTACCTCTTCACTTTTGTATCGCTTAGTGGTTGCTTCGAGAGCTTTTGGTTGATAGACATCATTGGGTTTAGTTTGTGTACCCTTCGAGTGTATTTGTAAACGTGTGCTTGAATGAGGGGCATCCGCAGAGGCTTCTCAAAATAAATATATTGTATGGAAATATACAAAAATCTGTACGTATGACCTCGAATGTTACGTACAAATGTCAATATGCAGAGTGTATCAGCACGTACCCGACAAACTTTAACCTATGATTCCATAACTATTAGTTTATTTGAGACGAGAAATACAGATAACAATTTAGTTCCGGTTACTTTTTTCATATAAAAAACATTTTTAAAATGTATTGGACGGCTGGAGACGGGACGGGGGATTGGGCGGTTACTCAGCGGTGGCCAGAGATGCCATGCGAAAGACTTTTTTTGTTCATTGAAGAGAATAATATTAACATAACCTAAATAAAACATGAAACCGGAAAAAACAACAGAAAAAAAAGAGATTTCGGTCGTATCTGGGACCGAACCCAGGACATCTGCCTATCCGGGGCAATCGCTTTACCAACTTAGCTAATGAGACCAGTTCAATTTATGTCATCTTCATCGATATCATATCTCAAAATCAAGATTTGTCAATATTATTCTCCATTTGTAATTCCATATTATTGGCGGATACCTTTATGATGATTAGATATGAGTCCCGGATGGGACTGAAATCTTTTTATTTTCTGTGGTTTTTTTTGCGGTTTCGTGTTTCATTTAGGTTATGTTAATATTATTGTCTTCAATGATTAAATATTACAATGAAGTTTTTAAATCTCAATAAAAATAATTAATAATTAAAAATTGTTTTTTTTTTCTGTTGTTTAAATTTGATAAAACCAAATAAATTTCACTGGATACCAAAATTACATCTACATGTTTTATTCGAAATAAGCTCGAAATAATCACATGTTAAAGTTTATACGTAAAGATACGTTCTCATACGACCTTTATAGGCGCATCCTCAGCACACCCTTCACAGAAAAGGAAACCAATTAAGAAGCTCTTCAATAAATTACTTAAAAATGTCGTGAATCTATATTAGTTATAATTTTTTTTTTGATAAGTTTAACAAATTTTACAAAAAATAAGACCAACAAGTGACGATAACTTACGTTTTGGTAGTTTGACTGACAGGTGCTTGTAATTTGAAACCTTATAATAAATTTACGGTAAAGGTACTTATCTGTATGTAAAATCCCTCTGGGCGTTTAAATAATAAAATAAATACAATAGATATTCCAAAGAACGATTTGTGGAAGACATCGAAAATTCGAGTGCAATTCAACAGAGGCCAACCAGGCTGCAGTCTTCTTGTTGACGGGTTGGGGGGGGGGGGGAATTCCTCCGATAATATTCAACCTCCAATATGGCAAAACACCAGAAAAGATATATTATAAGTGTATTTATTCCCTACATGCATCGAGATAGTTATGTTTGCTAATCTCTTAAGAGTTTTGGTAAACATAAGTGTGGAAAAAAGACACTTAACCAAAAAAAATAATTCTCAAAAAATAATATCTTTTAAATGAAAAATGTTTTAAGCCACTTTATTTTACACATATAAACTGTTAAGTTTATATGTGTACATTCTTGAAGAAGGTTGAGTTCAACCGAAACCGGTCGAACGCAAAAGTATATATAAAAATAAAGTGGGTTAAAACAAAAACATTTTTCATTTAAATTATAATGTCAAGCCACAAAGTGTGTTATGATGTTGAAAGGGAGGATATGAGGTCTGAAAGGAAGAAAGCTCCAAGTTGGAAGCTAGTGCTATGATATTGAGAATTGGGGAGATGGGATGGAGGAAGGTCGGGTGCAAATGAGAGGCGGAGATTAGGATAATAGCGCGACTTACCCGGTGATGGTATCTTAGGCGAGTCTCAGCGTCGTCCGGACAATAGATAGCTCAGGTTTCGGTACAGCAGAAGGTTTCCTCTCTCTCAGGGTCATATGAGTCGACCGCAGTCTTATAATTGGAGGAGAGGCAATTCTATTCTATGTTAAATAAAGAGATGGAGTACTTTCAGTTCAGAATTTATCGTGTAGTGAACGTAGACATTACAGGTTAGGTACAGTGTACGCCAAGTAGATGGCTCTTATTCGGACATAGAGTTAAACCATTTCTCTCTCTCTGATTAAATTCTAGACCGGGCTAATTAATGATGGCAAACACGAGTACAACACATGAAATAGGAAAGGTTTGGACAGCTTATATGAGGATGCTGGTACAGCGGCGCCATGGCCGGGGTAGTCGGTGTGGGCAGCGTATACAGAACACAGGCGTCGGATATCTCCACACTGAGTTTAATTAGTTAATAACAGGTCACCATCTTAGGTGTTTTAAGGTAAAATGGGAAGGATCAGCTAGGGGCTTCAAGCCCGCATGCGATTAACGTTGCCAAGCTGACTTGGATGATGAAATAATGGCTCCAGCCGCGGACTCTTACAGAGCACGCAGGTATCAGCATGCTGTTTCGGCTAGAAGAAGGGCTCGCACAGGAATCGCCGGGCGCTCTCGAGTCGCTTCGCGTTACCCTGTTCTATATGGTCAGTAATGACCACTTCAGCCCTCATTGGTTGATTACAAGCGGGAAATCACCGGATTGGTTGATTATTGTGATTTCTGGAGGGTCGTTTCGTAATTGGATGCCCAGCTATTTCCTTCTAACAAGAAGCTAGAATCACTCTAGGGTCACCCTTTTATTACGTAACAAGTGATTGCTTCCTTCGATAAATATGATATCTTATTTACAAATGTAAAATAAACTCTAAGATTGAATATTATGAACGTATTTATAGTGTCGTTTTTTAATGAGATTCCTACTAAACCTGTACCTTGTCTGTCAGAAGACGATGAATACAAAAGAATTTTCAGTTTATAATTTTTTTTTAAATAATATTCTTTATCGAAGAAAGCAATCACTTTCTGGCATAACATAAAAATTTTAATGAAATATTTATTTATTTAAGCCACTTAATTTCATATACGTGTATATAGATATGAATCAAATAAAGTGGCTTAAAGAAACAATAAAATAATCTTTCATTTAAATTATAATATTATCTAATTTTCAACCGGAGAATAAAGAAGTGTAAGAAGAGTATATATCGTGAATGTTAATGGAAAAAAGAAGTTGTTGACACCCGATGAAGACATAGCACAATCAGATTAACCAAATACTTGAGTCGGGTATGTATGAATGTGAATGAAGAAAGGATTTTGTGCCAAGACCTTGATGTTTGGTGGTCCGTCCTCTCTGCCTACTCCTACGCATAAACGGCGTGATTTTTAGTTAATTAGCTAGTTGGCAACATATTTTGATTATTTAACAATTTTTTGCTTCACCGTGATATATTTCAGGTTCATAGGGACAAGTTCCTTCGATACCGACACTCTAAGATATTTTCATTTTATTTATTTAACTATTTACGATATTTACCACATAACTTTTGATAAATGTTTATTGCATTAACACTCAACAATAAAATAAGGGAATCGCTGGTTTATTTGGATAAAAATAATTTTAATTTAATGAAGAAAAAATAATAATTTTATTTAAAAAAAAAAGAAAAAAAACATTGAAACAAGTGGTCATGGGATATTAAAGATGTTATATAAAGCAGTGATCACAAATATCCCAGTTTAATCAATCGGGTACTTTTTCAAATGTCTATACTTTCTAGCGGACAACAGTTTCTACACTGTATTGGTTAGCTTCTCATTGGTTAACTTATTGTTTCAGACCCATTTAAGTAGTTCCAGGAGAACAGAGGGTGCTAAGTTGCAGGAACTCATCAAAACGTTATTTGATGGTTCCTGTAGCAAAGGTTACTTCCTCGATCAAAGCTTGTACCTGCCAATATCGAGAAATGATTGGAATTCCAATTCAGAATTAAAACATTGCTTGAAATGGCATTAAGCCGTGTTCGGTGACCAGATCTAAATAGCCAGGTATTTTCCCACCTTCCTTTCCCCCTTCTCCCCCCCTCGCAATACCTTCAGCCTCACAACATTCCCCAATCGGGGATGCTATAGTCTCACTGGCTCCAGACCGTTGGGAGCAGTTGGGACTCTTGTGGGGTATTTATAAAAAGACAAAAAAAATACGAATGTAACTTGCGAAATTATTATCAATCACACTTTAAACCTTTCAGGCGATTGATTTGAACCACAATCTGTCGAAATTTTTTTTCACCTCCCTGCACCAGTAAATTTAACTTCCGCCATGACTAATACCTGAAAAATAATTACGTAATATTTTCCAACGCGACCCACAGTTGTTATTCTCAGAGCTACGGCATGAAGGTTGTAACAATAATAATACGTCACTCTTTAAACACGGGCGTAACAAAAGATTTTGTTTGACCAAATGGCGCGGAGGTGGGGGTACCTGAATATTTCACCGAAAACCCTTTTCCTGTACCGCCATGATGGATTGGGGGGGGAACAAAAAGAAAAACAAAGCGCAAAATATCAAAGGGTTTAGCGTCCTGAAATTACGCTCTTTTTACGAGAATTTTCTTTCGACTTTTGAAATTTATATTTTAATTAGATTTTTTTTTTACATGTTCATACCGTTGCGTTATTCAGACAAAAAGGTCCTTAAAACAACACTGTTTTTTTTCCATGTCGGTACAGAAAAATAAGTAATCGTACTAGCCATGTCAATTTTTTAAACTTTTTTATATCACCCATTCGTTAAAAAAATGTTTGACCAAAAATTTTACATCTTTGAATTAATAAATTGACTTTCTAACTTCTTCGGTTTAACGTTTGCTTTGACTAAATAATTGTGAAATACTTTAAGAACCGACATTAATGAATTATTACTCATTTTTACTATTATGTCACATTTATAACAAGTGTCTCGGTGGACTAAAATGTACAATTATGGAAAATATTTGTTCAGCGTGAGGTTTTTTTCGACATAAGGTTATAATATTTAATCAAACTTTTATTTTAACTATTTGTATATCATTGAAGCCTAGTTTTAGTCATTGTTTGAATATATTCACAAATTAATTGAAATAATTTTAATAGAATTCCATTTAATTATTTCTAGGGAGACAAAAAAAAATCTCTATGTGATCGTTTAAACGTTAAAAGGTGTGTCCACCCTAAGAAAAAAAACTGTAATGAAGATTGAAACATAAAAAAAATATTTTTTATTTTTTCGGCATTCACTATATAGGAAATTTCTAGACATTTTGTTTGGAAGTTTTATTTACTATGTACTTTTGCTATTTTTGATTTATTAAACTCGCTACCGGTTTCGACACAACCGTGTCATTCACTAGCTTTAAGAACGTTAGTGAATGACACAGTTGTGTCGAAACCGGTAGCGAATTTAATATATCAAAAGTACATAGTTAATAAAACTAAACTAAATATTTTGTTATATGCAAATAGGTTTGATACTTGTGTCCTCATTTATACATTTGACCGCAACAATCAGCGGTATATGATAATGCTCGTATAATGGTTATTTTAAAACATTCGATGAACAATAATTCTTGTCAGACCTTAAAAAACTACACACAGCCTTCCTTCGATCATAGAGTAATGTAAGCCACTGGATGATCGGGAGATGTCATCGGTTGAAATTTCATATATAGTTTACCAGTTGATTAATAAACAATTAGTCAGTAGAAATTTTTTTTCTTTTTAGTTAACTTTTCCTAATTTTGAAAAAAAACGGCTGAGATCGCGGTTCTGCTAGGAAACTTTTTTAGTGATGTTTTCTTAAGCTATTCTTTCCGTTATAACTGTTTTAACAAAATTAAACTTTTTATTGCTTAATGTTGTGGAAAAAATGTGTTTATAATATTTTGAGTAAACCATTGACTCAAAAGGTCTAGGAAGTATAAAGTATATCTATCAGAGTTTAAAAAATTAAAAATATATAGTTTTATATACATATATCGTAAGTAACGTAAGTATAAATTAAAAATGTTTTATATTTTGAAGGGATCGTTGATTATTGAGAATCCATGCCGGTGGTGGATGGTGGCGTAATATTTACCCTTCTTTGGATCGCTTTTATTACTACGTTAAGGCTGTGATTTTGATCAATCGTTATAGGGTTAATGTTTCCGAAAAATCTACCCCTCCACATGCGAAAGTGTGAACTGTGTTTTTATTGTAACTGTATACTGCAGCCATTGAAAAATAAAATGTTAGAATGGCCTTCTCGGTGTAAAAATCAACTCATATAAGTTCAAAAACTCGTTTGTAAATATTTAAATGTAATTAGTATTATTTTAGAAATATGTAGTTTGGTTAGTTTTTAGGTTGAATGCATGTTTCCGGTAACCCCCAAATCGTTTAATTTTAATTTGAAATACTGCTTAGATGTCCCAATAATAATTATTGGAGAGAGTTCTTTCGTTCTAAAATTTGTACACTTTCTGACTGAATTTTTATGTTTTTACAAAATTATTTATTTATTTATTCCATCATTACCGTAAAGAGCTCTAACTGCTTTAAATATTAATCAAGTCATCATGTAGCTTGGTCCGTAAATTTCAATAATTGCGAAAACAGAAACAAGTTTGTTTTGAAACTCCGTCCAGCAAATAATCAAATCGCAACTCCGCCCCACTATAGAATTTGACAGCACCTCCGGTCGGGAGGTCCAAAATATCTGAAAAAACCTTGACTCTGTGCAGAAACGGATGATCCATTTAATAGATTATCCTGTCTTAAGAAACGGATTTCAATCTTCAGAGCACAGGCGTCAGGTAGGACTGCTATCCTTGATCCACCGATATTTTAATGGAAGATGCTCTGAGGAACTAGCATCATTAATCCCTTCGGCACCGACGCAGAGTCGGGAAACACGCCAAACGCGCGTCCAATATTTGCACACGGATGACATTTGTGACATGAGAACGGGTCGCTTCTACGACTCGTTTTATGTTCAACAGGTCGGCTGTGAAATGATCTGCCGGCCTCTATGTTTCCTCCCTCCTACAACATGGGTCTCTCAAGACCCAGGTTCACTCCTTCATATCCTCTGAAAGTCTCTCCACACAGCGTCTCTAAATATGGTATAGGCCTTGAGAGAAATAATTTCCGTCAAGGTCTCCTGTGTGGTGTTAATGTAAAAATAGTCGCGTATTTAAATAACTACTATTTTATAATCGAGATTGGAACTATGTATGATTAATGATTGAAGGGGCCTTCGATTCGATCCTTTTCAAATAAAACGATTGTTGAAAGTATGAGTGTAACTATAAAACACGCGAGTTTATCTAAATCCGTTATTATTCAGGGTAAGGCTCATCTAACAAAATATAAATCTCTGCAATGTTGTTTTGTTTGAACGGTAAACACTCGTTTGGAGCAAACAGATCACGGCAGATGATGGAAGATGCCGGGAAACAGTCTGAACTTGTAACACTGACCACTGTGTTTGCCCGACGAGGAAGAAAGGAGAATCTGGAATAAAGGCACTTGAGATGGTATCGTCGGCGACGTCCTAAGGCCGGCCTGCGAAGGGTCTCTAAAGGTTTTGTAATGTGATCACTTCGAGTTGGAGGGAAAACAGTATTTGTCTTGGCAAACAAGGTAGGCTGCGGTTACGCGATCAAGTTTTCGGTAAGATTTTAAGCACAAAACGTCTTTGTTCTGTGTAAAAACCGGGGTTATGAAATATTCGTAGTCTTGTTTATTGTAAATCTATACAGTCGAAGAAAAAGATTGTTCAATTATGGAATAACTTATTTGAGCTTACTAAACCTCATTGGAATATATTTTTAATCATTGAATATAATATTAACAACTCTCAAAATGAAACATGAAAACTAAAAGACAAAGAGAAGAAAAAGGTAAAGGTACATCTGCGACTCAAACCCAGGACCTCATGGTCGATCTGAGACCTTACGCTGTCGTGATAAAAAGGTAGTAGCCAAAGTATATGGGAATTAATTAAAGATGATATTTACAGTTCTTAGAAATCTTTGTATAATACCTATAAAAATGACGGGACGGATTGGAGTAGCTGTACCTAAGTGAATTAGAGCGCAAGGTACCGGATAGATCATGTGGTTCTCGATTCGAGTCCCAACTGCTTCCATTACCCTTTCCGTTTCTGTGTCTTTTCGGCTACATGTTTCATTTTGAGAGTTGTTAATATTATCTTCAATGATTAAAATAATATGTAATTAATTATTCCACCCAATTTTTTTTTTCACCGGCAGTTTTTAAAGATGTTTATCCACTTTGTTTCAATTTGAATTATTTGTATTTATCTTTGTAGGGTGAAAGTACATATTTAATACTCAAAGTTTAATTATTAAAAAAGATTACATTCACAACTCTCAATAAAAATATGAAATAGACATACAGAAAATAAAAATATTACGGTGGCGATTGGAATTCTAACCTCGATCCCCTAGTCTTACAGGGATTCGTGCCTTTATCAATGTGCTATCGAGACCTAGATGCTTATAGTGTAATTAATGGAATAATTTACGGAATAATTTTATGTTGAGAGATCATTATTTATGGACCGGAGACAGGGAATCAATTCTCAGTCAATGTCGAAACCAATTATTTAAAAATATTTATGAGTTTATTCGCACATAAATTAAAATATTTTAATTTTGGCGTTGTACCTGAATCAGAAATAATCCTTGTATAAAACCACAACAAAAAAATACTAAGTAAATCAAAACTGTGTTTGAAAAACAATTCTGGTTAACAAGCTTCTTTCCGACATTCCACTTCCTCAGCTCTATCCCGTTCGCTCATCTTTTAGTTAAAAATATTCCAAAGATAATAAATATTATAGTCGCACTGGTTCCGTGCCATTGAACAATTGTGCAGTATTACCCAAAACAAACAAATAAAGAACCTTTTTCTGGGAAACCATTTATTATTTCACTCTTATTTGTTTTCTATTTATCAAATCCAGATACAATCTGAGATCTCAACCCATTGAAAACGAACTTCCGAAGTAAGTCCGTAAACGTAAACGGCGCAAAAAGAAAATCTCCAGAAACTCGCACAAAAAGAAATAATAAATTGCTCAATATTTTCCATACGTCTAACTACGAGTCGTAAATATCAAATGTATTCCCGAGCTTGAATTGTGTTGGCAGTAACTTAGGCGAGCACTTATCAAAAGACGCTTTGGTGGATCGGTCAATCCACTTGGCTGTTCAGTATAGTACTCTATACAGTCCGTACTCCATACAGTATCTGTATAGCTCTTCCTAAAACTGCCCAAATGCCGACAAAAGAGCACACAACAGCGAGGGCGGGAGAAACGGGAAGAATGCGGGATTAGGGTTGTGAGTTGCGACGAAACGGCTATTATCGATTTACTATTATTTTGTTTTTTCCAGTGCTTCATTATTTACCACAGTCACATTTAGTGTTTGTTATTTCGTTAGAAATTTGTCGACAATATACGGCACCAGGTGTTATTCGATGAATATTCAGTTTTCTAATAATGAAAGCATTGTGAACATGCTGAATATCTATGTAGATAATATTCATTAATTCTTTATTGTATTTTGTTTAATATATTGTTGCGAAAGAATCTTTGGTATAAAATCAAAGTTTGAGCGATAACGGAGGAATCTAGGATGACTAAAAAAATCTGGTCATTCTTTGATAATTGTCACGTTTTCGTAAGGAAACGTGTAATTTTTATTAGTTGTCCAATACAGGAGACATCACTATTGAATTGAATTGGTACGATTTAAAAGTTTACTTTTAATAAAATGATTAGGAATTAAGACATAAACATTGAGCATGCTTCTAATTTAAGTACGTGTTTCTAATGTTTTGTTCAAATTATTCCAACCATTAAAAAAAACGTTTTTTTGTCAGCTTTAATTTTTACACCATTTTTCGAATAGTGACTATAGCGGAGTCACTAATTTAATTCAATTAAATAATTAAATCTTAAAAAAAGTCGCACCCCTGACGAGGATACAGGAAAATCGGGGAAATCGTAATTGTTGTTCGCTTCAAACACTTAAAGCCCTCGTCCATTTTGTGTCGATCCATTTGGCTAGAGCCCGGGATTTTACGCGGGACGAATCGTCTTTATCCGATGTGCTTTTTTACATCTCTTTTCCTTTTGTAAGGGATGGTCATCCCGCTCCGTGAATACTGCTCCCGGGATAGTCTCAGCAAGTGTAGATTCCCAAGTCCATTGATGGAATAAATTGTTTGCTTCAAATGTTAATGTGATTTTCAAAATATTATTTTCTTTGCGATACGAATTTGGTAATGTTTAAATAATATATTTTATTATCCGTTGAATAAAGTCAGTAAATGTAGTATTAAATATAGTTATTACAGTAAAAATGAATCATTTCCATTTAGGTAAAGTAAGAAAGCTAATAAAATAGATATTAATTTAACTTTTTTACCAGTAGCCGCGGTCTTAATGACCTAACACCTAATTTGGTGTGCTCTAATATTAAAAATACGTTTTTAAAAAATACAGCTGTAGTAGCGCAGGATAGGAATGTCTGGAGGTGTCTTGTCGATGCAGTGTGTCCCCGCCCCAAATAGGACAAGGGGAGAAGATATAATCTGAAAGTATGTTGCATATTGTATGTTGATTTTGCGGTGCTGATTGCTAATAGTGTGGAAGTTCTACAGTCCGTCGTATCTAGGATGAACAAAGTATGTATGAAGAATGAGCTAATGATGAATGTAAGTAAGTCTAAAGCCATGGTGTTTGAAAGAGAGAGTAGGAAAACAGTTTTCAATATAGTTGTGAAAGATGAATACTTGGAGCAGGTTGATTACTTTGTATATTTAGAAAGAGATGGAAAGACTGATAGGGTGATACTGAAAGAAGGGTGAATGCAGGAAACTCCATTAACGGAGGACTGAACGCGATTGGCGCCAACAAAAAGTTGTCCAAAGAAGCGAAGCTAGCAGTCCACAATGGAGTGCTGATACCACCCCTGATGTATAACAGTGAGATATATAATTGGCAGAGAAAGGGTGAAATTAAACTGAATGCCGTAGAAATGAGATCTCTTAGGCGAATGTGTGTAAAACGTGTGATTCTGCGAAAAATATTGAGATTCGTAAAGAATGCATCACAGCGTAAGATTAAGAAAGGGAAGCTTAGTTGGTTTGGGCATGTAGAGTGAATGAACGAAGAAAGGAGTTTGAGAAGAATATATTATGTGAACGTGAACGGAAGAAGAAGCCAGGGACGGTCGAGTAAGACATAGCACGATCAAGTGAATCGAATCGGGCCATGTCAGAAGTCGGAATAATAGAAGAGAAGTGTATGCCAAGATCGAGTTGTTAGGCGCTCCTCCTCTCTGCCTACCCATGCAGTAAAAAGGGCGCGATGGTTAGTTAGATAGTTAATAAGTTAAGAATATACATATTTCAATTTACACATATTTAAATGTTTTCAATTTTTTACGGCATTTATTTTTTTAATAGTTTTTGGGATATTATGCCATATTGTGCTTCCTCCTTCTGTAGCCAATGTTTCGGACACCGTTATAATCTCCATCATCAGGGTAAATGTGTAGATTATGGTGTATACATAAATACATACTACATAAGACGATTCAAGAGACAAAGAAAAGATATGTATATATTAATATTATAATCTGTTGAAAAGCTAATGCATATATATTAATTGATAAACTAATGTTCTTAAAAACTTAAGACAAGATTTTTGTGCATAGCGCAAAGGGTAACAATTATTTTTATAAACAATAATTATTAGCCTGAAACACTCATCCAAATTGAAAAAAAACTTTCCGAGCAAATTTCCGACATTTATCTTTGCTCGGAAAATTTCCGGCAAATTTCCGACATTTATCTTTGCTCGGAAAGGTTTTTTTCAATTTGGATGAGTGTTTCAGGCTAATAATTATTGTTTATAAAAATGCATATATGTTTAATATACATAATTAAAATGTATGCTTTTATGTCTTAAGAGTATGTTTCCGCCAGCTCATTAATGTAATGTTTTTTCTCAGTATTCCTCTAACGACCTTTCTAGCGCAATTATATATGCATTTGACTTTGTGTTGAGATAAGACGCCGCAATGTTTGTTGCGTATTTTTCTATTATTTGTTTTCATATAAAGCGGTAACTTAGTGATGTGACATTATAATTTAAAAAATAAAACAACAACTTTGTTTAAATCACTTTTATTTGGTATATACTTGTGCCGACCGGGTTTCGCCACTACCGTAGCTTTCTATTAATTGTATTTTTTTTTTTAATTCACTTTTTACATTGATTAAGAAAATACATTAATTTATTCATTAAAAATAAATAAGCCGGATGTATACTTCCAGTATTACTAGTACTCCCGTAAAACCTAGTTTAGTATTAACTCGGGTATAACTTAGGATTTCACAAACATTTCACACTAAAACCTATTTACAAACCAAATTCTCTTATGCGTTGTACATTCCGCGCCTAGGGCCTACCAAACTAAGGTCTATTATTACCTGATCTACGATTGAGTTTTTCAATGAAATTCAATGTAAAGGTCTGTTTCTTAACATTTACAACAAAAGTAATTAACCTTCATGGATCGGAAAACGATTCCATCGAAAATGGCAGTATTTAGAACATTGTACGACGTGTATTTTAACATCTAACGATTGCGATAATCTTTATCGATATTCCTTTCAGAACTGGTTGCTTTTACGACTGAATTAAGAATAATTTTTCACCTTGGAACTAATCGGCCGTTTGGAAAATTGTCTGCTGCCATTACATTATAGCAGTTTTTCTTTTCAGTAAAATCGAAGGAAAGCTTTCAGCTATGAAACGTTTGCAATAGAAATGTAAAGATTTTGTGTTTTTATGTTTTGAGCTCAATGTTATCTATTTTATAAATATGAATAATAAAAATAATAATATATTTATTGTAATTAAATTTAACTATAACTAAAAGGCATGTAGAATATAATAATGTAAGTGTACAGTTATTTATAAAGTAAAATAGAAAAAATATTATAACAGTTATAGTTGAAGTTTCACATAACCCACCTCAATAGGATAGCCTGTGTTGAGGCAGTAATTTTGCAAATTATTTTATAATTTTAAAATACCTATGAATATACACTTATATTAAGATACGCTTCGTAAATCGTTGAATCAATAATTTAGAATGTGGGTGAGTTCACCTGGAAATGTCCTACCATTACTTTTAATCCAATTGTTTACGTTGCGTTTGAATATTTTTTTGTGAATCAGCTTTTTTTATGCTAACCGGAAAAATGTTGTAAATTCTTATCGCAAAATACCTAAAATTCCGTTGCTCAAAAGTAGTATGAATTACAGGAATTTGGAGTAAATGTTTGTAGGCATTTCTAGTGATACGAGTGCTTTATCTTTTTTCATAGTATTTAATTTTTTTTTAATATAAATTATTGAGGATTGTTTTACCGTAAATCTGCCGAACGTCAAATACTATCATTATTTTAAAGATTAAGTTAGAGTCTGTAATTATAGGTGGCTTAAGGATTATTTTTATAATCGTTTTCTGTGCTTTTATGATTGGGTCTAGTGCAGATGAAGTACCACCTCCCCACGCTATGATACCATACTCAATAATAGATATAATAATAAAACATCAAATTAGGGTATGATCAAACCTCATTATAAATCGTTAAAGAAATATTGTTCACTGATCTTTAAATATGACTGTAGGTTATTAAAAAACGTTATTAAAAAATTTGGCTATTTACATAAAATTATTTTTAACATGCTTTGGAATGAGCAAATACAATAACTTTGATTACATCCCTAATGAATTACAGAGTGAACTGTATAGGTTTGTGTATTGATATAAAAGATGTGAACAGACTCTTTTATTTGAAATTATAATGTCATATCACAAAGTGTTTGCTTCATGTTTGATTTGCTTCAGATATGACTATAAAAAAAGGAATATAAAAGTAAGTAAAAAAGAAAACGTTTTTTTAAATGATTATTAAAGAATAATGAAAAATAAAAGAAATGAAATGATAAACGTAAGAGTTAATGATGATTAAGCTAAAATAATTATTCTTGAAATGTATGAAAATACATGAAAAAAACGGTTTTAATCTATTTGTGGTTAAAATATCGTTTACTAGCTGTATCTATCTGTATCACCCGGCTTCACCCAAGCGAGAATACAATTTTTTCGATTTCTTTTTGAGGAACAAAAAGTATTTGTGAATGATTAAATGATATTTTTTGTTGCTAAATTTTACTTTTTACCATTTTTTTATAGTTAAGTGGATAGTTAAAATGTATATAGCTCATTACTAAATAATGATGATGCAAGCTGATACTTATAAATTTACCTTAAAAGTTGAGCATGCCGCGCAAGATTTTTGCTGTTCTGGATATTTTTTTTGATATTTCGTCCTACTGTAATGTTAAGATACGAGTTCTAAAAAAAGGTTAAGAAAAATAAATAATATAAAAAAATGTACTTAAAATATTTATCTTTTCATCAGGGTAACAATAAACGCGTCGTATCAAAACCCCTTTTCTAATTTCAATTTCTAAAGCAATTTATGAAGAGTTCCCTCCGTAGGGCGTAGGTACCGTTGTATGAAGACGGATAGATGGTGTCAGCATTGTTTCATGATCCTGCACGGCCCTTATCTCTTCTCGACTGACGATAAACGTCTCGGATAGCGGTGCCATCTATTTCGGTTTGTTTCGAGCCCTTAAAAAACAAATCAGTCTCTCCGACTGCGATCCGGGAGAAGAGTCAATGACAAAGTGGGCGGGTGAGCGTGCCGCACGACGCGCCGCCCCGACGCTTAGCGCCTTATCGAACTAAGCCTCGCTTTACTTTATAAGATCTCTAGTCCGTTGTTCTCTTTTTGCTGCGGGTTTATAACGTATGAGGTACTTCTGATGTTCACTCGAAAGTTTAAGTACATTTTATTATGAGTAACAGACTGATAAATGGCATGGAAGAGAGCCTTTTTTAGAGCAGTGGTTGTGACAGTTGGCTTGTAATGTGACATTATCTTTTAATATATTGCAATAAATTATATCACCCCAAACTCAAGTGAAACTATGATGAGCACGTGGCACGACGAAAAGATGATCGTTTTTGATTCATAATACCATCGAATGGCGTCGTTGGCGAGGAGAACAGTAGTCATACCCACAGATGATATATGGGCTGACGACTAGAAGAGAAGTTCCGGCTTTGAACGGATGATTTGGAACTATTTAGCAATCTGAAAAAAATTTAAGAAGGTTTAAGTGAAAAGTTGGATTCAAGAAAGTATAATAAGAAGGAAGGAAAAAAAGAATATGGTCGTCAGTAAAATCATTCAAGTATTAAAAAAAGATTAAATTACGTTCTACTAATTAAACATAATAACAAATAATCAATACAATGAGTTGAATATTATTTTTAAACTAGTAGAAAAATCAATAAATGTTCCATATAAACAGAAATCGGATATGTGTATCCGAGATACTATCTAGATTGAAAATATTTTCGGGTAGAACATGCAATCACACAAAAAGATAGTAGCCAAAAATATGGGAATTAATTGAAGATAACATTTGTAAGTCTTAAATTTGAGATAAGATGTCGATAAAAATAATGTAAAATAAACAGGTCTCATTAGATCAGTGGTTAGAATTTATTACCGGTAAGATGGGGTAAGAGGTCCTAGGTTCGATTCTCAGATGCGACTGATACCTTTTTTTTATTTTCTGTGTCTTTTTTCTGTTTTCATGTTTCATTTGAGATTTGTTAATATTATCTTCTTCAATGATGATTATTTTTTAAATTTATATACCTACCCATGTTTATAGAAAAAATATAGAATAAAAAGATACCGTCCAATGTCAAAAAGATTGTTTTTGTAACAAATATTTTTTAATAAATTTATTGAGTAAGTTATTCTCTTGCTTCTCAGTTTCCATTGAGTAGCGAGTTAACTAAATTCATGTTAACCAAGTCAGTGAACAGTGGGCTAAAGGTTATAAAATATCTTAAACTAGGTCATTAACTTATATTCCATTATCCATAAAGACAAAACGTTCCGATATCAATGCATGTTAAACATCGATTAGACAATGTGTTCAAAACCACCTAAGCTCCTTGTGGGAAAATGTATTGTTGTGGAGTTGAATCGCGGCAGGACACCCCGCACAATGCCTTACCCCAGTCAAACGCACTGAATTAACGTTTTAGTTTGGAATCAATATTAACTTTGGACTAGACGGCAGTGAAGGCGAATAGGTTGGGAACAGTTTCCCCAATTCAAACGCCTCACAAACTCCGCCCAGTCTCCCTCGGCAGGACAGCAGTGATTTAGTCCGGGCATTGTGATGATCATTTGTCAGCTTAAGACGCTGTGTGTGTTACAGGCTATGCTGCAGTCTGATTCATCGATCATTAGACATAGTAATGTACATGTATTATAACAAAATTGCAGTAAATAAGTCACAATCACACTAGGAAATTTTCAATGTTACATTTACAAATTGTGTGTTTTAAAATTCGCATTAAGAGTGTTAATATTTTTATTCAGAAGAACGAGATAGGTGCTTCGTTTTTATGTTTTGTCTTAAATTGGTGTAGAAATTTATTTAAGTTTGTCTAAACGAAAGGGAGGAAAACACGTTATTTTTATTGTGTGAATATATTTAAAATATACGTAACAAAACGCATGGGTATCTAAACAAAGGGAATGTGCTTAAACGCACATGTCCACATTAATTCCACACCACGGCAAGTTATATAGATTGCACTCATTTAAAGCCTTAATGCATTTTACAGTTTAACAGAAATGATAAGTCAGATTATTTATTAGTCATATACCATATTCCTCCAGGAAAAAGACAAAATGATGACTAAAATTAAAAAATGCTTCTTGTTTTTACAACATGTAAGTTTACAATAATTTTAAAAAATAACAAATTTTATTTATCATTTTCCCACTTTTCTTACCATACTTAAATAACATTGTTTAGGTTGGGTTCCTAGATAAGTAACAATATACTATTTTCTTATTAAATAAGTAGTATATATTATTTTCTTATTAACAATAGAAATTACGACGTGATTGATGTTCCACAAAAAAAGGGTCTTAAAAAACATCCAATAAATTTTGAAAGGTTGTTATAGGTATTGATTGTTTTTTTGTGTTTAATTCGTAGAACTCCGTTTAATTTTTTTAAAAATTTAATGTGAATCAAATTTAATAATGTTGTTATAAAGTTCTGCGAGTATTTTTAGTTTTTTTTATTATTGTGCCAGCTGTTTATGCGTTTAAGGCCATTTTCGAACTGCTGAACTCTAAAGGTAGTTCGAAAATTGCCTTAAACGCCGAAATAGCTGTCACAATAATGAAAAAACTAAAAATGCTTGCAGTACTTAATAATAGCATTATTATATTTGATTTGCATTAAATAATAAAAAAAAAAGAAGTTCTTATAGGTGTTTGAACTTGACTAATTTTTTAATCAACGAGTACGTAATGACATTACGTTTTGCATAGAAAAAAATCACTTCGGTTTATTATCAAACTGTCGATTTAAATTGCACAATTTAAATGAAAAACACACTAA
The DNA here is from genome assembly GCA_022606495.2 of Halesus radiatus. NCBI lineage: Eukaryota > Metazoa > Arthropoda > Insecta > Trichoptera > Limnephilidae > Halesus > Halesus radiatus. The sequence goes on along the minus strand of JAHDVE020001056.1, from coordinate 214,696 downwards.
TAAAAGTTATTTTCTTCGTAAACGGCAGCCACTAGAGTATAATTTTCCTGCATGAAATATCGAGTTCACAATATATTTCACGGGTTATTGAATGTATATATCGCCTGACCAAACTAATAAAATCGTAGGCCTGTATTTAGGTGCTCAAACATTATTTATAGCGAGTTTATGGGCACCGAATTTATTAACCTTATAAACGGGCCAGATCCTCGATAGCTAAACCTATCGTAACGGCGAAACTTGGGGGGAAATTATGCGTAAGCCGGTTCATATCAATTTCAGATGATTTTTTTACGAGTTTTCGTGATGGGGAAATTGTTCCTAAAATGTCAGAAGATGAGTGCTAAAGAACGCAGAGTGAGGACAGACTCTCTGAATTATAAACGGTTAGAAATTGAGTAATAATTATTACTGTCGGGTAACATTTAGTTTCATATTTAATATTTCTGATTTCTACTATTAGTGATTTATATTTATTTTTATTATAGTTATTGTGTAGTAGCTGCATAGGTAATATGTGTTTGAACAATTGGTTCCCTAAGGTTAAATAGACTCATCCCGTTTTCAGGATGTTGGAAAATTAATGTGTTAAAGCAAATTATACGTCTTCGCTTAACATACTAATAGCATTTTAGAGCATATATGCCTGGAAAAAAACAGTATTTTATACCAGAAAAACGTAACTTTACTTGTTTTTGGTCTCTTCTGTACAACCGAAAAAGATATTATGGTAATGGGCCAAATTGTATCCAGAAAAAGTTTAACCGTACACACTTTTTTGTGTGTTTTCATTTTGGTCACAGTCTTACCCGTATGTACGAATATACAGTAAAATCTGTGTAAGTATGAATCGAGCCAAATCATTGCTAAAGCTAAAATTTGTTTGTTTCTGACACAAGTTTAGTGAAATAATACCTACAGTTTTAGTATGGAATAATTTCACTAACGGAATACATTTCAAACTGATTTTTTACCGACTATATTGTTCTAGTATTTTAAGCTTCCGAAGATGTCAGATAAGTAAGAGAGTAAAACCAGCTTGGATAAAAAAAAACATACAAACTGAACTATTATGATAATACGGTTTAAATTATAATATTGATAATCTCAATACATATTTTTTTAAAATTTAATTAATGTAAATCAAATTTAATAATGTTATAAGTTCTGCAAGTATTTTTAGTTTTTATTATTATGACAGCTATTTCGGCGTTCATGGCTTTTTTTAAACTGCGGTTAATCCACATTGTGGTGACCTTTTTACATGATTTTGTTTACTCCCAGCCATTCTAATGTCGACGGTTTTTTTTAAATAATGATTTATTATCGGTAAAACGGATATAGTTAGAAAACAATTAAAATTCGTATATGCCACTATTATTAAGCTTAGGATTTTCACCTATTGAGTTTTTAAGCTTGTCCCTATATTATTATTAGTTTTAAAAGCTCTATTTAAACAACATTTTAATTGTTTTAAACTAAATCGCTTTTATCAATAATAAATCACTCTTTTTAAAAACCCATCCAAATTAGAACAGGGTGAGAGTAAATAAAATCATGTAAATAAGTGCTCACAATGTGGATTAACCCCAGTTTGAAAGTGGCATTGAACGCCGAAATAGCTGTCACAATAATAAAAACTAAAAATTCTTGCAGACCTTAATAATAACATTATTAAATTTGATTTACATTAATTTTAAAAATTTAAATAAAATAGAAAAAGAATTAGTAATTCAATAGACGTGTTAGAAATTTGTTTACAGAACCATAGTAACTAGGTATTATATAAAAAATGCTTTCCCATAAATCTTAATAAAGCCCGCAATCGCATTTTCTCCTTTCAGCCGCCGTTTTACATACTACAACAACTCACTCACGTGGTTTTATTTCGAATTTGTGAAAAGAAACGGCCGCGGCACTTGAAACGGTGGTAGGGTGGGAGCTTGAGCGACAACAAACAGGGAAACAGGCAAATTCTCGTTCTCCGCGCCAGAGCAAGTGCTCAAGGTGAAAGGAAACGTAGCTAAGTACAAAGGCATTTCAAATTTCATACCGACCGACCAAAGGAAGGAGAACAAACGATTTTTTCTCCGGCACTTTGTGTTGATTTTTTTCAGTTATTTGTCTTATGCGAGAAAAGTGACTTGCTGTCGGCAAACACGCTTACTCCCGCCTTTTGCCCGAAACAATGTTCGTGTTTGCCTAGGAGGAAAAGAACTGAAGGTAATTATGTTCTCGCTTTGCATCTGTATGGGAAGAATAATGGTTTTTGCATGCTTTGTGAGTCGTTTTCTGAAATACTTACATATTCAAAAGATAAAACATCGTAAGATATTAAACCTAATATTATATTCACAGAAATTTCTTCAGTATTCACAAACTGTTAAAGTTGAATAACTGTAGGCTGTAGCTATTAATGTACCATACCAAATGCTTCCAGGAAAATTAAATATTGTCTTTAAATTTGACCTCCCTCTGTAATATCTCCGATATCATTTTAACAGTCTTCATCAGCTAGTGCCCTCTTTTATCGAGGTTAACAGGAATTATGGAAATCTTCAACTCCTGTGTGTGTGGTACACTATTGAATTGTTGGACAAATAAGTTGACATAATAATTAAGCAAGTATTCTGAAACGTTTGTTTTTTTCATATTATTGGTTCACGCGACCGGACGCCCTCATAAATTTAAATGTGGATTATACGAGTATCTTTCTGTAGTTCATGTGAAAGACAAAGAGTTTATCAAAACACGATAAAATGATTAATATTTATTCTTACGCAGAAACTTCACGAAACACGTCATATTTCATGGTAGTTTTTGGTGTACCAGATATTTCTGTTAATCAAATATGCAAGCGACTTTAGTATTTACCAGCTGTTTATAAAAAGCGTCAACTTCGTCGCTTTAAGCAAATATTGAGTTAGATTGCAGCATGAAGTTCTAAACTAAATCCGATATGAATTTTAAATGAAGAAAACTGTTGTGCTATCTTTGGTATTACACTTTTATTCAAGAATGCAATTCTCTTATCCAACGTCGCCCATTGCTTTGATAGTACGAGTAGTATCTTAACAGCATGCATGTATTAGTTTTTCTTTAATAATCTGTTTATATACCTTTGAATTGAAATAAGCATGGAATACAAAGACTAATCTTATAATATTATATTTTAAAGGTATAAAAATGTAGCTATAAGTCATGACGTCATAACTATTCCAGTTTTTGAGTTAGTACTATTTCCTGCGTAATATGAGATATTGAATACCAAGATTAGTACCTACTGTCCTGAATTTGCACTGTAACTTAAAATTTATTTATTTTGTTTTTTTTCTTATTTTAAATAATGCAAAAGTATAATAATTTAATTTTTCTGATGGAAAACAACAATATAGAACCATTCTTTTACATTATTTCTAATTTTGAAGCAGTCAATTCATGGTGGAATTCCATATTAAAATGATTTTTTTAAATTAAAAAACGTTTGTAACTTTTTCCCACTTATTTATTTTCGACCGGACCGGTTTCACCCGTAGTTCATGTGACTATGGGACAAAACTGCTATAAAAGTTCATCTTAGCAAACAAGACAGAAATCACAGGGAAATAACAAAACTAGGAAGAACCATCTGTTCAAATAAAACTGTCGAATGACTTTATATAATTTAAAAAAAAAAACATAGATTCAGTAAATAAACACAATGTAATCCGTCTTCCAAAGGGTAATAAACCATCCCGAAAGTAGTTTTTAAAAACATAATAAACAGTACCGTCAGCAATAAAATAAATTTCAAATAATAAAAACAATATTCGAAAGCAGGGAACTCACTCCCGACATCCATGCTATATATACCATAGATTTAGTATTCATTGTACCAGTCTGAGGATGCCCGTGATAGGGTGAAACCGGTCCGGTCGAAAATAAATAAGTGGAAAAAAGTTACAAAGGTTTTTTAATCAAAAAAAATAATTTTAATTGTTTTACACATTACCTTCTTTATTTAATTTGGTCACCTCTTTAAACATCTCATAATGTATTCGAAATACCCTTTCAATTATTATTTGTATATTATAGCATGACTTTTTTAATATATTACGTTTAAAATATTTTAATTTAACAATGCCTAATCTGTCATAACATCACACATAAAAAATGTATATATCCAATTACCTACCTCAGAACCGGTCTCACCTAGTGAGGTAGTAACGTATATTGCACTTATATTTAAAGATGCCGTATTGTATGAAACTGTATAATGTTCTTTCAATAAACATCGATTTATCAACACTGAAATTGAAAACTTTTAATATTGATAATAGAGTTGAAATCAATAAGCTGGTCGTGGAAAAATATTGCATATTTTTTTATGAAATATCATTGGTATTTAAATATATTCAATTTAATATTGCTGTAGCAGGTGTGAGAATAGAATTGCGATTTATGAGAAATCAATTTGATAGGCTGAAAGCTAAATAAAGGCAATTTTTTACTAATACAAGTAGACATTTGTAAAAAAAAAACTAAAACAACCTATCTCGTTACTGCATAAAAACAGTACAGTTCATGCATTGTGTACAGAAGTTGAAGAGCCTCTTGCTCTCACGTTGACGACTCGGCTTTGAAGAACACTTCCAACCCCGGCCGGGTTTATTAGTTTATAGGAGTTCTCCAAGTTTTGCGGCAACCCTGTCTCACCACGTATAATGTATAAAATCATAATCTAGAACTTAAACAACTATTTTTTCCTTAAGCTGGGTTCCCACCACATCTATTCTGTGTTATATTTCATAGAATCTATTAAACAGACCCGTGGGAATACAAGATTTCTATGCGATAAAATGTCAGTTGCTTAAAATTGATTCAATTTCAACTTTCACTCTATGAAATATACCACAGAATGGATAAGGTGGGAAACCAGCATTACGTACCTGCTGTTAAAATTTTAGGAAAATGTGACATCGATAGTTAACTAGCCAAAATTCAGAAAAAAAATTCAGGACTTTTTTTTATTTTTGTATGTGAATCCCGTACAGGGGACACAACTACACAGAGTCACTGCGGCTAAGGTAACCTTAAATATGTATATTGAGAGGCTGACGTGATTGAGAAGGGAGGATTGGGAAGTGTATGACTAATCAGAACTGGCCAACTCAAACAACGTTTCGGTTGTCTTTCACCAGGGTGATACTGATTATGCTTACCACTTCGAAGATAAATAAAAAAAGGATTGGTTAAAAGGAGTTCATTTTCAAACTATGTATTTGTTAACAGCTTTGTTTTAAAAATCTGAATTTTATTGCTTTGTTGAAAAACAATCTTTTTCATAATTTCTTCAAAAGATTGGTATTCATTTTGTGGCATCATTATTAAAAAATTAATTCAAAATTACTTTGTAATCACCACTTAAGTATTCCTTAGTGGTGATTACAATGTAATTATTAATTCATTAATAATATTTTTCATCCATCAATCATGTCTTTGCATATTCATGTACTTGCTCATAGTCTAATTATATGATCATTGAAGAAGATATTATTAACACATCCCAAATGAAACGCGAATCCGAACAAACAGCAGAAAAATAAAAAGGTATCAGTCGCATCTGGGGATTGAACCCAGGAACTCTCTCTATCCAGGACAACCGTTTTACCGACTAAGCTAATGAGACCAGTTCAATTTTCGCCATCTTCACCGATATTATTCTTCAACATTTGCTAATATTGTCCTCTATTTTAAATCCTCTATTATTAGCTGCTATCCTTATGATGATTACAAAGATCTTCCCGTTTTTAAAATCTTTTTTAAACTCCAAAAAATCATTACTTTACGAAAACCTGAAAATAAAAGCCTCAAAGATTGTACAAGGCAACCTTCGTTCCTCCACCAGGACCAGCAGTCGTCGAATAATATTCAATTTATTCCACTTCAAACGCCGAGCATGCAAGCCTGTACGGAAATCATACCGACAAAGAGTTGCAATGTACGAGTATATACAAACACGTTTCTATGACCTATTTTGTTACCCACTTTTGCTTGTGGCAGAATTCTTATCATGTTTTCCATACTTTGTTTATTTTATATATTTTTTTTCTTTATTGTAATGTTACAAAATTACAAATGGTTTTTTTCGACCAGACTAGGCACATGTCCGTGTTATGGGGGTCAGTTATTGGTTTCGCGGTTAGTTTATCGAATTCGATATTCATTTCTTTGTGACAGCAGTTTTGGGGTCAGTACTTTTCAAACTTAAAACAATATGTCATCTGGCAGAAAACAATTCTTAAAATTATTGATCTAAAAAAAATAAAAAAAGATTAGAACTTTCATTCAATACCTATATCCATTTTTTTTTACATATTTTGGTAGAAATAATTACTTTTCAATGAGTTAGTATATTTATATTTGGCCTGAAAATGGTCAGATATTAGGTATGTTAAAATTGGGTCTCAAATTTTCTAAAAAAGATATTTAAAAAAAATAAAATTAACGTTTTATGCTTTTATTATAACGTCTTAGAACTTCTTTTTAATATTACTCGCCTTAAGGTCTTTAGGTATACATTCGCAAATAAAAGTTCTCGTCGCTGGTTCTTTTGGTGTTTACATAATATTAGAAATAATTTTTGTTCTGTTATTTTTATAAATTTCCTACACTAAAAGCCAGACGCTGCGACAAAATGCAGTACAAAGGGTTAAAATTGTAAATATACCGCGTAATAAATGCTTAAAAACGTACAAACACACCATCGGGAGAACATTTCCTCCATACACGGAAATAATCAAATTTCACTAGCGATTAGCCTTGGGTCGGGCTTTGTACTGGCGAAGCGTAAAAAACTATACAAGGGAAAATAAAAAAGAAAATACCCTTTGCCATGCAGATGAAATGCTAAATTCAGTTTTTCATCTTGGGGGAGGTTTAGCTATACCCTACTACCTGATCCATGGTAAAAACGATAAGTTTTTAGTTTATATAATATTTTCGCAATGCAATTTAATCTGAATAACTAATAATTCTTCAAATTTTCATATGGGGTTAAAAATTTGATTTAGCTGAGTTATGGCTAATAGGTTTCCAGTGTATGTATTATTTAAATATAAATTTGGGTTGTGGTAAATAAAATCATATGAGAAAGTCTTCTCAATGTGGCCTGGCCACAGTTTGAAAATGGCTTTGAACGCCGAAACAGCTATCACAATATTGAAAAACTAAAATACTTGCAAAACTTTGTAATAACAAAATTAAAATAGATTATTTTAAATAATAAAAAAATTAAATTAAATAACAATTAATTCCTGTTCAATTCCCAATTACGAGAATACTATGGTAGAATAATTAATAATTGTGATTTACGGTTCTTAAATATGCATATATTATGGGGGAGAGGGGCGTCGGAGAGTTATTATTTATTAATTCTATTTTTTTATTTTTTTATATGAATACCTTACAAGAGTCCTAACTGCTCCTACAGTGAGACTATGGCATCTCCAATTGGGGAATGTTGTGAGGCTGAAGGTATTAGGGAGGGGAAGGAGAAGATGAAGAGGAACGTGGGGAAATTCCTGGCTATTCAGATCTCGTCACCAAATATGGCTAAAAGCCATTTCAAGCAACGTTTCATTTCAGAATGGTGGTCTTTCACCAGGGCGATACTGAGAGTATCTTCCACTCTGGAACGTGCGCAAATATACTTTATATTATTTTTAAATTAATTAATTGAAATATTGGGCGCGCGTTTGGCGTGTTTCCCGACTTTTTTTTTTTACATGAATTCCGCACAAGAGTCTCAACTGCTCCCAACCGTCTGGATCCAGTGAGACTATGGCATTCCCAATTGGGGAATGTTGTGGAGCTGAGGGTATTGGGGAGGGGAAGGAGAAGGGGAAGAGGAAGGTGGGGAAAATATCTGGCTATTCCGATATGGTCACCAAACACGGCTAAAAGCCATTTCAAGCAACGTTTCAATTCTTAATGGTGGTCTTTCACCAAGGCGATACTGAGAGTATATTCCACTCTGGAACGTGCGCAAATATGCTATATATTATTTTAAACGAATTAATTGTGAAACAGCACAAATTAATTAAATAAAATTTACTTGCGCACCCCGGGATTTGAACCCGCGACCTTCGGATTCGTAGTCGAAAGCCTTACCCCTCGACCATGGAGACCGTCAAAATAATGAAAGTTGTATTACGCAACACGATAGACATAATGTTTTTAAATAGAAAAATGCTTATTAAATATTTTATAAATTTACATAGGTATCATAAACATCAAAATCTAATCAGAAATATTACTTTTTTCTGACCGTCCCATTGTATGTTTTACAAAATATTTAAAAAACAAGTACGGTTTTTAAAGTGGAGAAAAGTATGTTTAATCATTTATCGTTGCGTTTTTGTAAATAAACGTAACCAAAGATTTGTAATCCGCATTACAAAAAAAAAAACATGTTTCAAAACAAAAAAACATGTTTTTTTTTATTTGTAATGCGGATTACAAATCTTTGGTTACGTTTATTTACAAAAACGCAACGATAAATGATTAAACATACTTTTCTCCACTTTAAAAATCATATTTATGTTTTAATTATTTTGTAAAACACACAATGGGACTGTCAGAAAAATTAATATTTCTGATTAGATTTTGATAAAAGATGAAGCCTATGTAAATTTATAAAATATTTAATAAATATTTTTCTATTTAAAAACATCATGTTTATCGTATTGTGTAATAATACTATCATTATTTTGAATAATAAATAATAACACTTCGACGTCCCTCTCCCCGTTAACTGAAAACTGAATTTTTGGTAGGAAAAAATAGATTTAATTCTTTATAATCATTAATTATTTCCTTAAGTCAATATAAGTTATATATGGATAAATAACAGAAAAAGAAAATAGAAAAACAATTTTAATTCAAAAAAGATCACTGATTTTAGTTAAATGAATAAACCGCCTGGGGTCTTGTAATTATGTCTGAAGTTACTGTAGGGAACGAAAATGTATTAGATTTATTTTATTTCCCAGAAAATTAATTATTTTCCGCTAAAACGCATACTACTTTGAGATTACTCCAGAAATAGACTAGTTTTATTAGTTCATTTAGCCATATAGCAAATATCTGTTTGTAGGCACAAATAATGTAAAACTAACTATCAGTGAGATCTAAAAGCACAAAGAGGATAATCAGAAGCTTTTATTTAAAGTAATATGTAGATATTTATCAAAATTCTTCGAGTTTTATTTATCAATGAAAGTTACAAATTACGTAAATTAAAGAGAAATCACGATGTGATTATGAAGATATAATAATAATATTTAACTAGATAATTAGTTGCATGTTTTAAGAGAAACGGCTGCGCGGCTTGTTTCATACAAAACTTTTGGTTTTGAGGCCAAAATACCCACCTAATCCTAATGATGTTTTGTTTAATCAAAAAGTATAGTAAATATCTAGTACGCATTAGGAGTAATTTATTTACCTTTATTTTAAATTATGAAATATAGGCCATTAAAGGAATTGATTTTTCGCGATTTTAGAGGCACTTTTAACGATTATTTGAGGGCTAACGGTGATTTAAAAAAAAGTTTTACCCCATCTGCTTTGAAAATATAATGTCATAAAATATGTTAAAATAAACATTATGGTGGACTTTATATTAAATTAAAAACAACCAATGGTTTCGTTGGAACACAAATTTATCGTATATAATTTTAAATATCAACCCGAAAAATCGTTTTTTTTATGTGTTGTTTTTATATTTTTATTTACGTAATCATATTTACATAACAAATACGATATATATATTTTTAAATACAATAAACCCGCAAATAATTTTCTTAGTTACATCTAAAATTAGGAAAATGATTTTTTTTTCATGGCATATACTTTATAATTTAAAACAAAAATAAATAAAATATTTCTTAATTGATAAACTAAAGTTTTTAAGACAAGATTTTTGTGCATAGCGCAAAGGGTAACAATTATTTTTATAAACAATAATTATTAGCCTGAAACACTCATTCAAATTGAAAAAACCTTCCGAGCAAAGATAACTGTCGCCGGCAGGACTCGAACCCACACCCTTCTAATATCCGGTCAGATGCTCTGACCGTAATAGATATTTACTGAACCTTTACTTAAAAAAATAAAGCATTTAGTTTGGATGGGTATTTTGGCCTCAAATACAAAATTAAGTTATGTATGAAACATAAGGCATCGCAGCCGTAATGCGAAATTTTAAAACTCAACCATTTAACTAAAGAAACGCTGGTTTCCAGACTTTTTACCCAGAGTGAAATAGGGAATTAAGATAAAACTTGCTTCCCATTTATTTTGATAAAGATGCTCGATGTAAAGTAACAAATCATTATGATAGAATTCCGCTAAGTAAACATCGTCAAAATTACTGTAATACGCCTCAATGTTTTAATAAAATTTAAAAAAAAATTCCCTTTTTATTCTGTAAATAACAAAAGATAATCTTTATTAATTACATTTAAGTAAAGTTCAGTTAATGATTCAAAACAATCACATGTACATAAAGTAGGAAATTCGTTTTCTGAAGTGGAGCATCGAAATCTAGCGCTATTAAACGTCCCCATGTTCTTTGTCCCTGGAATCTGTAATTTCCTTTTTCAGCTCTGGAACTTTGAAAAAACCATTTAACATTGATAAACAGCAATGGCGTGCAGTCCATGACGGCTGAAAATCTCCCAGTAAAAACATACCCCAAAGAAAAAAAAGGATCATTGAAAAATGCAGAAAAACGACAAATTTCCGTTAGAAATCATTTTTCCATAAATTATATAGATATGTTTTTATGTACTAATTGTTTTGCACTAATAAATTATTTCCCTTTCCCGAGTTTATACTTTTTAGTTGCAACCGAACTTTGAAGGTATTTTTGATTTCGTCATTCTAGTTTTTTTAGCAGGATACGTAACGCAAAGCCATGCATCGGAATACTTAAACATACAGAGGCAAATTCCAAATATTCCAGTGACAATTATTCATACCCACACTTGAAAAATCACACACAGCCATACTTAGAACATAGAGCAATGCACGCCACTCACAGTTTGGTGAGGAGATGACCGACTAACAGTGGAGGTCGATACTCAAAACGGGAAACCGACTACTGACTTACACCATTTTCCACCCAAAACATTTTATTGTATTCAAGCTTAATTTGGTCCATTATATTTTAATGTTAATTTTATTTATATTTTATATAATAACTATTATTATTAAATTAAAAATATGCAGATTTGTTTTACAAGTAAACTGTTAAAAAAAATTAATAATCATCATTAATAAAAAATATTCATAGTGAAAGAGTGGGTACTATATTTCTCCGCCTTTAGTTTCTATAGTTATTGTTGTTGTTTTTTTTTTTGTATAGTTTCTTTGAAAAATCTGAAATTGATAAAGTCGGGTATGAACAATAAATGAAAAAAATCGTTAATATTTTTCCCTGCATTTTCCATTTACGTAACCATTTTCAGCATGTGGCGTCATTTAAATCATGAACCACGGGGGTCTATGAAATGTTTATTAAACTGTTTCATATTTGAAGCCTTTTTATTCAATAAGAACACAAAAATGATTAAACTGGTTCCATTACAATTCGACTAACTTTTAAAAGTGGTATAAAGTAATTAAAAGTACGAAAAAAGTCAGTCTAAAAACTTAAGTTATTTTTTCATCTACGAGTACATCATGAACTACGGGTCCATGAAATGTTCATTAAACCGTTTCATATTTTATTCATTTTTGTTCAATAAGAGCAAAACAGTGATTAAACTGTTTCCATGACAATTCTGAAAACTTTTGAAATGAGATTTAAACTAAGGAAGAGTACTTTTTGCAAAAAAACTAGCCTTTAACATAATCTAATTTCTCTCCGAGTTTTTTTTTTTCATCATATCTCATGACTTTATATTACTTCAAAGGTGTACCAATTTATCACTGTGCCGTACTGTCCAGTTACCTTTAAACTCAGACAAGAACAGGTAGAAACATTAAATATGTATTGTAGTATTGTAAGTGTTAGGCAATGGTAGGAAGTAAAAAAATAAATTAATTTAAGGAAGTCCAAATCGAAGGACGGTGATTAAATAAAAAAAAAAGTTAATTGCATTGGTTCCCGCAATGAATACACGTTGCAATTAGTGCGGGCTTCATTTCGCCCGGATTCATTAAACAGATCATCATAGGCTGCGCCTTTGGCCAGACATTTTGTATTACTTCCGCATTCGTGCGCTCCAACATCGTCGGCTGGAACAAATGCACAATAATAATTGCTTTTCGGATAAAATCGTACTCTTTATTTTGTACCAGTAATAAAAATAGGTAGTGACATGAATAATAAATGTATACAAACGTGCAAATTTTTCCTCGTCAGTATCTAATTGTTAGCACAGACTTTTCAGGAATCTAATCTTAATAAAAAACTTAAAAACTAGCTGTGCGATGTCAGTAAAATACTGGAAAGGAGTATTCTGGTAACATGAAATTTTCAGAGATTTTTCCGGAATCTAATCTTAGTAGTAAACTATAAAACAGATGTTTTGTGTGATAACTCAAGCAGCAAAAGCTCTCGAACGTTAAGCTCAGGCATTATGAAATTTGCAGAGATTTTTTATTTTTCGATCATGGATGCATTGGCATCTGCGAGTAATTTAGTGGGAAATTTTTAATATTTTTTATATAACGAGATATGATATTTATTTTATATAATGAGTTATGATATTTTGTAATGTACCTTACGGTTATTTTTTATACTTATTTTATGATTTAATTGCCCAGAGGGCTTTTACATACAATTACATCATTTTTAAATATCGTAAAAAAATTTAAAAACATGCACAATAGTTAATCACACTTGAAATAGAAAAAAAAAACTGCACCAAACTAAAATACACAAGAATATAAAGGAACAGAAAAAAGTGTCGGTATTAACATTAATAACAAATAACTAAATAATATAAAAGTTGTAGTTAACAATAATTTATAAACTAGGTAGAAATAATTCGTTCATAACTTTTTTGAAATTTGCCAAGTTCAGATTATTGTCAAATACATCCATATCATTTAAGTATTTGTTACCAAGACTGTGTAAGCGTTGAATTGGGGAATTCAAACTGTAGTCGGAACTGGATATACATATGCAAAATGTTAATGTTTATCATATAGTTCATTTTGGTATGGATATATGTTGATTAAATGCAGGAGTTCAGAACAATCGAATTTGCAATTTAATAATTTTAATAAAAAGGTTAAGTCGTTAGTTTTCTCTCTGTTTTCTAAAGTTGGAAAATTTAAAATATTCATTAACGATGATTAATTTATGTGTTCTAAAGGTAAATTTTTTCTTAGGGTGACCACAGTATGGAATTATGTTCTATTAGACTTCTAACTAGAGATATGTAAAACTATTTAAATATTTGTAACGATTCAAAAAAATGTATTTTTCTTAACATAAATCCTAAAGTTTTCATACCTTTATTGACAATTTGTCATAAGGTTTCGCTTCCGAGTTTTCATGATAGAAACATTGGGCGATAAACCGACAACCTGACGAACGAGGTGACATTTACTAACGCCATCTCTGAAAGACCAGACATAACACTCTATTCCTATTAGATTTTAGCGTTATAATTACGTAATCGCGTAGCACGGTGAAACGTAAATAAAAGGATTTTTTTTAATTATTTTATTGCAGAAGATTGAAAAAACTCCAAATCCTACTTAAAAAAAGGTGGCTAATTTAAATAGTATTCTCTTTGACCTCGATGAGTTTAGAACTGGGGGCGTTTCACACCGCTCTTTGACAACGATTGCCCTCAGAGACTTTAATGAGAAAATTTTAATTGTTCCCACCGTTACTTCCTTGTGCCCTCGCAGAACTCCAATGGCTGCAGTTCGGACCATGGAATCGCGGAGAATGTAGAATCGCGATGAAATTGGTAATGACGTTTGTTTTTATGTTTTCATTTTCAGTGGCGATAAATGGACGACCATTGAAATTAAGCATTTTAAAATATAAAAACAACATGTTACATACATAACTTAATTATTGCATTGTTTACAATATCTACCTCACTAGGTGAGACTGGTTCTAAGGTAGGTGACAGGATGTACAATAATATATTTAATTGTGATGTTATAACAGATAAGGCATTGTTGAATTAAAAAATTAGAAGTATTAAAGTAGTATTGTCAGCTTATTCAAATAATAATTGAAAAGGAATTTCAAACAAATTATTATAAAAGAGGTCACATAATTAATATATGGTAAAGAAGGTAGCGTGTAAAATAAGAAGAAAACAAAACCTGTTAAACCTACAGTTAAAGCTAAAGATGATTATACTAACCGTAGGTTAAATACTTAGGAATAATTTTTGGTATGTGCGTTTTTAAAATAACAGCTTCGCGATAAAAAATTTTTGTAGTGTTACTTTATATTATATAAATAAAATAATAGTACTTCTGTATTATTTTAAATAGAAAAAAAAAACAAAAAATATAAAAGTTTAAGTGGAATGCAAAACAATTAATACCACCAGCAATGCAAAATAATATTACGTTTTATTTCTTAGGGTCTTCCGTCTCAAATTCAATTTAATAGCTAAATAATCGCCCAGCCATTTTCTCTAAGCATATCGAAAACAGCATTTCATATTATGGGAATATGCAAGATATAATAGAATGATTGATCTTCTTTTCTCTGCTGAGGATCGTGACCCCCACGCCAATCGTCGTGATTAACCAAGCGTCTCCACTTCTCATAATCCTAGGCAGCAGGGAGAGCCGCGGACATATATGTTGGACGCTTGTGATAGTACTTGATCAGTCCGACGGATTGGTGATCTTCATATGTTTCTGATGCTTTTTATTTTCCAGTATTGAAGTCCCCAGTTTGGCGAGCAACGTGATGAAAACGCTTTAGGGTTAGTTATAGGAAGATAGTCGATAGCCTATTTTGAATGTCTAGCTCTTTAGTGAATCTGAAATGTCTTTAGGGAATAAGAAGTATTTTTTCTGTACTATATGTCGAGGGTATCAATTCGTTAGAAAGAAAGAAAATAAATAACATTTTTAAGGCATTCGGAAGCTTTGGGTATCAGCTTTCTCTGCACGGAAATATTAATGTGTGAACTTCGGATTATGTCAACGTTTTTTAAACGATACAACAATGAAGCACTCGTGGCGATTACGTCACGCTGCTCCGCTTCCCCCACCGCCACACCGTTTTATATGCAGGTACTAACCGCTAACGCAAGAACAGTCAATAAATGCACTAGTTCTGAAACAGTCGTGTTATCATTTCTCAACACTTCGGAAACACTGCCGCTTACCGCGTCCTATCGTCCTTATTACTCGTCATTGCAATGACTTTCGCACACACCTAAAAGAACCTACACCTTACGTGTACTCTAAATACGTAATCCAGCTATTTTGGCCCTTCCGAAGATTTTTCTATTACATTCGTATCCCCGGAAACACATCGACGGCTATTTGTACGTCAGACCGTTGCATTATGCAAGAAAAAGCAGAATTATGGAAAAAGTACTAAAAAAAATTACTGGATGAGAATAAAATTTTTGCATTATGCAAAATATAGACGATTGATGAATTCGAAATTAAAGTGTGTATGATTTTCGCAAACCCGATGTCTTACCTCTGTAAACCGGCAAAGCACTCAGTTAGCACGACGACAGTTGCAGAATAATGGAGATTGCATGAGTAAAGAAACATTATTATTTGGGGTTTTTTGGGGTAAACGCACAATGAGTCTTTACAATAAAAACCCTTTAAATCGATCTGTTTATATGATAAAAATATTGTTATAAATAATTACATATTCGACTATTATGTGATGAACATAATGGTATAGTTTTCTGGTTTATATCTCGCAGAGACTTGTTTAACGATAAATCATGAAATTCTTCGAAGAACATTCAACGCCAGATCAAAACTAAAACTTCTTAGGAAATTTGTCGTTATGGAGTGAAAATATGATTTTTAAAAAATTAAATTAAATTATACATCCATATTGTACCATGTCCACAATAATTATTTCGTCGTCGGACTGCAATCGTGACGCTAATAGAATGTTCGTAGCAGGAATTAAAAACGTGCTCCCCGTTTTTGAACAGTCCGCTTATCGTTTGTCCGAATCACAATAAAATAGTGATAAACCTTTAAGGAATAATATGAATTGGATAATTATCCATAAAACACCGACTACTCAAGGATTATTAAACTTAAAAATCCAAAAACATTGTATCATTCTTTAATAAAATGGTCGAGTTTTGTCCCAATAAAGTAATATAATTATTAAATTAATAACAAATACGTTGTGATACACAGTATACTGCGATAACGAACGCGTCGCTTTCGAAACATGCTGATATTTACATATTAAACAAGTGGTGTTTGCAAAGCATTTTTTTTAATTATTCAATAGTGACACCACAAAGTGTATACCAATCATTTGAAGAAATTATAGATTTATTAGAGAAAATGTGTAATTACGATCATTTACAATTTATTTTTAATGAAATCTTCTAGCATTTGTTGAACAACCAATGCATTGGTGCATTCGCTTCCCAGTCATTCATTCTAATCTACCAAATTAAGTATTCGTTACAAAATAATATTCAATTATTATTTCATTTTCTGTAGCAAATTCCTACAGTCAGGACCATCGTTAGTTGAACACTGAAAATATTACCTATATCAAGCTAATCAGTAGGAGTACCCACTTAGGTCACTAATGAGTAAAAACTTAAAACTTGTATTTACCAGCGTCCTAATCAATATATTTTAAAAGATGAAACACACTTGTGGAATAGATTGCCAATTTTGCAAAAATTAAAAAAAATTAAAAAATTCTCCGGAAAATGGGCAATTTATTGCAGCCTCCTCCTCAATTACTTTATTGAAATGACTTTTTAATTTTATTTATGGTAATTATATTTCAATGCAATAATTTTCATCATAAATTAATTAATCTAAAAAAAAATACATTTTTACTTCAATGTTCACTCGGTTTCAGAGCAACTGAAACATGACTTTTTTTTCCTTTGGGTTAATAACAATTGAATGAATTTTTAAAATAACATGAGTTGAGTGTAAAAGTTTGAGAGAATATATAATAGGGTGGAAGAAATACACATATTTTTATGAGTATCTACTGGAAGGACTAAACTATTCCTACTGGATTTCTGAAAAAAAGCGACCGCATGCATTTCCAATAAAAAACATATATTTTTAAACAACTCCGCCAATGAATGCCATTGACCCGAAACAAGTCGTGCAAAGGAAATTGTTTATTAAAGGTGTTTCTATTATTAGTTGAAGATTCTCTACAAAATGCTAAAAAGGGTCGGTTTTAAAATACCTATAACATCTATCACTGCGGGGCCCGATAAAGGATCGTTTTCACCACTTACATGCCACAATTCGCAGGCGTTACCGCGTTACTTTCTAGGACTGGAATATACCTAAACCTTTTCTCATTTTTCGGGTGAAATTTCCAAACTATCAACTTCAATCTCTCTGGCGTCTGTTCATTCTGTGGAAAAGAGATGGCCAACGTTAAACTTACCAGCAGTTACTAACTAAACTACAACATTTTTACAGTAGAAATGACGATACGACTTTGTAATCACTATTGTAAAAAAAAAATAATGTGCGATAATTTTTTAAGAATTGCACATGTCTAAGAAATATTTAATGCATAATAATGTACACCCTTTAAAAATTACGCACTGCCTACCTTTAGTAATAGAGCAATGCATGTCACTTGTATACCATTAGTTACCTTGAAACGGATATCTGCTAACCTAATTATTATCTATACTATACTATAAAATTGTATAAAAAAAAATTCTCCAAAAAATATTCATTAAGTAAAATCTATCTTTGTTACGATATAATATGCTTACACCAAATATAAATGTATCTAGATACCCTCTGGTTTGTAGCTTACTTTATTTAAAATATGTTTTTAAAGTAAGCTATAAACCAGAGGTAATTAAGCTTAATGAGAATAACCAGAAAATCCGCAGTCAAAGAGGACCTAGTAACAAATGTAAAGAAAACCCATATAATAGAATAAATCCATTGTAGTCTCTCACCTCCTCCTGCCCCGTATGTTGTGTATGTAAACCGTAGATTAAGAATAATTTGTACCAGTCTGAAGATGACTTTAACAAGCTAAAACCGGTAACGGTAAAAATAAAAATAAAGTGGAAATAAGTTTTATGTGTTTACTATATTATCACTTGTAAGATAGTTTTGGATCGGTTTCGTATTTTATATTATATCAGTACCTAATATAAATGCAATATTAGTAAAATTTGATTTTGTATAGAACTCATTCCTCGCGACACTAAAAGATTTGAGACTTCTGCCTATGGTCGGGTCCGGCTGTAAAGAAAGGAATAAGCCACTCTGGATAAACTAATTTTGGGTTCACGATTCGGGGTCCGAGGCCCCAACTGTAAACCGTAATCTTTTATTTCGTCAAGGGTCCTTAGCCGGCCCAGAAATTTCCAATCGATTTGTAACGGGACACTGCGCGGGAGTGTTTTCCTTAGCGAACTATTGCCAACATCCGACTGGGAATTCGAGTGGTTCATTATGTTAAACCGCAGCATTTTTGGTTGGCAATTTGCTTTCAGGCAATCCGAAAAACCTGAAGAAATGACAACTTGATGACTTGTCGTGTTCCCTTTTCAACCGTTCGGTCTGGCGAGTGTATATGTGGATTCTTCAATAGGTATTGGTCCCTTTTTATTTAAGGCATTGGGGATGAAAAATAACTCTTTTTTTATATATCGAACATAATATTTTTCCCTTGTAAGTCAATAGCTAAATTAAACCTGAGATTTTTTTTATTTCTGAAGCAGCAAACACACCAATATAATAATGGAGATGTACAATATAATGAGATGTGCTCTCATTCTGTCTCAAATATTTAAAATGGTCTTTGAAGCTCTGAAACATTAAAATTAACAATTGCTGACAAAAATTAAATGAAATTTTGTATTATGTGATGCTTATTATTCAATTGTTAAAAGTATCTAGTTGAGTCAAAAAAAATAACAATATTACCTATTATCCACTTAAATATATTAAAATGTGTCCTGTCGAATAGATAAATGCATGAAAGAGTTGCAATGAATGAAACAAGAAATTGAATATGCCGAACACCGAATTTCCGCCCTTTTCGCCGCCGACAAAGGACGCGGCTCCCAAGTGTCGAACGTCGATTTTTGGTGACCGGCCGACCGGATGTGGTCACAACAAAAAGCGGATATATGACAAGTGGCTCCACGTGACGAGAATCAAAAGTGTCGCTCTATTCGGGCCGCTTCCGGCAAAGCATCGAAACCTTCGCGTACCCTGTAGCCCCTAGCCCATAGACGGTAGCTTGACAATCATAAAAAGCGTCCTGGTATACCTAAATACTCGAATACTCTTATATTCATGAACAACTATGCCACCCACGTACGTTTGCCTGAATCCATATTATTGTTAATTGAAGGTACGCTATAATGTACTTAATATTTTAATTAGCTTGTCTTTTTTGCGGGTGAAGGGCTTTTCTAGAGAAATTGAAGCAATTAAGTTAATAACATCCATAGCACTTTATGTACTACCACAACTAGTTTTCCTCTTCGACTTCATACAAGAATTAAACGAAATTAAATTACAAACAGTATTGCATCTTATCTTCTGGTGGAAACATAATATTTAGTGAACCCCCAATCGAAAATCTCAAATAGAGAAAAATATTTTTAACGAAGAAAAATAACTGACGGTGCTGTTTTGTTTTATTAAAAACGACAAGGAGAAAGCTTAAACATCAAAAAGTGTTTATTTCGTTTTCTTTCGATGGAGCCTAAAACCAGAAAACTTTTGTAAAAGACGTGTAAAAAGAGTTTAACGGTCAGCACCCAAAAATATTTCTTTACAGTCTGTTAACGCAAGAAATACTGCGAATGATTTATCTGTAAATTCTATACGCGTACTTAGTTAGAAAAATCCACAAGGTTTTAGTAGACAAAAATCCCCTAACTGTAATATTTTAAATTCTACATGAAATACTGGAAGTTTGGGTACACCGTTCAAAATTACCTTCACTGGTTTTCAGACATTTTGGTATGCATTTCAAAATATTTAAAATGTTACACTTTGAGGGCAGTTAAACTAATTTTTCTAACTACCCGTATAAAATTTACAGATAAAAAAAATTGTAGTAGTGTTTGATTAATAATTGCTGGTATGTTAATTCGTAGAACTCCATTTAATTTTTTTTTTAATTTAATGTAAATCAAATTTAATAATGTTTTAATTATTTTTAGTTTTTATTATTGTGACGGTTGTTTCGGCGTTTAAAGCCATTTTCAAACTGTCTTTAATCCAAATTGTGACGACTTATTTATATGATTTTATTTACCCCCACTCCTCTTGAATTTGAACTGGTAATGATTTATTATCGGTAAAACCGATTTAGTTAGAAAACAATTAATATTCTGGATTCTGTGAGGTTTTCACATTTATAATATATCTGTTCATATTTAACGGACAATCTTTTCTTAATTGATTTATTTAAATGTGTTGTATTGTTTTGATAATGTGAACATACTGAGAAGCAGTGAATATATAATTTTCCCTATTTTATTAATTAATATTGTATTAGGATCATTCGTTCGAACGAATTTGCTGACAACAAATTTACGTTTATGGAGATTTTTAGCGCTGGCCCTCTAAGTAAATTTTAAGAAACTTTTAATTCATTTCGCTCTCATGGTTTGTCTGCATCAGCATTATGAACTTTGTTCTAAAAATAAATAATATGAGTTGTGGAATTAATACCTGAACATTTCATTTTTTGCAGGAATTCCACCATAATATACTTTATACGTAAACCGCACATATTAAAGACTTATAGAGTATTTTCCACTCGTTCGAAGGTTTTCACAACATTGAACAATGCCGTTTACTCTATAAGCGCAATAACCGAGATATAATATTATGACACACATAATGCTCTTTAAAAGCACAGCTTTGTAGAGTTTTTCCATGAATGAATATAACCCAACATAATTTAATTATCGGCAAAACTAATATGAAGGAATATTCATCAACTATCACCATTCACAAATTTTATTGAAATCTAACATTAGTTAACCACTAAATTCGGAGAAATAATATTAAAAAAAAACAAACAAACAAACATTCTCTAACATTATTTTACCAAAAACAAATTAACGATAATAATTAATGTGTGGCATTATTTTAAATCTAACCTGTAATCATGATGGAGAACAGTGCCCCGGCTTTGACGGAGGCTCATAGCTCTGCCCTGAGTTGAAGACATCAGCTTCGACATGATGTGGTGATGGCGCCCTTAAACAAGCCAATACGATAAATCCAATAAAATTTAATTCACAATTATTTACATACCTACCACTAGACACATCATAACCAAAACGCTCTTTCCTAGATAGCAACGTTAATTGATGTGAGAACATTATAACATATTACAAAGTAATAATATATAATAAATAAGTGGAAAAAAGTTACAAAGGTTTTTTAATAAATATAAATCATTTTTATATGGAATTCCACCATGAATTGACAGTTTCAAAATTAGAAATAATTCAAAATTAGAAATAACTATAAAATATGTTTTTAAAATATTGTTCACTTCTTTCATATTTATTCGTAACAACCACATTTTAGTAAAAACGTGAATGTATGAAAACTCTTTAAAATTTTTAAAATTCTGCTGCATACAGACACTCTTTGCGTAAGAATTGTTACACACGGTTTACAAATTATTAGAAGAACTGTAAATAAAAGGGTTTTTGTTAATGTTTTGTATTTTCATTAAACGTAAAACACACCTTGTTAATAATTGAAAATTGCGCAACGTTTTACGTGATTTTTTATTCAACCAAGGGATAAAAACGGGAACCGAATACTTTCTGACTAACCGAATATGTTTATCGAGTAAATCGTACAAACCATAAGCTTTTGTTTTGTTCTCATTATCTCCTACCAGTGAACCAGTGAAAATATATACACCGTATAGAAAAGTTGATATTGAATTATCAAGCAAATATTTCAACTAAAGATTTTTTTCCATAAAAATATATCTTCTAAATAATTTTCCGTAAAAAAATCAATTAAACAATGTTACAAAACGCCACTGATATGCAAGTACCGACCTGCGAACCTATGTGTGCCCATGAAAATTCTTCCTATCATATCCAATCCAATCTACAAAACACGGTCAATCTACAAAATATAATTTTTTTGATACTTTTTATTTATTGATAAAAACAAAACTTTTTCAAGTAGGAAGCAAACTCCTAAAAAACATAAAACGTAGAGTTTTTTTAAAAATCCTTACCTTTAACGTAAAATGATGAATGCTGGAAAATGATTTCATGTAATTGCTTCAACCAATGCGCATTCTAACATCGTAATTCCGACACATACGAGTATTATATCAGCAAACCTTTGACGAATATAAGAGCTTTAATAGAACTGTTCAGAAAAATCTTTCCGAAAAGCGGAAAGAAGTGTAGGTACTATTTTTTCGAGGCTCTTCGGCTCCCCGCTCACAACGCCTTCTGGGCTAACAAATGATTGTTTTACCACTTTCTTACAAGGGTGTTACGGGGTCCTTTAAGAAATGGGTTATAATGTATGGTCCACTGGCGGTGCCGTAGTTACGACGGTCGTCGCCCATAAACTATACAGAAATTGGTATAACTCAGTATCAACTTCGCGTGTTCATGGATCAAAATGTCGTCAGTTGTTAGGTATCGGGAAAAATATTATGGACTTGATTCGTTTATGAAGTAAACGCTTAGAAAAATGCTTCGTAGTAAAAATCTGAACAGGGAAAATTGTGAGTGTTGGTAAGAATGTCTATGTTTTTCACTCTCCTCGTATAGTGAATTGTTTTTGGTATTTTTAAAATATTGGGAATATATACTGATTGGAAGACAAAATTGCTACCTTGTGTACATATGACTATACCTAGAGGTTATTTTCACATAAAATGATGCTTGGTTTGAGAAATAATATTTATTGCGAATTGTTTCTTGAAAAGTCGTGCAGAGTTTATTTTATATGTAGCTCTTGTGAGCAGTAATTCTCTATTTATAACTAGCTGATGTGAATCCGGCCTTGCTTGGGATATTTTTTTAATAAATTTGTGCAGTTGTGTATTCTGGATTGTTTTTTTTTTACATAAGTGATTTGACAGTGACAAGTGCATTGTAACGACTATTACTATCTATAAACAAAAAACAATTTTAAAATTTCGTTCCATTCCAAATATTTATTTTTTCAAAACATATGTAATAATGTTTTTAAGTAGGCATCTACTTGTGTTTTCCATTTTGAAAATATTTTACCCAAACAAACCTTCGTCTTTTGAATATGTTATCTGTTGCTAACCAGAGTGGTACATCTATAGTCTACCCTCAATATAACAAGGTGGGTTCTGTGTTTTTCATCCTAATTTTAAAACGTTATAGTTTCAGTTTTACATATTGAATAAACCATAAACTATAAACCTTTCCGTCACCAATAAGAACAAACTGTGCTATTTTCAGCGAAATCGATCAAGTAATTTTCGAGAAAATCAAGGACAGACAGACAAACAAACATTTCTTTTTATGTCTATAGATTTCAAAACATAACAATCGTAAAGCGAAAATTACGCGTGGAATGTGTAAATTTTGAAGCAAAAACTATTAAAACTACTACAATGGAATTTTAAAACTATCAACAAAATTAATAAGTGTGTTAGGAAAAAAATAAATTATGTTTAAATTTCAAAAAGTTTTGTTTGCCTGCAGTAGTACAATAAAAAA
The DNA here is from genome assembly GCA_022606495.2 of Halesus radiatus. Taxonomy (NCBI): domain Eukaryota; kingdom Metazoa; phylum Arthropoda; class Insecta; order Trichoptera; family Limnephilidae; genus Halesus; species Halesus radiatus. Next base: position 190,775 of record JAHDVE020001056.1, on the reverse strand, counting down.
CTAACCTACTCAATAAATGGTGTGACTTTTCAAACGGGATCAAAATCGAGACAAATTACGTAATTAACATTAACAAATTACACAATCGATCAAGAGATCACGACGGGTCAGTGAGTTGGCATCGCATCAACATCCCACACAGACGTCGAGAGTTCAATTCCTCGGCTGACTAAGTCCTCCATCTTGATATAGGCAACATCTTCCGCTTAATTTGATGGTATTAGGATTTTTTTAAAATTTGCCAGATTAATCTTGGAATTTTTTTCTTTCTTTGAAATATTTATATATTTCTTGAAGTTTTAGTTCAAACTTTTTGATCATTTCGGTATATGTGTAGCACATTATTCAAGATTTAATAAGGTTATGGAGAAATATCTAAATAAAAAGGTTATTTTCATTCAAGGGGGAATTTTTTTTATTCCTGTCGATTTATTTTTCTTTTCAGTAAAACAAATGGTGGTGAAAAACTTTATTATTGTTTTAATATGAGCCCCGCAATGTGAGTTTTCTTTTGAATTCTTTCAGAAATAATGTAGAAGCGTCGCGTCGGTGGTTGTTTCTCAAGGGTGTGTTCCATTCTTGGGAAAGGTCTCAGGCGGAGAGGGGAAACACTCGACAAGGGAAGAACAGCGGGAGGGGTTGGTGGTAGGAAAAAAAATGTTTAAAAAAAAAACAGTTGGGAAGATGTTAAAGAGGTAATGATAATGTCTGAAGACAATGAAAACCGGATAGGATGTTCTATCTCGAGTTCTTACACAAAAAGGGTGGCGGAAACCCAATCAATTTGCCAAACTATATACTACGTACCAGCTCCATTGAGTATTTGTGATTTGTTACTTTAGAAAAATTATAAGATGACATAATATTTAAAATAAAGAATTTTTTGTAGTTATGAAATACAGGAGGTATCAACCCGCAACTTTCTTTCCCATTTTGTTCGTACATATAGAAACAGCCTTTAATAATACAATGCTTATGTGATACGGTAACGATTCAACAAGCGGAAACGTTCCTTCACTTTATGAAATATTTTTTGTCGTAAATACAACCATGTAAAGCTCAAAATACAATCATCGTGCCTTACAACAAAGGACCGAGTGGTTCAACTTTTCGTAAACGTAAATTTGCCAGCTCCACATAACCCGAGTGAAACTTCCATTATTGTTTATTTTCTTATGAAAGTGTAAATAAATGTTTAGGGCGAGTGCCATTACATACACCAGATGCACAGCGGGAATCCCCGTATTCACAGATGAAAGCTTTGCACAACTTCCCACTGCCTGAAAAGCTCGCTTCAATTTCAGCTCCACCAGGGAAAGAATCGTAGAAGTAATTGATTCAAGACATAACTTCTCAGGTAATGTAGATGCGAGATAAGTTTTCTCTAAGATTGTTAGTACCTACCGACATACTATTTTAATTTAGTTATAGCTACTCTCAGGTTTTGTTCGATAATACAATTTTAAACAAATGTCGTTTTTTACTGAACGTTATATAAACACAGCTTGTTTTATTTCTTCGGGTCAAAGAGAGTTTTAAAAGTTCAATAGCTTTAAATTTTGCGTCGACGTAGAAAGATCACCAGTCGAGAGTTTTGACAGTTAATTTATGTTCGTAATATTATGCTGAAGTTTTGAAAGAATTCGGGAAAAAATGGATTTGCATCCAATAATATTGTTTTAAATTAGATCGACCATATATGAAGTCTAATGTCTTCCAACATGCGTCGCTTTCTTCGAAAATCTACAAAGAGAGAGCTACGCAAGTTGATTCCTTCAAAGAAGATCTATAGAAAAACAGCCATAAGAAGCCGATTACGAATGACAACAAGTGGGTCAGCATATTTTTAAAACAGTAAATAATGGAACAATAGTATGAGAATAAAATGGCTGCCCACATTCAAGCAAAGATGTAACCCAATGTATTCAAATATGTTATTTTTAACGATAAAAATTGTATATTTCCTACTGTTTTCGGCAGTTATTTACGATAGAGAACCCCACTAAAGGGTCATTTAATTCGTGCCACTCGATTTCACACACCCCAGGAGAATTACAAGAAAAAGATTGATGAGATTTATAAACGTCTAATCGCTTCCATGAAAAAATACATTAGTCAGTTCGTGCAATGTACATACATACTCACGAAAATAAAAATAAAAAATCAGATTGTATCAAAAAACTACTTAAAAATTTTACTGGGGAAAAATACCAATCTGAACGACTTAATATGAAAAAGCACCTAATTCTTTGCTAAAAAACGATAACGAACAATTTGCTATTCCTGAAAAGGTAAGCTTATATCGAAGTTTAATATGAAAAGCTTCTCCTACAAGGGTAGTTTGACATTTATTTACTTTCACTTTCCGTGGAACAACCCCATAAATGTTTACGATGTGATATTCAAATTTTCCCCAAAGTACAACAGAAAGCCTTTTTGTTAGGTGAGAGATGGTATGGGTTACGAATGAGGTGAATAAAGTTGCACCTCTTTTTTTCTTTGAAAGGATTACTTGTTCACTTCAATTTTACATGAAAATCGTGAGCGGGTGGTAGTTTAAGTGGATACATTGCTATGCCTATAAACCTAGCTGATACCCTTTCAGATTTATAATAATTTTATTTATTTAGTTTGTGAAGTAACCCATATTAATTGTTTATCTAAGTTTGCCATAAAGTACTCATATCATAGATTTTATTATTTTTATATTCTGACTAGACAAAATCAACTCCATTTCTAATGGTTAGAATATGTCTAAATCTAACCGAATGGCCTAGTGAACCAACATGTAGATAAAGCATGAGATTACACTAATTATTTTCTATTTCCTTATGCTACAACGTTTTACTAAATGTAATTTTTTTGAAAAAGTTCATAAAATGGTGATTATTTATATCGAATCCTTTGGAATTATTAAAAACACATAAGAGGTCTTCGTTATCTGTTGATACCATTTTATGACCCACTTGGCCTGCATAATTAAAGCATTATCCCGTTTTTACAATAATTTCTTCTTAGCACTGAACTTGATTGCATTAGATGGGATACTACAGTAAAAAAAATTAGAAGTCACCGATATGTGATGCCAACCTATCAGGGCGTTTTTTATTTTTGTTATTTTATTCATTTTTAAATAACGATCTATTAATTCTACGTAAAATTATAATATTTAATAAAACTTACACATTCGGAATAGACATGTGTTGATCAAAATTAATGTATTTTTTATGACTAATGTTTTTCACTTGAGCTCCTTGTTGTTCATATGTATTTAGGCATTTTGTTTGATAAATCAATGCAAATAGTGGAAGATACTTTCAGTATCGCCCTGGTGAAATACCACCATTCAGAATTGAAGCGTTGCTTGAAATAGCTTTTAGCCGTGTTTGGTGACCAGATCTGAATAGCCAGGCATTGCCCCACCTTCCTCTTCCCCTTCTCCTTCCCCTTCCCCTACCTTTTACCTTCAGCCTCACAACATTTCCCAATTGGGGATGCCATAGTCTCACTGGCTCCAGACGGTTGGGAGCAGTTGAGACTCTTGTAGGGGGGTATTCATGTAAAAAAAAAAAAAAAATAGATAAAGATTTTAGTCAGCATTACAAAATTCGAAGCGTTTTACAATGCCCTGAGGAGAAGAATCACCAGTCAAGCATAATTTCAAATACGCCTAGATTATATATAAAAAAAATAATTAATTTGTTTTCTTTAGATTCAAGCGCCTTCAATCATAATAATTAAAAACACGTTTTGTAGTACCTTCTAAATTTTTGGGGTACTTTGGTGAAGCCAACAATCAGAATTTTTAGGTTTTACATAACCTAGAATAGCGAACATTAACCGTTGAAACGAAAGCCCGGTTTGTATAGTAACTAGACCCAAAGGGATGTCATTTGTAAAACCGTAAAGACCGATCCTGTGACTCCTATGACAGTGCTGACATTATGTTGTTTTGTGCCATGGCACATTAAAATCAATAACATAACCTTTGTTCTGGGTTGAATTTAATGACTGTACCAAATTGCTTAACATTCTAGGTCCAAAGTTATAATCAATTTGAGTAAAAACAGGTGATCAGAGAATCAAAATATCATTTATGATGGCATTATAATCGTAATGTTTACCATAAAATTATTTAGGTGTTATTGGATTGACAAATTATATTATGCTTTGACGGGTGTACCTGATAAAATTTTAATTGAAACATTTGTTTGTTTTAATTCATGGACAAAATTAGTTTTAAAATATTTTTTGGTAAACAATACTAATGAAAAACAGCCATATCTGATGATATTAAATATTTTCGTTTTGTTAAAAAATTTAAAAAATATTTTTATACAAGTTTCTTCTACACAGCGGTAAAATTAAATACATAATATGCGTATATGTATTTATTTTATATGTACATTATATAGCGTCCACGAAGTTATTTTATCACTAAACGGCGATACAACATTCCCATTTTTTCTGCAGTAAAAAAATCAATTTCTCTACCAAATATACCAAGTTATATCATTTTATCATAGGGAAACACTTTTAACGATTAAAATATTGAAATATATTTAACGGATGAGGACGCTTGGCTCAACGGGTGAGCTTTGAATTTTATCTTAATTTAAATATACATTTATTTTAAAATTTTGAATGACAAGCACCCGGTATTCAAACTATTGAAAAGTAGTTTATCCGGACTTTTTTATATTATGTTTTGTAAAATTACTTAAAGTTAATAAAAATAATTTTTAAAAATATCCGATATCGCCTAAAAATATATTCTTTACAACCAGTTAAACTTTTGTAAAACGGACGTCACTGGAATAAACTTATTAACTCATTACATCAATAATGATAAGATTATAATGTATTATCATTAAAACATACTTTTTGTATGCAAAGCCTTATGCAATGTACATTTTTTGTAAAACAGTTTATTTGATATCCGCAAAGAACACTTATGAATTCGTACAAAAATAACAAAACGTCGAGATCACATTTAACCCTTCTATAAAGTATCCTCATTTGCCATTTGCATTACAAAAAAATCCTTGAAAAAATCTTCTAGATTTCCCTAATATCTCATTTTTAAATTTTGACCTCTGGATACGAGATCACTGCTTATTATTCATTGCGTCACTTCCTTCCTTTCTGTCGCTAGCAAACACACAACCTTCAAATGTGAAGAAAGACTTATACATGTTGGAGGCTTTTTCTTCAATTTTTATTTAATATCGGACTGAATATAACAAAAAAAAAACCTTTATTGTTCTCAAAAGCACAAACCACCCATATCCGACAAATTTAAAAAAAATGGGAATCAACACATTTTCGCCTACATTTCATTTTAAGAGGGATTTATTATAGGCTTCCTAAAAATGCTTTACATAAATTTTGCATTATAAGGTGATCATTTAACTTAATACTTATTTATTTTTACATTTTATTTATTCATATTAAAAAGTTTTAGTACAGAATTTACATGCTTTTCGACTACCAAACTAGGCACATGCTCGTGTTATAGTAAAATAAATTACTTCCGAAGTGATCTTTCCTTAATTTAATATGGAAACATTTTTAATAGGGAATATGTTAAAAATTTTAAATAAATATAGTTAAGAATAAATTTTTTAGACGGCAGATAAATACAGTTTTAGTTTACATTAATCAAAAGATACCAAGATTGAAATTATTCCACAAAATTCATCTAAAAGTTGTTACGTAACACAATTAAATAATAGATTCTAGTCGTTGAAAGAATAATACTTCTAGCCACTAGTTTAAATTAAGATAAATCAAGCCGCTCGTTTGCGCTACAACCAATGAGCCACGTTTTCGCCGGACATCACTATTATTGAAAAATGCGACAGCGTATGGCATAATTTCCGGAGGCTGGACGGTGTGGACCCACTAAGCAGATCCGCCATTGTATCACTCCTAATCCAGACACGGAGTTGTCAAGCACGTGCAGGTGCCTTGGGGCACGCGAACGCCCGCCATTGGATTTCCTATTTCAGGCACCGAGCCATCAGCTGCGTGTGTGCCTTGAGCACGTAGCAGCCAGTTATTCCATCGGCACCTTGTATACGCCTAGTCTTTGATTAACTTTAATTGATAAAATCAGTGTTGGAGTGCATTGCCTACCTGTGAGCCAGCAGAAGCTGCCCGCGTGGGGACCCAGGCATGCCGTCGGCGTCACCCGATTGCCATTTACTCATGTAAGCTGCTACTATATTTCCCCTCTCGTATATGTGCTGTTTATAGCTGTGCCTTTTAAAATAGCATGTCCGGTTGGAGAACCATCAGAGAGAGATTTTTCGGGAACAGATTAGGTACCACCCTTTATGGTGAATCCGGTATGTTATTTACCTGCCCATGTTTTGTTATAAATAAATCCTGAATACAAAGTACACATCTCTTCATTCGAGTAGCTAGTTACCTATTCCGATCATAAGGCTGCGGCCGACCCATTGACTTTGATATGAGAAACGCAATGTTTTACCAGCTGAGCTAACCGTAGTGGAACCTGGGATCAGTCCTGTTTCTGGCCTCGAGGTGAGTTTGTACTGCCTTCTTTTCACCAACCCTCTGCTTCCCCCTTTTTTTTGCCCAACCGTAACACTAGCGGCCATCTTCCTTACACTGCATAGTCCTTCTTTCCCTCTTCCCACCGTAACTCTGACGACCGACGTAGATTTTCCAGGTTATTCCCCGCCACCGTAACAAAGTATTCGATTACATAATGATTCTTCCAATGATCAGAAAATATAAAGTAGAAAAATAACAGGACACAAATTATAACGAAAATGATAAACAATGACTTGCTTTAATATAGATAGTTATACAGATAGAAGAAATACAGAAATGGAGAATGTCTTGATCCACAACCATGTTAATAAAATCAGTGCTGTATTAATACAGATAATATGCTAATATGATACCTACCGGACACTTTGTGAATAATTAATTTCTTAATTTAAGGTCACTTTATAGGCTGGGTGACAGCTTCAGAAAAGTTATATCATTTTTTTTTTCTGAAGTAATGTACGAAAGCAAGTGACATACCTACTTTGAAATTACTTAACGTATTCAATTAAACTTATTACGTTTTATGTATAATCTCTTTTTCACAGAAATCAGATCACGGAAGAACGAATCGTATGTTTTTAATTGAACACGATTTGCGGGAGCCGCCCTGAAATACGACTGCTTTCTGTATTTTCAATCATACGCCTGAAATAATTTACACTTTAGTCGCGATTTGCCAAATGCGCGCATGCATCTGTGCCGAAATCCGCTTTGCATCCCACATCAAAGATGGAGGAGATTACTGCACCCAGCTGCAGGGATGTAAAACGTGAAGCCGGAAACCGTTTTATAAAAATCACAATGTTTTTCGACCTGTATATTTTTGTGATATTTTAGCTAGGTTGTAATACGTAGTAATAATCAATTAGATGGAAAAAGAAAAAGGCGCTCGAGCAACGAATATAATGAGATCTAATTCCAACCCTGATATTGGGTAGCGAGGCATGGAATTAACAAAATACAGTTGAGTACTAGGTTATGTGCTGTTGACCTCTCAAAAAAAATAAAATGAGATCGAAAGTAGTAGAAATCAAACATCCCAATCACGTATGTTGTTAAACTCTTTATAACCCGATTGAAGGATATTCGATAACAAATCATAGCCGATGTAAACGTAATGTACAAAATTAAAAAAAATTACTATGGCTCAGTTTAGATGAATAGACGGAGAAAATAGTAAGAATATACTGGATTGAAGAAGTGGTGGCTGACGTGCCAATAAAACATGACAAGATTGTAATCAAAGAATCAATTAATGTGACCTAATGAGTCAGAATAAAGTAAGAAAATGTATAAAACAATTTAGGAATGTAGACAAAAATACAATTTTCTTTATGTTTTTAACGAAATTTAAAAGAAAAAACTGTTTCGAAAACTGTGTTAGTTATTTAACATTTGATACGCCTGCCCAACGTTGCGATTTAATATTCTCCACACTACTTAGCACTCCCAGTGAAGATCATAACTAATATTTACATATGCTAAAATGCAAAATCATCAAAACTCACGGAGCTTGCTAGTTGTGAAAAAAAAGAAGGTTTATTTTTTCGTAACAGAAGCGCTTTTGAAATGAAAAATTAATATGGCAATTGTGAAAGAACGCTGTTTTTACTTTAAAGAATTTTTGGGACAATCAAAAATTAAAACTGTGAGTATCTTCTTTTAATTCCTCAAATTTTTTTAAACAATGTTTTTAGAATGTTTACATAAACACATATCTTCCTTCTACCCTTCATCTCGAAATGGGAAAATTTCTAAGAATTGTCCAGCAATGAATACCTAGTTGCTCAATAAACAAACCAAAGAACAGGTTTTTTTTTATTATGTTAGGTATACTCGTATTACTAATCTGCATTTAAATTGAATAGACACATATATCTTTTAATTTCTTGAATTGCTCGAAATCTTAATTCTCATATCGTAATTATTACAATCGTAATATTAGCCAAAATATCAGCACATGTCACCGCTCTTCGGGTGGAGTAGAACTCTACTTTACAATCAATTTAATATTTAAGATAATCTTTTCAATCAATTAAATATTTTACCACTATTCCCAATTGAATTTGGAAATAAATTTAAAAAAAAAATCAATACCAAATTTACGCAACCTGTACCTGTCGAATCTGGTCAAACCTCAGCCTGTAATTTATTTTTTTACAAAACTTAGGGTCCTTTAACTTCCGTGAAATTCAATTTAAAAGCTTCAGCGGAAAACGCTTGCTGCTCGGGACAACGCCAGTCGCCATCAGATTCCAGCATATATATGATGCTAATGTGTATCGACCGTATGGGCAAGTCAGAGTGCAATTAGCGAGGCGCTCCTGCCGAGGCTTCCTTTGACTTTCCCGAGCGTGCGGTATTTCGGCAGCAATAATTACGAGCAGCCTCTCAAATAGGAAACAATTAAGTCTTGCACCCGCCGGGAGGGGTGCCGGGGTAATTAGGGGTAATTCATGATGGGTAATGGATCCAGGATCACCAAGCTAATTTTCCCCCCGAACGCTTCACTGAACACCTACAGTCCGCAGTGTTCTGAAATGTTACCTACGGTAATTCACTAAGGCAATAATCATCTGTTAATTTTCGGAAAAAAACAGGCAACACCCGGGTGTTATGTAAGCATGTAGGTTTTCGTTATTTCTGTTATTCCTCTATTCGTTTTTATGTTATTTTTGTTAATTTTGTTATTTTGTTTTTTTTGTTGTTGTTATTTTTGTTAATTTTGTTATTTTGTTTTTGTTGTTGTTGTTATTTTTGCTTTTTTTTTGTTGTTTACATTTTTTTTGTTTTTTTTTTTTGTTGATATCTTTGTTATTTTTTGTTATTTTTGTAAAATTTTCCATCTAAATTTTATAATTTGATATTTTATAAATACAAGTAGAACGAAATTTTGAAAGTAACTCAAACACGTTTTTAATTTTCATCGTCTTTTTGTTTGCTAAACATGATTTCAAATTATGTTATTACAGTTTAATGCTTTAATACACTTCAAGCCACGTAGAGAGAATATGAAAATTAATATGAACACACAAATCATTTCTAAAAGTTAACTTTCCGAAATATATATTTTTTTAAATTATCGTTATTAATTTTCTCCACAATATGCCCGGAAATAATGCGTCCATATTTAAAAGGGAAGTAATCGCATAATTCGTAAAATAATTCAAAGAATTAGTTAAGAATATTTCTGATGTTATCTAGTCATACAAAATATTAATAATGGAATAACTAATGCTCATACTTAAAATGACGTAAAGAATGCTGTATTTACAGTAAATAAATAAAATAAAAACTTAAGTATTGGATATATTGATCAGAAAGTTATCAAAGAGTTAACAGAGATCCAACAAAAACAACAAAGTTATTTAACATCCAGTCAGCACAAAAAATGGCTCTAAATTTCACTATCTAAATTTGGCATACAAGCAACACTTTGCAAATTCTGTACAGATAATTAGAAAAAAGTTTCCTGTGAATAAAATTAGTGAACTGCAGTTTTAAAAATTCTACGAAATGCATACTAAAATTTCTGAAAGAGGTGCAGTCTTAAAAATCAAATGCCTTTTTGAACGTCTTCCTAAAATGATGTTTTTCAAATACAACTTAAGATCATAAAGCAAATTTCTAACATGGAATTTACGAATTTTCTAATTCGAGCATTTGTAGTATTGTTTGCATTAGTATGACATTTCTCCCCGGTCATATTTTCCTTCTGCGATAATAATCATTCATCCTTGATTTGTAATTTTATGCTATTTTTGTTTGCTTGTTTATATCTTCAAATCATCTTCAACCTGCACCCTACTGTGTAGGTCGCCTTAACACGAGACCGCTATACCGTATTGATATACTTAAAAAAAAATTTCCTGAAGCCAATGGATAACCATTTTTGAGGCTAAATAAAGTGGACGCATGTAAATTTGTGAATATTCACACCTGGTCACTAAATATAGATAAGATTGTTTCGAGCAACGGCAACGTTACAATTTTGAATGTTCTTCCCGAGAGTATAGTCCAATCTGTTTTTCAGGTTGCTTAGTAAAAAAAAAATATTTTTTTATAATTTGAAATTTTATTTTTTAAAGGTTTTTTATTATCGAACTTTTTGTGTATGTATGGGTATTTTTTTTGTTCTCTCAACCTCCATACATGCCCGTATCATTATTTATTATTATTTAGTTATTATTATTATTGAGTTATTTTTCCAAAAATTTATTTTTTTCTCGCGTTCTCATACATCTCGATCTACAACAGGGTTGATTACCGCGTGCACCGCATTTGTGAAGCCCGATATTAATTTTTTTCAACGCATTCCAATTTGATGATTTTTTTTATACGTTTCGCACTGTATGGTTTTTGCTTCGACATTAATCATTAGTAAACAATGTATTATTGTTTACGTAAGATTAAAATTAAAGTTTAGAAATATCGCACGCGAACAAAATTGACTGCTTTGAATTTCGTTTTTTTTTTTATTGACGCACCTGTATCGGAATGAGTATGAATAATATAATTTACTAGTGGAAATTTCTTTAAATCAGCCTTATTCAATTGAAGTTATATTTTTAGTCAATTTGGTCGCTACCGTTTTTGCAACCGAATTTTATTTTAAAGTGTTATTATAATATTATTTTGTATGGCTTAAGCCGCGTTCTCACCTCATCCATGCTGTGCTATAGTATACCCGATAAAAATAGAATACCAGCGTTGAATCGACTTCTTTTCGTTCCATTCTACATTATAGACCGTCAATAGAAGCGTGTGAACAGCAATTGCTATAGTCGGCGACATAAAAATGAAGATTGGGAATATATTAATTTTTTATAATAACTATACTTACATATTTATATATTTTTAAAACGGTTTATTTATATAATTTCTTTAAAACATTCGTATTCACTTTGCGGCGTCGTCATTATTAAATTAATTAAAAATTACTTTGTATTCACCACTTTATTAATAGATATATATCCACATATATATGACGGCCTCCATGGTCGAGGGGTAAGGCTCTCGACTACGAATCTGAAGGTCGCGGGTTCAAATCCCGGCGTGCGCAAGTAAATTTTATTTAATTAATTTGTGCTGTTTCGCAATTAATTAATTTAAAAATAATCTAAAGTGTATTTGCGCACGTTCCAGAGTGGAAGATACTCTCAGTATCGCCCTGGTGAAAGACCACCATTCAGAATTGAAAAGTTGCTTGAAATGGCTTTTAGTCGTGTTTAGTGACCAGACCTGAATAGCCAGGTATTTCCCCACCTTCCTCTACCCCTTCCCTTTCTCCTTCCCCTCCCCAATACCTTCAGCCTCACAACATTTCCCAATTGGGAATGCCATAGTCTCACTGGCTCCAGACGTTTGGCAGCAGTTGGGACTTTTGTGGGGTATTCATATAAAAAAAAAATGTCAACATGTTTCGAAATCTACGCTTTCCTTATCAGGAATAAACGGTATTTTATATATTCCTGATGAGGAAAGCATCGCTCTCTAAACATGTTGATATGTATATATTAATAAAGAAGTGAATACAAAGTAACTTTTAATTAATTTATTTATGGTTAATGTATAACTTTTATTTTCTTGTTGCCATATTTACTTTGTAAAACTCCAATTTAATTTGAGCTTTATTTTAAAAAATATTATTAAAAATAACATTAAAAAGAATTTGGAATTCTACAAATTATGCAGGAAATCAAAAAATAAATTAATAAGAATATTTACATCACATTTTGCTGACGTGTTTGCTGCTTCTCTTAAGTACAAATTAATTAAAATATAATAGAAATGAGAAAGTGTGATATCAAAGAAAGATTTGTTCTGATTTGATGGAATAGACCATAGAATAGGGAGGCTGGGAACTCGGTTTTACTTTTAGAACGTTTTAAAAGTAGAATTATTACATGCTATTCATTTTTTATTACGTGGGTATGTACCAAAGTTAACTGTTCATATTTGGAACAGAAGTAGGTAGAATTTGTGTTAACAAAAATGTGAAAAGTAGTTACATAAAATATATTATGACAGACGTCAACAAAAATCGGTATGTGAAAATATACGCTTTTTTAATTTCTAAGATACATTTTTTATTCAATGTTATATAATTTTTTTTTTAATAATTTCGATTAATGGCTTCCTACCTTTGTCACTTTTTTTCGTTCTTTCGTGTATTCTTCTATTAATTTTATATATACATCTGAGAAACCAATTTATTTAACTTTCGTATCAGTATTTCTCTAGTTTCAAATGCCCTTTGAAAATCCAAAAATATTGCCATTTGTAATTATTTTTTTCCTTCCTTCCATTTTTCAACCACTACGTTTAATGCTGTATCATAAGAGTTATTGGATCTGAAACCAGATTGTTCTTGGTATAAAATATTGTATTTATCGATGTAATTCAAAACTTTTTATCTTATTATCACTTCAAGTATTTGTTCATATTTTGGTCAATCGACAGGGTAATGTGATGAATATTTCTTAAAGTGGGAGGAAGATAGGGTAGATTCAGTACATGGCGGTTATCTACTTTTGTGACGAAGAATTATAAGTAGATCGATAATTAAACGGCCTAAGCAAAATGCAATTATATCAATAACGAGTATATACCGCACGTACCTTATATAAAAAATATATATTTTGATAGATTGACGCCGGTGAGATATTAAATTATAAAAATATTCGCAGTCATACTGTTTTATAATCTTTTGGGTTTTATGTTATGTTGTAATGAATTCATCCAATGGTCCTAAAATAATATTCCATCTGTACTTAAAAACCGGGTGCGCCGTTCGGGCAGTGCGATTAACACTTAGTTGGGTCAAGAGCCCTTCCTTCTGTCAGTACTACCAACACTGTAGTTTAAAGGTCGAGACTAGTTGGACTCAACCACTGAACGCATTAACCGATAGAAGTGTTTTATGCCTAAAGTAAGCTAATTTAAAAAAAAAATATCTCTTATAAAACATTTTCAATTGTTTAATATATTATATATTAAACATTTGCGCCCATGAGGTGATTTTTAACACAAACGGCGCTATACAAATCATCCAACTATTATTATTATTATTATGATTTATTAGACTCTCTGAGGCTTAAAAGTGGAAAAGTTTTTTTTGTAAATTAGTTAAAAGCGTTTTTTTGTAGGACAAAAATGATTGGAAATAAAGAGTATTAACATAATCAGAAAGATCATACTTTAAACCAATTATGTTCCATTAAATAAAAGAAATATAACTGATCGATTTTGCTAAACATTACGCTTCTAGAAAATATATGTTCAGTGGAGTCAAGCCTGTCATAATAAGGAGCAGAAATAATACGACCTTACCATAACAAATAATACAGTGTTTATATTTAATGGAGCGTATAAGAGTTATGAAAATGTTAAGAGCTACAATAAGTTTTGTTTAATATTACCTATACGTAAAAGTAAGTGGGTAGCTTCCTTAGTTCGTAGTATATTTAGTAGGTACCTGACGAAATGAGTATATTTTAATTTAAGTCTCGTCATAAAGTCCTTGCTTGCTTGTGTAAAAAAATTCACTGGCCATTCAGTAATGATTTTTTTTATCCCACGACCCTTCAAACTGGCGATCAAATTCTCTTACAAAGTACCACAAATAATTCTATTATTCAGTCGTAGACCTAAACCGTACATCAAGAATAAATTGAAAATACAACTCTGGAATCGCACATACCTTGAAATAACCTACTAATATTTCCCGGCTACCTTAAAGAGCCGATTCAATTCCGTCGCCCCAAAAACAAAGGGGCACTTGTGCAAAGAATATCTTTTGAGTATAACACATTTTAACTGTTTGCAGAGTGACAAAACTCACGCGTGGGTTGTTTTTTTTATTATTTTGAAAGCTTCTCATGTAACATATTTCTTAACCTTTCATTGCCGATGATGTTAACTGAGCAGACATATCACTAAATATTTTAATATACTCGTATCTGTAATTATATTTAACCCAGAGATCACATTTTAAGTATTCCTCGACAATAAATTTAGGTATTGGATAAAATAATTACAATTTAAGGATTTATCCGACGTAATGGTATTTTTTTTTTTTTAGAAATATCAGGAAAAAAATTGTCAATATAAAATGTACTCGTATGTCTGCGAGCCTTGCCTTTCCGAGTGGTGCGGGAGTAAGAGAGAAAAGTGCGTGGTTTTGTTCGTCGTGCCACGATGTACAATCGTCGAAATTAGCCGTTGGTCTCAGTAATGGACGTATCATGCATTTTATATGTGGCCGATGTATTTCGTTTGTTTTCAGCACTGACACACAATATTAAAAAAAATATATATTTAAGAAGAAAACACAGATACAGACAGTAATATTAAAACAATATACAATTATTGAAAAATTCGCCTGCATTCTAACTATTTCTCATAGATGAAAACGATACAGATAAATAAAGCTTTAAAAAAATAGTATTTAGATAAATTAAGGAGAAAAAATAAAATAATTGGAGATTGTGTTACAAACGAAAAAATTGAAAAAGTTCAAAATAACTAAATGAAGTAGCAGAAGGTAAATATACTTATGCGCATATGTATGTACATATTGACTATTAATAAAATGTTAACTATTCTTTTTTACCCAATCAACAAACCACTAACCTATAAAAGCACTAGTCCATTGTTGTGACTTCACACAATACGAGCATGTATACAATTGTCAAACATCTGTATATTTGCCTCAAGTATCTACCTGACTACCAAGCATAAACATTTTCTATGGCGAAAGGTGTTGGTATGACGTTTACCTGCATTTTTTAACATAATTAGAACAGATTTTAGGAAGATCGCTGTAAAATCGATAATATTTGTTAGCTTTAATATAATAGTAATTCTTAATAATTTCAATAGATGTCTCTACGTATTCCATATATCTGAGATTACTCAAAATACTTGATATTGGCTAGCGACAAAGACACAAACGAACAAAGCTAGCGTAAAAAGTAGCGCCTCTATGCCTTAATATTATCTGGTGTATACGGAACCAAGAGTGCGTAAACGTATTTAGGTACATAACCGGTTAAAAGACAGCACGTATGTTACCGGTTGAAGAAGCAGCTGAAATAATCCACAGTTCTTGAAGATGCCAAAAAGTCTAGCAGGGTTTTAATTTAGTCGATTTGTAAGATGATTTATTATGTATTCCGTAGTATTACAATTTAATATGGCGATATTGTTTAGAATAGAGATCCAACGGACAAACGGAATTTGGTAAAACTAAAATGAATTGATAGAAGGAAGCAATTACTTTGTTTTCAGGAATGTACAGTTTATATGTGCACATTCCTGAAGAAGGTTGAGTCCAACCGAAACCGGTCGAATGCACAAATATATACAAATAAAATAAAGTGGCTTAAAACAAAAACATTTTTCATTTAAATTAAAATGAATTGATTTCTTTGTATAGAAATGAAAGTTATACGGAACGTGCGGAAGGGTGAAAAAGATTTTAAGACAAGTATGCACAATGATTTCACCGTGAGCATATGAAAAAATAATTATTGAAAATAGTTATTATAATAGATTGGGTTAGAGCAGTAGTTTGTTCATCATTTATTGTTATTATTAGGATATTTTATCTTGCTAAGTGGGCCGTACAAAATGGGATGCGGACCTCGGACTGTGCGCCACTGCTCTAGAATCTAAAGTATAGTAATCATTTTATAATTTTATAAAATGATTCGGCGATTTACGGATTTCTACTATAAAAAAGCTATAATACCGCTTCAAATCAGCCAACATTTTACAAATTAATATTTCTTAATTCGATGTCGAGACTGAGAAAAAATTAAGTTTATTTACCGTCTAACTTTATGTACTGGTATGTATATAATGTATGTATTCAACTTTATGTATTCAATAGTTGGCTTAATTAAAATGTGCAAGTAAACTCCTTCAAATATTCTATGAAAAAATGAACGCAATTAAATAATAACCCATCGATGAAACAATTTTTTTATTAAATGTTTTATTTTTACTATTAAACTGTCATATTGTGAGTCCTATAAAATGAACTCATTTTTACGGTTGATAATTGTGGTGCCTTCCAAACGACGCATTATAAAAAACAGTTATCTAACAAAATGTTAATAATAAAACAAGGAATCGCATCTGATGGAATAAAATTCGTCATAAAAAGATGGTAAGGGTTAAATATTCCTTTTTATTATAAAATAACAAAGGACTTAATGATCAGTGGGCACCTACCTACCGACGCTCACAGTTGTTCATTAAAAACATTTTTTTTCACCCGGTCTCAATTGCAAATTTGGTTCATAAATATTAAAAGTGAGCAGGCATTAAAAGTTCTCATTTATAATTTATTATTCGAGCGTTCTATTTTCAGGCCCCGAGTTTTCAGAGTGCCTGTAATATCAAGCATATCCGCGTATACATAAAGTTCTTAACAATTTTAGGGCGTTATCTTAAAAAAGGTTTAAAAAGATTGAGCTCAAATATTGTACATGTAAAAAAAATATCAAAATACACCATGAATAAGGAGGTAAATTAAATACGTTTTTAACTTTTCCTTTTGAAATTATGTAAAGGATACCATAATAAGGGTACGTAACGAAATTTTATTTATCACATCATTAACAATAGATTTTTTAAGCGAGTGATTGTGAAATTTAAATTCGAATGCACTTAAAATGAAACAACAGGATACCACTGTTTATCACCGTTGTATTGCAGCATGCAATGGCCATATATATTTAAGGCACTTAACTAAAAAGCTCAACATGTACAATCAAGTTAATAATTTAATTATATCAAAGGTTTGCAATTTTTTATCAGGTGGTTGTATACAAATCATATCGAAATGGGCCTGCGTGATAACAGTTCGTGACAAATTACAATACAGAATATTGTCATTATTTCCAGTGCTGCATTAAGGTAATCAATACAAATGATTTGCAGCATATTTGCATGTTCGTTGTCTATGCCTGTTTGAAAAATATTGTGGCGATAATTACTGTAATTAGACTTGTGTCGTTTGGAGCGTCAACTCGTGTAAATTATAAAGGTTATACGATTATATCGCACCTCCAATTATAAAAAGGTTTTTGTTTTTTTAAATATTGAATTAATTGAGTGCTCGGTGTTATTCATAAAACGCGATCCAAAGTTTGTAGGGTACCGTTCAAAGGTAATTTTTCTGCGGATTTTAACGAAATAAATAAACGCTCGCTTGGCTTGTATTCTACAGGAATGCAGGCATTTCGAATACTTTGATTTCGTCAACGAAAATAACATATCTCTCGTTTTAAAGACAAATAAAATAAACTCCTCGAAACCATGAAGTTGAGTTCTGAAAATTTCTCTGCGCCGGATTCTTGGGAACTACTAATACTTTGATCTTGATAGTTTTTGGTGGAAATTATAAAAAAAAACAGTAAAGTAATAAAAATTCATTTATTTTCATAATAAAATCTCATCATAAGAAAAAGGGACGTTTTTTTATCTTCATGTTTTACCATAAATTTCAATCAATTATTGATAATTATTATTGTTATGAAGAAGTAGCTCTATACTTGATTTCGCCCGAACACTTCAAAGGTTTTTATTAAAACCTTCTTGCTTATTGAACAATATATTGAACAAAAGACATGTCCACCGGTTTTATTTATTGAAGCCCCACTGGTAAAAATGACGCTGTTAGCCGAAAATAGTCGCGTTAAACAAATAATTTTGCAGGGATGCTGTGAAAACATCATCACGCCGGAACTAACAGTGTGACCACACAAATAGATAGATTGTTTGATTTACAGGAACCATACAAAAAGAATTTTCATAAAAAGTACAAAAAATCTACCTTATGGTTTTGTATATTTTAATGGGATATTATATGGTTATAAACAAATTGAAATTGTTGGCATTTATGTAATTCTAATTTGTCGTGAGCTTCAAATAGAAGAATTAAAAGAAAACAAAACCCACTTTTGATTAACGAAAGCAAGAAACGTATATGGTTAATATAATTTCGTTGGTTGTTTCCTAAGTAATATTATTTATATATAAAAAAAACCGGCAAGTGTTAATCACCAAACTAAAATTTCCGCTCAAAAAAATGTTTCTAAAGTGAAAATAAAGAAACACTCCTTCAAATCAAATTTAAATAAAAATGTTGAACATTCCGGTGAACTTCCAGTTAGAGATAGAAATATCGTGACAACATAAGCTTTGTCGAAGAAAAGCTTTTAAAGCGTAAATATAAACTACGTTACGTATGAAGCATCTTCAGCCATGTAAAATTATTGTAGCGAGTTTATTCGAGTTCATTGTTTGATCTGTCTCTCGAAACGTTAAAGGATTTTAGTTGTTTTTCTGCAAAACAAGTTGCTTGCATAATATTAATTATTTATAAAGGCCATTTAATTCTCGACATACATATACTAAAAGACAATTTAAAAACATTTAAATAAATCAATTAAGAAACCATTAGTATTCATTTATTCCTGAAGATGATAGCATTGCTATCGAAACATGTAGAAATATTTATATATTTTAAGTAAAGTGGTATATACAAAGTGTATTTTCAATTATATAATTTATAATGATGCCACAAAGTTATCAATCATTTGAAGAAATTATAAAACATTGTCAGTTAAAAACGAGTAAAAACACATTATAAATGTGAAAACCACACAGAATTCAGATTTTTAATTGATTTCTAACTAAATCGGGTTTACCGATAATAAATCATTACCCATCCATCCAAATTTTAAAGAAGTGGGGGAAATTAAATCATTTAAATAAGTCGTCGCAATGTGGATTAACCACAGTTTGAAAATGGTCTTAAACGCCGAAACAGCTGTCACAATAATAACAAATAAAAATACTTGCAGAACTTAATAATAACATTATTAAATTTGATTTACATTAAATTAAAAAAAAAAAAAAACTTTTATATGCTAATCATTATTGGACACTTTTTATAGCGCCGCATAGAATATCACCTGAAGAGTAACATTTATTTTCTTAATAAATCAAATTTTATTGTAAAATCCAAAATATCTGAAGAACTTAAGAATAACCTAATGATATTTGATTTAGTTTAAATTTAAAGTGGAATTCTGTGAATTAAACGCAATAACAAAAAACCCAAAAAAAGTTGAACCAATCCATCACATATCTGTACAATTGTATTTATGCCAAAACAATGATAAATTTCATATTTCTTACGCAAAGCCCGCAAAACTATAGAGCACACAAAAATATTTTCCAGCTACAGATCATATGTCGTGAGTAACCAAAAGTAGCCAAGTCGAGATCCTTGTCCGTAAGTCTTCTGCATAGACAAAAACTCACAGCTTCGCAACTCAGAATATGTTTTCTATATTTAAAACAAAATTCACTTTAACTAAAAAATATCCTAACTTGCGAAACTGTAAGCCTGTACCCATGCAAAAATCCTCAATCTGCCAAAAAACAAAGATTTTGACTTGGTCAAATATTCGTTGTAAAAAGATAAGTTGTGCTGTTGTAAACTTAAAAAAAAATCATTTCTTCGACTAGCGTGTTTAAAAATAAATTTCACAGTATGCAAGTTTCACGTGCAAAGCATATTTTTTTAAAGAATTGTGAAGATATACGTGTAAAAGGCCTATTAAAAATGCGGTACGTTAAGGCTTTTTTTATCGCCTGAAGGCGCTAAAATAGCTTAATAAAAATAAACGATATCGCAAGTACATTGCACGTGACCAAGCAGACCTGAAACCACAGATCTTTCTTGCACGCCTCGCCCTTAAACTCGGGGGAGGAAACCTAACGAGCCTTACAATTTATTCCTTTAGCCTTGTAGCACCTCCTGGTCTCCTGGTAGGGGTGGCTGGCTCGATGACAGTTCCAGGAAGGGAGAAGGGGTCTGAAAATCGTCCAGTGAACAGCTCCTTTTACTATAATTAAGACAAATCCAATTACGCCACACTACTGTCCAGCCCTTTTCAGCCACATTAGCCGCCGAATCCTAGAGGGGGGGTACATGTATATTGTCGGGGGGGAGGAGGGGATACAGAAACAGGGTGCAATTTCAGTATTTTCTTACTACAGACGAAAATATAATCCGATCATTAAATTAGCTCACTGTCTAATAAATTCGTGTGGTACACCTTTTTATTATGGAAACTTTGCACGCCTCAGACTTTAGACGAACATAAAACATAGTCAGTCGTAACGTTATGATTTATTCAACAATCTATTTAAAATCCTGTCAACGCCAGTGGAAATTCCATAATTAATTAGTTCCCATTAGTAATTTATTGTAAATGTTGTTGTAAGATTGTGGTATTTCAAACCTCACAGCATTTTACTTAACCCTTCCGTTACGGTGCCGAAAATCCCCCGAGCTCCAGTGCTATATGGTACACTCAGAGCACAGTGAACACGTTAATAATTTTAGATATACAAGATTACTTTACATTTATTATGTACCTAAATCATGTTAATAATAGTTTCCACATCTGTACATTAGGGTGCCCCATTATTTATTTTACTTTATTTTTTTTACGCACACCTTCAAATTTATTTTTATTTTTCTTTTATATTAATACATTCAAAAATGAAGTTTATTATTATTTGCACTGCGTTAATCCGTGCCGAATTGCATCGCATCAAATACAGACTTGCACCCTGCGACAGCATGTGTCGTTGGCTATTGATTCAGCTGTACAGTGCATGTTGTTTCTTGATTGTTTTACTCTTCACTGGAACGGTAAATTATTACCAACTCTTACTAAATGGCTTCCACACGAGAGGTTCCGAGGAACTAGCGTCAGTGATCCATTCGGCACCAGTGCATAGTCGGCCTCCGTGGTCGAGGGGTTAGGTTCTCGACTACGAATCCGAAGGTCGCGGGTTCAAATCCAAGCGTGCGCAAGTAAATTTTATTTAATTAATTTGTGTTGTTTCACAATTAATTCATTTATAAATAATATAGTATATTTGCGCACGTTCCAGAGTGGAATATACTCTCAGTATCGCCTTGGTGAAAGACCACCATTAAGAATTGAAACGTTGCTTGAAATGGCTTTTAGCCGTGTTTGGTGACCAGATCGGAATAGCTAGATATTTTCCCCACCTTCCCCTTCCCCTTCTCCTTCCCCTCCCCAATACCCTCAGCTCCACAACATTCCCCAATTGGGAATGCCATAGTCTAACTGGCTCCAGAAGGTTGGGAGCAGTTGAGACTCTTGTGCGGAATTCATGTAAAAAAAAAAGTCGGGAAACACGCCAAACGCGCGCCCAATATTTCCACACGGTTGACATTTGTCACTTGAAAACGGGTCGCTTCTACGACTCGTTCTCTATTCAACAGCTTAGCTGTGGAATGATCTGCCGGCCTCTGTGTTTCCTCCATCCTACAACATGGCTCTCTTCAAGACCCTACTTCACTCCTTACTATCCTCTAAAAGACCCTCCACACAGCTTCCCCAAAGATGATATAGGCCTTGAAGGAAATTATTTCCCTCAGGGCCTCCTGTACGAAATTTCTGTAAAAAAAATAGTCCTTGTGTCTGCTGAACGAAGCAGTTTTGTAATTTGAAATTTCACTTTGGAAATCGCGCTTTATTTATCATTTTCAAATATAAATGATACATACCTGTTACGTGTTCAATACAATCCTTAGATATATGAATTTTTTAATTAGTGTTTTGTTTACAATGTTTCGTAAGTTTAATTTAAATTAAAAATTATTTTCTTCGATTTGAATTTCCTTTGGTAATTCGCTAAAGAAATACGCCTCGGAGCAGTTCGGTCTCATGATTCGAAAAGTTTATTTATTTTTCACTTTTGTTAGTATATTTTTAATTTTTATTTATTCATATTTATAGTTTTTGATACAAAGTTTAGATTATTTTCGACTACCAAACTAGGTACATTCCCGTATTATGGCAGTCGACATATAATAATTTTTTTTTCCAAATAATATACCCGTATTATATTAACTCAGGATTTTTGTGTGTAAAAAATAAAAAAAAGTATTATATGCGATCTGTAACCCCCCATTAAGCAAAGGATACCTGAAATAGATGTTCCTTTTCTTGGATTACTAATATCAATATAATAGCCATTGTAGCTGTCAAGTGTCAGGGTGCAGTTTTAGTTTTTGTGTACATTTGATTACTGACGTTTATTTGATTACTGACGTATGTAGCAACTAGGAGCGAGATATGGGACCTACGCTCCCGGCTATGTTCATATGACCACTGGTAAAATCTGCCGTGTGGCGGCAAAATACAATTTCGATCGGGCCACACTGCAGTTAGGCCACCCGCTCGGGTGGAAGGCACTTTAATGTTTGATGTACTAAAGAACAACATCTTCCTATTGTGATTTTATATAGAAACAAGGAACAACTTATTGTTATGTCGAAATTTTCACAAATCATCGCGTAAAGAACAGGCACAAACTGGTTGTAATGCGATCAACGATTGGAATCTTGAAGATAAAGGGCAGATTCACTGTTGTGATACCACTGGCTCGAATACAGATTGTATCAATGGTGCGTATCTGCTGTTGAAACAGAAATTAGGCAGGGAAATATAACTTTTTGCTTGACACCATTATGTTCCCGAGCATGTATTTAAAAGTGTGTTTGAAGCTAAAATTCACTAAGTTTCAACAAATTCAGATATTCCACTATTCAAAATGTTCAAAGAAAATTGAAAAGCGTTCCTCTCAATGACATTCAATCCTGCAAATAAATCGTAGAGGCACATTTTAAGAATTCCGAAATTGAGGCATTGACACAGTTCTATGGAGATAAAAAACTACAAGAAAATATCGTTTACACAGAGTTAACAGAGTTCTTTGTCTTTGTAGCAAAAATGGTTACGAATACGTAAATGTTTTACTGAGGAATCCCTAAAATTTGAACTCAATGTTTAGTACTTTCAGAGATATTGAAATATTTAAAGACATTTCAACTCACTTGACAGTACCGGCGAGGTAATATTTAAGATTTGACGTCAATCATAACAGACTGACCGTCATGCTTAACGACTGATCAAAAGTTGAAACGAGCCGAGAGTGGAACCACACTATGCAAAAATATGTAAAAATTTCAAAAAAATGCCACGTTAATGTGATAGAGTTTAAAACATCCTAACCTAAAATTATTATTAAACCGAAATCAAGTTGAGGAAAAGATTTTCGGTTGAGACACTTCCACAAAGTTCCATTTTTTTGAAATTCGTTTTGGTATGGGCAACCTACAATACAGTACACCACTACTCAAGCAAGACTCTCTTTATTCTGATTTACTTGTAACTGGGGAAAAATTAATCACATTGCTGTTTGTTATTAAACATAAAATATTCTGTCGTCATAGGATTTTCACATTTATGGGTACAAGAATTAAACAATAATAATATGTCCATTTCTATAATAACGTGGACATAATATAATTATTGTAACAATATTCCATTTTGCTTTCAGAACTCAAATTACACGTCAATTACTCTAAAAGATACACTAGCAAAGTCTAACAATAGGAACAATATCTCATTCTCTTTTTGATTGGGGTCTCGTTAGAGTAAAGCCATTTAACACGGGCTCGAGGTTAAATCCAAATCGAATTGCCTGACCTCTGTCTTCTCAGTAGCTTCCCAACTACGAGGAGGCACATATAATATGGGTCAGCTGGAAATTTATGCTTTCATAGCAGTAAATTGTAGAGCAATGAACCATGAACTCTATTTGTCCTCGGAATTACTCTCAGGAATATGAAAAAAAACTATACTTTACAATGCTGTACGATATGGTTGTTAGTTATTAATATACGACATAGGAATAACAATTACTGAAGTTATTAATGTTAGTACCATATATATAATTTAATTAATTACTTTTGTGTAATATAGTTACGGCATCATTTGTATACATAAACTCTGTTAAACATTTATAGCGCAAAAAAAATAACAATTTTTTTAGAAACCACCCTAAACGCTGTAGGAATTCGAAAGTACTTTTTCGTGTAGGGGAAAGCACATAAAAAATCATTGTTTTACGTAGATATATGTTTGCCAAAGCTGATAAAATGTTATATTAGAATATAGTCATTTTACGCTTCGAAGGCATAGCGCGAGTTCATAAAATCTTCCTTTTTTTAAATATCAATCATTCATAAATCTACCATCAATGTTCTATCCTGTGAACAAAATTTCACCCAAGATTTCATGTTTTTTAAATAGCTTTCGACAAAATTTCTTAAAGAAAAATGTGGCATGCAAAATAAATACAACTAAATTACTCGACACAGAATATTACAAGCATAACTTTTTTTTTAATTACTTAGAAGACCAACGGTTTACATAAAAAATAAGGTGTAATTTACGGGAGATGTAAGTTTGATCATTTACAGGTTTCTAATTGGGTAGTATATATAATTGAATCTAGTGATTTAAAAGAAAAAAAAGAAGCAATCTAAATGAAATCAGAAAGAAATATAAAATGAAAGAAGATAAAATATATGAATTTAGAGGTTGCATAACAATTTGTTTAAAGAAGGGATGTGGGGGATCCATCTAGTTGAAATGTATATATTATGTTTTCTTATAGATTTAAGGATTTTTATAATAAATAAGAAGGACCTTGTTAACACCACTGTTTTTAATACATAAATATGTACATGGTTGCGAAGCAAACCTTCTCTCATCAGGATAAACAAAATATATATATATCTATATATATATATATATTATTATATTATATTGTTTATCCTAATGGGGGAAGCCTTGCTCCTGAAACAAGTAGATATTTATATACTAAAAACAGTGGTGTCAACAAAGTTCTTCATATTAATGATATTAATAATGACGCCACAAAATAATTACACATCTGCGAAGAAATAATTAAGATTTTTTGTTAATTTATGACTATATAATTTTCTTCTCGTAATATTTTAAAAGAGTTACAAAATTTATAAATTAATATACTTACATAAAAAACTTGACCTAATTTATAAATCATACACCAAATCATGTGTACTATGTAACCTTAGAACGAGGTACCCCAGTAAGACATTTTTTTTTGACATTTGTAAAACATAAAAAAGTAATAATAAAAAAATTATGTGTGAAGTCGCATAATAAAAGATGAAGATAAAATGAGTGCGTATATATCAAGGAAGAAAGTTAATAGAATAGTGGTATTATGAGATGAGTAGGTATCTGAAGTTATGATGCTCGAATGATCGCCTGAGTAACTTTATGGAGTGTGATGCAGAGTTAAATTGTGACTAGTGTGTCTTAAGTGTGTGATGACCGACAAATCAAGGAGTTCTGTTTAGAATTAGTGTTGAGACCTCTCTTTCTGTTGCATGCGTAGATTACAAGAAAGAATAATAGATTATAACGGAGCTCTCAATGAAAAAGTGAGAAGAAGTTATAAGGCAATATGGTAAAAATAAAATTCTTCTAAATATTTCACTTTGTAATATTGTACGATATATTTAGTTAGTACTCGTCTGTAGATTTCATATTTTTACGAGAGTGAACACACTTAGTAATGATGTTTATCGTGCGAAAATCGCGCGTGCTTTTGTTATATGTACGCTTTACTGAGAAGGATGGAGGGAAATTTTATTGTGTTTGTTGTTGACATCTTAAAATGTAATTTGTTTGAAAGCTGATACTCAACATCGTACATGCGTAAATTTTTACTAAATTTGCGTTTAATTTTTTTTTTAAAGTAGGTACATACGAGTATCTACCATATAGGTTCTAAATCAATTTATTCCTTTCTAAGCTGGAGAAATATTTCGAAAACGTTGTGTTTTTCAAACATTCATTTGACTTTCAGATAAAATAATGGGTACTGAATAAAACATGTGGTCATCCATGTTTCTTTAAAATCTATTACGTTTCTTTTTTAAGATATCTTAAAATAGTAAAAGTGATCAAAACAAATATATATATATATATATATATATTTTTTAATGATTAAGTGAGGTTGCCTTAAGACTTGTTAATAAATTCAATTATGCCTGAATAGGCTTTAAAAGGTGGACAATATTATCAGAAAGAAAATATTAAGAAAAATTATGTGTGGAAAAATAAAATACAATATATATTTGCAAAAAAATGAATAAATATCAAAGATGATGTATGGTAAAAAAAAAAAATTCTGCCAACCCTTTCCTGCAATAATTGTATATTTTCCACATTATCTTTTTCCATTTTTTTTTCCTTTTTTCTTTTTCTTATTTAATTTATAATTTTTATTTAACTTACCTTCAATATCCATGTATCAATACAAATATGTTTTTTTTTCTCTCAACAAAAAAATAAATAAATAAGAAATTTTTTTATACTTAATTTTATCTGATTTTCTTTTACAGTGTATTGTACAGCTATTTTTTTAAAGTAAAAACTCGTTTAACTTATAAACTTTAAAACATGTAGATATAAGGAATATAGATATATAAATATATATATAAACAAATATAAAAAATAAAATAAAAAATAAAAAATCCACGACTAAAGAAACACTTTTTTTTACTGCCACTAACTAATATCAAGTATACCCATACACTGGCCTTGCTTAAGTGAGATTTTTTTCTATATATACAATATACATATTTATATTTATATACATGTGTTCAAATATACATATAATAGAATATAAAAAAATAAAAATTATAACCTTTGTACTTATAATACTAAATTTATTAATAAATAAAAGAATAAAACAATGATAATAGGAAAAAATTAAAATTCAAATACACAAGAAGATAGAGATATAAAAATACAGAGATATGTATTTTTTAAATAAACATATTTTATAATTTCTTCAAGAGATTGGTAATCACTTTGTGGCGTCATAATTAATAAAAGATTTTAAATTATTTTGTATCCACCACTTTATTAATGTACACATATCTACATATTTCGAAAGCGATACTTTCATCATCAGGAATATATAGAATACTAAAAAATAATAATGTCATGTGTAGACAAATGATAAACATAGAACACAATAATGTAAGAATAGACAAATTATAAACAAAATCAAAAATTGATTGAAGTAGGTAAGTAATTAATCAAAAATGTTAATAAAAAATTATTTTTAAACATTGAATAACAAATTTATATTAGAAATAAAAAAAAATATTAACGTTAATTTCAAAATAAATTCAAGATACATTTTTAAAAAAAATATTTTTAATTAAATTTAATTTAATATTAACGCTTTTCTTGATTTCTCAAATTTCAAATTTATCTAATTGTAAACCGATTGTATTTGTATGTAAAAATTTTAAACCTTTATTTATATCAAAAGAATGATTGGTTTCTAAAATAAAATAAAATTTAGGAACAAAACAAAAAAGACTACAGGCCACCTGAGAAAATGAAACCTATTAAGGGGGACTATGAACACTGTGACATTATTCTTATGACATATAAATTATACCTTCCTATTCCTTATATAATATGCCTTATATTTACATATTCCTTATTTAAATATGTTTATACTTGTAATTTACTGTAATTATTAATTAAATCATACACATGTACAAACTTTGCTTAAAAAGAAAATAATAAAAGAAAATTAAGGGAGAGAGGGAGTCGGAGCAGAATTACTTATTATTTCGAAATATTGATAGTGTTATTACGCAATACGATAAACATAATATTTTTAAATAGAAAAATATTTATTAAATATTTTTATAAATTTACATAGGCTTAACATTTATCAAAATCTAATAAAAAATATTACTTTTTCTGACCGTTCTATTGTATGTTCTACAAAATATTTAAAACATGAATATGATTTTTACAGTGGAGAAATAAATTTTTAATCCTTTCTCGTTACGATTTTGTAAATAAACTTCACCAAAGATTTATAATCCACGTTATTTTTTTTTTAATTATTAAAGTTACGTAGTGTTTATGAAAAATTTAAACTACACACCGTACTTTTTTTTAAATTTATCCTATAGGCATGTTAAAGAAAAACCATCACAGCATTTTTTAATGATATTCAAATTTTTAAATTTTGTTGTAAAACATGCGTAGATCGGTCAGAAATGTGTAATGTTTCTGATTTTATTTTGATAAATGCTAAGCCCATGCAAATTAAAAAAAAACTTTATTAATATTAATTAAGAAAAAAATAATATTTTTCTCTTTAAAAAAACCATGTTTATCGTATTGCACAATAATATTATCATTATTTTGAATTTATAAATAATAATTCGCCGACGTCCCTCTCCCCGTTAAGACCACATCGATTTCAACCTGTTCAGGCTCTACCAATAAACAGTGGAACAATTTTATTTTTTATTTTTATGCGAGTACCGTACCTGAGTTCCAGCTGCTCCCAATCGTCTGGAGCCAGTGAGACTATGGCATCCCCAATTGGGATATGTTGTGAGACTGAAGGTAGTGGAGAGGGAAAACAGATGGGAAAGAGGAATGTAGGAAAGTACCTGGCTATTCATATCTGGTCACCAAACACGACTAAAGCCATTTCAAGCAACGTTTCGATTCTGAATGTTGGTCTTTCACCAGGGCGATACTGAAAACATCTACCATGTTCTAAATCATTACAATGATATCGATGACGAATTATTAGTTTCAAAAATATAAATATGGAAAGACATATTGAAAAAATCCATAGCAAGTTAATTTCAATATTTTAATAATACAGGTAATTTATATGATATAGTTTTTCATTGTGTTAATTAAACAGACCTTCATGATGTATTGAATCAGTTACCAAAACATAATCCCACAATACAAACCGACAGACATTCCAAAATGTAGCACAGATGAAGGGCTCCATAAACATTGAGGCGACGCGACGCGATGGTGTGATCTATTTAGTGCGCACCCCTTCCTGGGTTATTGTACCGTCTCATTCCGCCCTGTTTTCCGACCAAACAAAGGCATCTACATATACAAGGCTTAACAACTCACAAAATTATGGTTTGGAGTAAGAAACCTTTTGTAATCATTGCAAAGACAATCTTTGAAGGTCCGTACCGTTGAATTAGTACAAACAAGGTTGGCTATCCTGGAAGACGGAAACCGTTGAAATTGGATATAATATAGGCGTAATTTCAAAATAACCCTTTAATAGTTCACAAATATGTAGTAAAAAATTAACAAAGAAAATTTTAATATCTCAGGTCATAATAAGAATTGCAAAAATATACACGGTGTCCGGAAACCAGTGGCGCAAGTGGGAATCTGGGAAATCCACCCACATCACATAGATAACCCAAAAAACAATAATTTCAGGGTTGAGAAACTATTTGAGCTGATTCTCTATTCTTTGATGCATTTTAAAAGGAGATAAACAGCTGATTACAAACCATTTTTGTCTTTAATTTAATCTAAAAAATTCCAACTTCAGTATCTATTTACTCGAAAACGAAAGCACAACTTATAAAGAATTATATCGCGAGATCGACTCCAAATGTGATGCAGATTCACAAATTTCCCACTTGTACCACGAGTTTCCGGATACCATGTATATTTTTTTTATTGTAAATGCTACAAAAAGTTCAAACTGTTACTGACTGTTTGGTACCAGGGGGCATAATGGAATCCCCTAATTGTGGAGCTAAAAGGAGTGTGGAAGGCCGGGAAGAGGAAGGTTGACTGGCTATTCAATCTGATCACCAAATACGGCAAAAAACCGGGGCGATACTGAGAGTAGGTATATACTACTAGTGTTGAAATACGTTTTTAAAAACAAAATCACACCTCATAGTTTGCGGGCTATAGCGAAAAGGATGAAGATTGAACTGGTGATGGCCAAGCTCCGGTATGAGAAGATGTCAAACGAAAGTCTACTCTCACCAAAGTGACTTCAGAAATTAGAATAACTTACCAACGGTTCTTAAATCTATCCTGTCTCCATACATCTATTCTTATTTATTTTTTCAAATTTTATTTGTAGTTCTCCATTTAGTTATTTTTTTATAATAAATATATTTTTTTTAAATAAATAGTCGTATTTATTATTTAAAATTAGAATAAACTTATCCTTATATTATGTATTTCTTAGATTCGACATAGCGTCGGCATATTTCAATTTTTAAATACTTCGTAAATAAAAAGATGATACAGATAATTTTTTTTTAATATTATTGGTATTTGTCTTTATTTCTAGAGAGCATTTGAAACTATTGATAGGAAAATTATAATTGAAATATTAAAAATAAAATTAGGAGTGCCACAAGGGTCGGTTCTTGGACCAATCCTCTTCATAATATACCTAATCGACCTAGTAAAAACTCTTAAATATTGCCGTCTCAGACTATTCGCAGATGACACATTGATATATATGTAACCGGAGATAATTATTTGTTCATTGTGAACCAACTTAACTATCACCGTAATAACGTAGCACTTTAGCTAAAAAACAATAAATTAATGTTAAATCTAAGCAAAGACAAATTTATGAATATCGATAATAGGAGAATAGCAGATATTCCTTTGATAATGATGAATGGAGAAATTTTGAAGGAAGTATCCGAAATGAAATATTAAGGTGTTATTTTAGATTCAAGATTGACTTTATCTCTAAAAGAAAATCGCCAAAAGTCTCACTACTCGGAAGGATAAGACGATATATCAATGCAGAATCCTGTAAAACTATATAAAATGTAACATTGCCATCATCGTTCCTGATATTAATTATTATAGCAGTATTTTGTTTTTGTCAAAAGAGGAGAATTTTAGAGAGCTAACAGTTTTGCAAAGCAAAGCCATGAGAATAATTTTATGACGAAACAAATACTCCAAAGTTTAAAAAAATGGGGAGGGATCAAAACATACTGTCTTTTAAGCAAATGATACACTTAATATAACAGTTTTTCTCTTTAACCGAGTGCGGCCCAGCGCCATCACGCTGTAAGATTTAGTTACGCAAATTGCGATGCAGCGCTACAGCGCTGCAAATTTCAGTGTGCTTTTTGTCTTCCTTGGGAGAGCACGTGTTCAATTTGAGCGTGGTATATTGCGATTGGCGCGTGTCTTGATAACTGTATTTATTGTTATCCTGTTAAAATAAATACACCCTAAAGTGAATCGATATTTTTCACCACGATGGAAGTTAGTTCTATTGCGGATGATTATAATGTATCAAATGACAGAGGAACTCGGATGACGAGACCATTATTGTGCAGTAAAGCAAATGAGATAAGGCGATCCAATCTCATATACGCTCGCTGTATATGAGATTGGACCACGGGAAAACACAATTGTGAAGTGAAATAATCGTAATTTTTTTGTATTTTTTAATATTTTTTGTAGTTGAAATGTGTAGTTTTTTTTTATTAGAACTATAATATTCATAACATTTCAATCTTTATTTGTTTAATTTAAAAAAAAAAACATTTAAATTGATTGATATTTTTCCAAGTTATTGCATTTTTATTGAATACTATACTTCTTTTTTAAAATTTAAAAACACAGAATGTCTGTAGTAATTTATATACATGCTTGCAAAATAAGCATAGCAGTAAAACGGTTAAAATGTTTAACTGCCAAAAAAATTTTGAATTCTTGAGAAAAATTAATAAATATCAACACAGAGAACCACTTTACAAGAAGAAGAAATGAAATAAGACTTCCCTTTCGAAAGAAAACCAAATTACTATAAAGAGACATGAAATCCTTCAAAGATATTGCGGTCAATATAAAACAAGGGGAGAATGTTTTAAAATTTACTAAATACGTTAAGTGCAATTTTTAATATGGTAATTTTTAAAGTAATTCTTAATTATATATTGTGACTTAAATTGTAAAAATATTTGTGTGTCGATATTATGTTCATATTAGAATACATATAACCAATGTGCATGTGTTCTACTTTAATTTATATAAATCAAATTACGAAGGATGGAAGTATCTGTGAACGATTCATGTGACAATTCTAAAGAATATGAAATACGAATCAACAGTTTACTTCTTTATTATTATTATTACATACCAGACAACATTTCAAGATAAATCAATTAAATTATGGAATTAAAGATTGATTTTTATTAATGTAATAAATATGTAAAAGTAAATGATTTACATAAATATAATAAAATAAAAATTACAATAAATGACCGGTAAGTCGCTGAGTTGGTACCGCATCTGGGTCCCACCCAGGCGTTAATTCGATACCTCGGGTGACTCCTCCATCACGATACAAGCAACATCTTCCGCTAACCAAGATAGTAGTAGGAGCTTTTCAAATATTGTCAGGTTATTCGTAATCCTGCAATAATATATTTCTTTTTAAAACGAAAATTATGTATACATATATTCATGTAGCATAAACGTATAAACTCTGTCCAAGTATCGCCTTCTCTATATTAAATCTAAAGAATGATACTCAAAAGGAGGCTTATTCTGTTTTTCAAGGAAAATTCCTTTTCCTTTTCCTTAAGCAAAAGACTTCTTGCTTAACTGCTTTTCCGGTTCTCTCGAATGACAGCTGTCATTTAGCGAATGACATTCTTTAAAAAGAATATTTGCGTAGTTTTAATAAAAGCAAACCTCAATCGTACAGTAAGTATTGACTTTAAACGTTATCAGTGGGTTATTTATTGCATAACAATACTATTAAATTAACCGAATCAACAAAATTGCGATGTTTAAGTACCTATGCCTAAAATCCGAAATGTTAGATAAAAGCGATTTAAATTCTAAAAATTATAATAAACTACATGTGTTAAGTAAGTGTGATGAACTCATAATCTTTACTTGAACTGTAATAATTATACCACAAACTCCTTTAAAAATGTCTTTGAGCCGAAGGAAAGGGATAAGAATAATTAATAATAAAAAGTACCAGAATAGGCCTCAAGATCACGTCAATACGTTATCGATATGCGCACAGTGATGATAGAATCATAGACAAACGATAATATTTTCATAAAATAAAAATTCTTAAACAGTAAAGATTTTTATCGGAGTTGAGTAATCATTGATAACAGTATATCCAATTTCATTTTATGCCTCGTATCTGCGTCTAGAGTCTAAACTTCCCATCGATTCTCTAGAGAAAAACTGAGTCGCATTGACGATGAAGATGATCAACTTAGCAAAAAAAATCTTTGAGACCCGAATATTGATCGCTTGTTAATAATTATCTCACCCCCAAAAACCCATGGTCAAGGGCGGAAGGGCTTTTTCCGAAAGTAAGCGCATCCCCTGGGGATTAAATACTCTTACTTGAATGGGCAGCGCAAGACTGATATAAAATTAATGAATTGTAATTCCAGAAGCTCTGCTACGGAATTCTTGGAAGAGAAAAAAATAAGTAGGCAATAGGACTATGATATAATGTAGTCTATATCTCTTTCATCGACTACAAACAAAACTATTTTAAAAACGGGATATGGACATTGGTTTAAAATGGTTTTTTTCAGGAGCATAGGATTAAAACTAAGGGACAAACTCTACCGAGGGTATAAGCAATTAAATTTATTATTAATTTATTCAGGAGACTATGGCATCTGACAAATCATCTCACGTGGAGACGATTTGTCTGACACCTATTTCAGTGCGAAGAGTTAAAATGGAATGAACCGTATATACAATAATTTACTGAATAACAATTAACATTAGAGTCTCAAAGATAATGACGTTTTTTTGGCAGTAGTTATTAATTTGATTAATTATTCCAGCAGATCTACATGGATGGTCAAATACCCAATCTGCAACATTACGTGAGTTAACACGAAATTGATAAGATTAATTACAATAAGAGACAATACAAAAAATTGCCACGAGTTAAATAAAAGTTACGAAAAACGTTGTGGAAACAAAACTTTATATATCCTTTTTATGAAAACAGTTGAATTGAATCGTGTTTTCACTTTGGCGGATGACGTTAGTGAAAATAAACCAAAGTGCAAAAATTAGGAAAATTCTGTAAGCTTCTTACAAAAAAAAAGTTTTTTTAAATATTAAATATTTTTAATATTTTAAGAAGATATATCAGCAAATACTTTAAAAAAAAATTATTATAGAAAATTTTATTGTCCTCCTCTCTGGTAGATCCAGTGCTGAGACACATTAGGTTTTGGTTAGAGGTTTTTCAGTGATTTCTATATTTTTTCTCCAAGGTTTGGGTAGGGTATTTTCAGTAACTTCTACGATAATATTATAAGAAAACTATTCAGTTATTTTTCTGATAATTCCTTAAGCCAAGATTTAGACTTAGTGTAGTTATTAATTGATTCAATTTGTTTAAAATTAGGTGGGAGCTTATTGAATAACTTTACAGCTAAAAATTCACAGCTTCTTTGTCTAGAGGTAGTATTATACTTAGGTACATTTAGTTCGTCTATTTGCTTTGTTCTGGAATTATGATTATATGAGGTGTTTTCCTTCATCTAATTCATTACGTAAGAAAAGGATATTTAAAATGTCATACTGATTTTATAAACCGAACAAAATATGTGCGAAAGAAATGAGGGAAGGGAAGTGTTTAATATTTAAAACGCATATAGCCACAACTATGACAATAGTTTGATATCTAGTGTATTGAAAATCAGTGGTCTGAATTAACCGAATTTCGAATGAGGTACTTGATTTGACAAATGAATTTCCCAATGTGACATCTAAAATCCTGGAATTTATTTCTGCAGACCTAAGATTTCCCAATTGCTAAATTCTAGTACATTTTAGGAAATAATTGTTCTACGCCGTTACGATTTCGCTCCAATTTATTAGACTATTTCGGATGAATCTAGGAAAGCGGAGAGGTTCATTTGAATATTGTACAACAAAATATTTCTCTGAATATGCAAACTTATTTTAAGTTACATTTTTGGGTTAAGACAATATCTTTTTTATATCAATGAAAAGCAATACTTTGTGAGAAAGTACTACACGTTTTGGCAATTTTTTTTATATTTTTTTATTTATCTTTTTTTCATTTTTCGTTTTAAATAAAAAAAATATTTTTCTCGTCGTTTGTATTCTTTTTAACAGCACACACTTAAAGAATCGTTTATAAGTGGAACGTACTGCAAGATCTTAAAAAAAAATATTGTTATATCACAAGTATTAGTGAAATAACTTTTTATTAACCCACCATATTAATTCTTTAAAACAGTCCATCGTCCAATAATCATGTGCTGAAGACTAATCAACTGAGTATCAAGTTTAATTTCTGTCCATGTCATCCAGAAAACGTGAGTATAATAAATTATAGAGCACTGACCAATTCGGTATAAAAATCCCTAACATTTTTATAATTAAATGAATTTCCTCAAATGAGTGCAAAAAGCAACGCAATTAAGCTTCACGCGAGAATGTTTATGACAAACGGGTACCGCGCCATTGCTCTCGCTGGAAGTGCTATTGCTTCCCTTGCTATCATCTACCCCCATCTTCCAACCCTGCTAATAATTCCTGGCTAACTACTTCTCTTCTTCCATCCTTCATACATCACCCAGAAGTACTATCTACTACTATCGTCTCTATTCTCTTGACTACTCCCTTCCCTACTCTACTATCCATGCTACTCTCTATTCTCTGCTCTCTACGCCCAACTCTGTCCTCAGAGGAAAGTGCCTCTATGTATGGGAATTTAAGTACTGTCATGATTAATGCGGCTGGTAATGAATTGCAGAGACAATTGGAGTT
This sequence comes from Halesus radiatus, assembly GCA_022606495.2. Classification (NCBI taxonomy): domain Eukaryota; kingdom Metazoa; phylum Arthropoda; class Insecta; order Trichoptera; family Limnephilidae; genus Halesus; species Halesus radiatus. The sequence continues at coordinate 154,557 of JAHDVE020001056.1, read as the reverse complement.
TCAAATAGTTGTTCCTGGGAATAAATGTATATGAACTAACCATCTCAACCAAGTACGCATTCAACCATCCATCCCAGAGATTAAATCAATATTCCATTTCAAAAACAATGCTCTTTTATAATGATGAATTGGAAATAGTTGCAGGAAATAAAAGGTTATGTTACAGGCATAAAACAAAATAATGGCCACCTGCAAGCGATTTATGATTTAACATATAAATATTTTGTTCTATAATCGTATTTTATTGGGTTCAATTGTATAAATTTCTTTAGTACCCAACGTACAATATATTGAATCGGATAGTTAAATAAACTAGGTAACCATTTATTTTATGTTGTTAAATGCAGAAACTGGTGGTTTTTTATAAGGTACAGGCAATAAAAATGTTTTTTTCTTATTTTAAGGCAATAATTAATAATAAAAAAATAATTGTTAAGTTTTTTATTATAAAACAATTTACGTTAATGTGGCAGACATGTTTCCCATGCAAAAGAAGCTATTGCAAAGAAAAGTAAACAGCTCTTTAGAATCGTAAATTAGGTACAAATCTAGTTGAACAAAGAATGTTAACCTTCTTTGACGTAGACACAATTAGAATCCATGGTATAATAAAAACTGGTAATTTATTTGATGGAAATGGGAATTAACCTTGCTATGTAAAATAAAGAGAGTAAATCTAGTTTCCAAAAAATACAAAAAGGATATGTTTTCTCTCTTTATAAAAGTTTGTACATATACCACACGTCAATAAGCTTGTTGATACATACGAGTACATGCGTGTGAACTACATGAATTAGAAGTATAAAATATTAATCTAGTATATTCACAATAAGTTGTAATATATTAATAACCTACAATCATTGATATGTGTTATTATTCCAAACAACTTAATATAATTCATAAGAAAACACAGGCACCAAAATAAGACAGCTGTAAAGCCTTTGCTATGTAATACTTTCCATATCTTAAAAACTAGAAACATTGCCACTCCATTGAAGAGATAAACCGATGGAAGTGTATTGGGAACATATCTAGTGCGTTGAAGAAAGGTCAGTTTCCCTTACTTAGGGGGTAATGATCAAACTTTTTCAAATAACGACATTGTTTCTGAAACAGATAATCAATTTTGTTGACCTGTCGAACGGTAATAAACAACATTATTAAAAATCTGTTTTCCTCCTTCCTTCTGAAATGTTACAAAAATTAGTTCAATCAATGAGGAACTCCAGTGAAAAATATTATGGCTATAAAAATATATATTCATATAGATCAGCAAACGACGATTCTGAATATATAACTTTTATTATTTATAATTATACATTAAATTGATAAATGGTTATTAAAAAGTGAATAAATAATCATCTCATCAAAACACCTTGTTATGATGGTATTATTTCATATGGAATATCTGACGTCACTTGTGTATTCTGTTTTACGATTAGTATGGATATTTTTATTTTTCAATTTTGTTATGTATTTTTAAAATGTATTTTTTTTAGTTTCGGCGAAATTTAATCTTAATTGTTTTTCAACATAAAAAAAACTTTTGTTTATGATATAAATTAGAGTACTCATAAGCAAGCCAATTATCAGTAAGAATAATATGATAATGTTATTGCTCGATACCATTATTATTCTTTGAATTAAAGTTTCTAAAAAAGTCCATACTGTTATTATTTACGTTTAGTTACGGTTTTCTATGAATATTATATAAAATTATGTACGGTAAACCTCATCCTTGTTTTGACATTTGACATTCTAACCTTGATCCCGACCAGCCATAGATTTGGAGCGTTTCGATAGACTTGGAAAAATAGAAATTTTAAACAATTATTTAACCATGAAAACTAACTTTGGAAAAAAAAACGAAAATCTGATGGTAATTAAGACTGAACGTCATTTTTTATAAAAAAAATGAAAATTTTAATGGAGTTCCTTACTTCCCTTTAAGATATCAATGATTTATTATGAAGTATTTTAATAGTGTGCTCTTCGCAACATATCAATGACGTTTAAATAAAAACACGTACGTGGGTACTGATTGTTCAAATTAATGTTTAACCTGTTATTTATCCTAAATCGGAATATCGAAACGGGAGACGGGTTATTATTGAATGATTAATATTTATACGAGCCCGTTTGGATTGAGGGTCCATAAATTGACAGTGAAACTGGCGGAATGAAATCAGAATTACGAGACAAGTAGTACGACAATTCATGTTGGGGACGATTTATAACTCAGGGGGGGCGGATCTTTCACCCGACTGAAATATTACATGGACATGGGCGGTAAATATCCAAGGCTTTTTGCGTATAGTCTGCCCCAAAAGAGGACTGCGCGCCGTGAATCGTCGACAAATTAATGTTAATTGTGCTAGATTTTTCCGTAATTATCTTCCTTCTCATACGTCTTGTATCAAAACGAGAAATACTGAAAATAGCCGAATGTCGAATGTCAAATACCTTTTATTTTCCTAAATTAATCACGTTTGTACCGTGAATGAAATAGTTCAATAGTAAATGAATTCGAGACTATACAATAGTCGAATTTTTTCCGTGAATAAAAATTAATGGTTTACTTTGACACCATCTAAGTTAGAGATTGAATCTTTGTTAACACTCTTAAAACCCTTATCTTGCGATGCTAGAAAATCCTTCGAGCTGCGGTGCTGTGCACTCAATGTACAGGGTGCACATTAAAAACTTTAATTGTAAAAAATTAAATTGGAAAAAATGAATAATTTAATATAGTTGGTACACATTTACATGATGTTATATTGATCGTTTTATATGTGCATAAATAAAATATCGTGAATAAGTGCTGAAAACGGGAAAAAAACATCAATTATAAAACGCATTAAGGTCTATTCACATCTACCATCACCGCGCAGGGCAGAACAGTACGGTGCAGGCACAGCACAGACGTGAGTATTCACATTACACCACGCAGCACAGCACAGACGTGAGTATTCATATTACACCACGCAGCACAGCACAAATACGACATAGACGCGAGTACGGCTGTCAACTGAGCGTTAGCGTCCGCCACAACATGTTTGAGGATTTTATAATCCCATTTCCATATTTATTATCATTTTATAACCCAAATTCCCAAAACCAATTCAATCAATTTATTGTTATCCATCTTCTCGGTTTTATCAATATCTGCGTCTGATGACGCCAACTGATGAAGATGGCGGTGCTAACGGTATGTGTCCATACTAACTACGCAGACGCAGACGCAGACGCAAACATAACAAGCCATACCAAAAACTCAAAATTTTCTTACCGACAATTTTGGCCGGTGCTGGCCCATACATGTAATATGAATGTGTTCATAGATAATGTAGGCAACTAATGTTGTCGTTCCTTTACTGCACTATTCTGCACTGCGCGGTGTTGGTAGATGTTACAAGTATATATATGTTTTTTGTATGTATTTATATTATATTAAAAATATTCAGAATTATTTAACCAATCAAGCACCTACACACGCGATGGTCTACAACAGATCTCTCACGAATTCCATTATAATAACAGTATGTGCGCAGTACTAAAAAGATGTAGTATTGGAAAAAAGGATATAGCTCCGCCTGCAATACCAGAAACTCTGTTTTTCTTTTGAAACCGAAAAGTTTTACATTTCAATGTGAGTTCCGTGTGGAACCTATGGACGTGTAATGATTTTCAATGAATTAGAAAAGGGACAGTTTTTTTTAGGAACCGCCACTGCCCCTTTCATCAATTTTATATCAGTAGCGTGCTTATTAATTGGGTATCTTTTCAACTTCTATTAAAATGGTACGGATTCCTACCGCCGATATTTCAGTCTAGACACAATATTTGGATCATTTCGTAATTTCGTACTGACGGGCCAAATAACGCACGTGAACCGCTCCCTACTAGCAAGCACATTAATAAATATTTTTAATCATTGGTGATAATTAATGTTGATATTTTTACTATATTGATATTTTTTACAATGTTGGTATTTTTATAATGTTGATATTTAAAATGTTAATATTAAAAAATATATTAATATTTTTAAAATATTGATATTTTAAAAATATTGATATTTTAAAAATATTGATATTTTGATATTTTAAAAATATTGATATTTTTATAATATTGATATTTTTATAATATTGTTATTTTATTATAATATTGGTACTTTTATAATTTTGATATTCAAATCGGTGTAATAAAATTGGACTAGTATCTCAATAACAAAACTGTAATGCTGTTTCCACTATTTTTTTTTCTTTTTAAATTTTTTTCCAACTTATGTACATTGATCACAACATGCATGCGCCTCTATATATAGAGTTGTATGATGATTGTTATTTATTGTTGTATTATATAATATTGTTGAAATAAACACCTGCGGACAAGATACTTGCAGTGACTTAGCGGTTTCCCACTGTATATAATTAATATTATTAAAAAAAAAAAAAATAAATATTAATAACTCTCAAAACGTAAAGAGAAAAGAAAAGGGTAATGGAAGCAGCTGGGAATTGAATCCAAGATATCATGGTCTATCCGGGACCTTGCTCACTAATCCACCGAGCTACGGCTACCCCAATCTGTCCCGTCATTTTTATCGGTATTATACTCCGTTGTCTAAGAACTGTCAATATCATTTTCAATTAATTCCCACATACGAGGTGTGTTCAAAAGAAAAGGTGAATTTTGAATTTTCGCGTGCTGTGTACATTCGATTAACGATTTTTTTGTTATGTTGGTAAACATATGTTTATCATATGTTAGCATTATCAGCCATTTTGGATTAGTGGTTTGTTTTTGACAACTGGAAAGGTTAGTCACGTTTTTGTGTGTTCTTCGATGTTTTACTTTTGAAAAAAAGGGATCAAAGAATATGTATTAAATTTTGCGTTAAAAATGGAATAAAGTGCTCCAACGCACTTAAAATGTTGACTGTCACATTTGGCGGGCTATTTTGTCTCAAAAAAGTTTTTATAAGTGGCACAAGCGCTTTACAGAAGGCCGAGAAGATGTTAATGACGATGAGCGTCCTGGAGGAAAACATCGAAACAGTGAAGAAAATGGTTTTTAAAAATCGTCGAATCACTATTAAGAAAGTAGCAGAGGATGTTGGCATATCAATAGGCTCATACCATGCAATTTTCTCGGATGTTTTGGGCATGAAACCTGTGGCAGCGAAATTTGTTCCGAAACTGCTAAATTTTGAGCAAAAGCAACGTCGCATTAGTATCGCTCAGGAGTTGTTGAATGACGTCAACGACGATCCAGATTTGCTCAAAAGGGTCATAACTGGTGATGAAACGTGGGTATGCTCGTATGGTTATGACGTCGAAACAAAGGCCCAATCGTCCCAATGGAACCGGCCAGAAGAGCCAAGACCGAAAAAAGCACGCCAAGTTCGATCAAATGTGAATGTTTTGCTCACTGTTTTCTTCGATTACAATGACGTGGTGCATCATGAGTTCTTGCCAACAGGTCGTACGGTTAATAAAGAATACTACAAGGAAGTAATGCAACGTTTGCGTGAAGCAATACGGCTCAAACGATCGGAATTGTGGAAAAACAAATCATGGATTTTGCATCACGATAATGCACCAGCTCACATATCAATGCTTGTTCGTGATTATTTGGCCAAAACAACACCGTAATCATGGCTCAACCTCCGTATTCACCAGATTTGGCTCCCTGCGACTTTTTCCTATTCCCGTAACTGGAGAGACCAATGAAAGGAAAGCGTTTTGCCACAATTGATGAGATAAAGTCAGAATCGAAGAACGAGCTGATGGCCATACCGAAAAGCGCATTCCAGAAGTGCTTCGAGGATTGGAAGAAGCGCTGGCATAAGTGCATTATATCTGAGGGGGATTACTTTGAAGGGGAGAAAATGGATATTTATGAATAAATAAATACTTTTCGAAAAAATTCGAAATGCACCTTTTCTTTTGAACACACCTTGTATATGTATTTTTTTTTTATTTCTACCAATATGTCATGACTACAAGATTCTACACGAATTTATTTGTAATCTTTAGATAGTGTCCCGGATACACCTTTCCGATTTTATTTATATGGGACATCTGTTGACTTTTTTTACCAGTCTACGGATTAGAGTAGCCGTAAGCTCAGTGGATTGGGGCGCAAGTTCCCGTATAGACCATTACCCACCCTTACCTTCTTACTTTTCTGTGTCTTTTCGGTTTCATGTTTCATTTTGAGAGTTCTTAATATTACATTCAAAGATTAAAAAATATTGCAATTAGACTTATAACTTCAATAAGTTATACGAAAATTAAATGTTAATAATATTTAAACATTGATGGGAAGGCCCAAATACGCTATAATAGTCACAATTGATTTCGTGCACTTTATTTTGCCCTTTAGACTGCTTATTTATTTATTTGTTAGTCGGGAGCGGCTCACGTGCGTTGTGTGCGACGTTATTCAGACTTTTTTTTTTTCATCTATACAATTTCAATGTATTATAAGGGTTATGGTACTGTGCCTGTCTCACTAGGTGAACCTGTATTGAGAACAGGCAAAGTTTACACTTTACAATTTACAGTTTACACAGTTTGTAAATTTTACAAAGTTTAGAAGTTTAGAAGTTTACAATGTTTACAAAGTTTACAAAGTTTACAAAGTTTACAAAGTTTACAAAGTTTACAATGTTTACAAAGTTTACAAAGTTTACAAAGCTTACAGAGTTTGCAAATTTTACAAAGTTTACAAAGCTTACAAAGTTTGCAAAGTTTACAAAGTTTACAAAGTTTACAAAGTTTACAAAGTTTACAAAGTTTACAAACTCTACAAAGTTTACAAAGTTTACAAACTCTACAAAGTTTACAAAGTTTACCAAGTTTACAAAGCTTACAAAGTTTAAAAAGTTTACAAAATTTACAAAATTTACAAAATTTACAATGTTTACAAAGTTCTCAAAGCTTACAATTTACAGTATAATGTTATGGTAAAAAGTTTGAAGCATCAATTGAACTTTGCATCATACTTATAAGGATGGCTTTAAAAAAATCTTTGAGTTTTGATCTGTTTTCTCTAATGATCCTAATTTTGGTGTCCAATTTATATTTATCATAAATTGTATTCAGTCATGTCCAGTGGAAGTACATTATTTAGCTTTGTTGCAAATTATCTAAAATTTCACATATAACATTCATACATACGCCTTCGTTACACCTACTCTTGATATAACGCAATTAGTTTAATATTTTGATCTTTCAATATCATCCCAGACCGTCCCAGATCTCTTTTTTCGTAATCTTGCACATTATGTTTTCTCGTGCATTATTTTTACAGATTATGCGTTAGTCATTTTCATTGGAATTATATATTGGAAATAAACGGTCGTTTATTTATTTATTTGTAAGAAACAAACTGCTTTTAATACAAATATATATATACACAAAGGAAGTTCAACAAAAGGTAAGCAAATAGAGTTTCTACAGTTGCCAAATACAGATGTTATATTAATGAAGAACAGCTTAAAGAAAAAACAAAATAAGAAGGAAGGCGGGGAGGAAGAGGGAGATAGGACCGGGACAGGAAATGCAGTCGATACATTTTATAATCGTGCATCAATTTATAGTCGTACGTATTACTTCGGTTTTTTTTATTATCTTATTATATGGATGGTTAGTGGAAAACCAAATTAAACAACTGAAAAGCAGTTTTTCTGGCCTTTTGTAAAAGTTTCTGAAAATAATAAAAATAAACATATTTAAAAAAAAAATTATTTGGTGTTTTGTATTTACATTAATTTAACATGACCCTGAATATATATTTTTTTAAATTCTCACATTTTTGAAAAAATAATCAGGTTTTAGAAGAAAAACTCTTGTTAAAATAAAATAAAAATTCCGATCAAGTAGGCCATGCATTTTTAATAACCATCTGATATCTCAACCCACGTTTTAAAAAAACTGACTTTTTAACGAAGGACATACCCAAGTGAAGATTAAATTTTCAGTAATCCTATTAGCAAATGTAGACCTTTGGCTCATCACAGGCATTATGAAAGGATGATTCCGGATTTACGCAATCATTTCCCGATGGACGGGCTTAGCCTGGATGAGGGCGTCGATGAAAGTAAAACTATTTGTGAGCTTTTACGCCGCGTAAGAGTTATGCTCGCATTATAATTAATGGGCGATTTGTATGATGTTCGTCGTAACTAACTTTTACGTCATGCTGATGTTCGCGTTACGTCCTAAAATTGGAAAAAATAGAATCAGTATTTTCCATTAATTATTTTGATCCTTTATCTTGTTAGCTAATTGGTAAAGTTATTAACACTGACATTGGAGTTTTATTCCATCTCTTTTTAATGATTAAATTGCTGTTAGAATACGTTACCTACATAAATAAAGTTTTTTATTATGTACATGGAAGTAACATTAGGTTTACTCACCCTCGAACTGCAATATCAAGCAAACTGAACCTGTAATGGAATTATTTAGCAAATTGATTATACTTTAACTCTTTTACTGATGAATGTGCAGCATGGATCATGGAGATTATTTTAGAGATAAGAAAAAATATTTTATTTATTTATTTATTTATTTATTTACGCCCATTACGGGTTTTTATGTGGACATTTACAAATTACATTGAGAACGTACATATGTATTATAATAGATAATATAAAAAGGAAAAACATAATTTGATGCTTTCATCCATAGTTAAATAGTTTCAAATAACCTAGCTCTACTCGATGAAAAAAAAGGACTAATGCATGCTTATACTCTACTACTGATGTGCCAAATATGTCAACAACATCGAAGTGTTTGTTCCCCAGATTCTTATTCCGTCGCATAGGGGAATAATATCGCGACGCTGAAGTTGAATTGTCACAATAAAATGGTAGGTTCGTCCTTGTCCTACCAGGTGATTGAAAAGCAATCAAATATAGCAGTTCGGTAGTATAAAACATTGAAATAATAATTTCAAATAAACATGTTAAATCGCAAATAATTTTACCTTCAGATAATTTTTCTAATTTTATAATAAAGTAGATAATCGTAGTATGTGCATTCTCATGGAATACCGATTCTAAAATTTACGTATCTTAAGAATTGACGTTGGATTCATTCAATAGTGTGTGAATGAACTTAATTAATCGGAGACCAAACTGTGGAATTGTATTAGCTGTGACTTCTCACTAGTAAAATATACAATGTTTTTATCGTATTGATATTATTGAAGTCACTTGATACTCTTAAACTAAATTCCAACGTTTTCATTCATTAGATATGGTTTCTATATGGTTAATAAAATTGACTTACTTATCAAACCATATACCCAAGTAAATATTTTCCGAGACAGAAACTAACGAAAAATTACTAATGAAATAATCAAAAATTATTGGATTCATTATTCGGTAAAACCTCATAATTTGACATTTGTTTATGTTTACTTGTAACTTGTTATCTTGACACCACATGAAAAGTCTAGACAATTTATCTGACAGCGGATGGCAATCAATAAAATTTCTTATTACCTTGAATAATGTCAGATCGTCTGCAAACATTAGGACTTGAAAATAATAGCACATCATTAACAAATAACAAAAACAGTATTTATTAACCAAATTAAATTGATAGCTCTAATGGATTAAATGATCAAATTTCTAAGAATCTTTTCTTTACATTTACTCCACATAAGAGGCCCTGAGTAATATAATTTATCTCGTAGTCTATGTCATTTTGGAGGACTCTGGGTGGAGGGTCTTCTTGAGGAAAGGAAGGAGTGAACGTGGGTCTTGAATAGACCTATGTTGTAGAAGGGAGGAAACACAGAGGCCGGCAAATTGTTTTATAGCTGGGCTGTTGAACTCATGAACAAGTCGTAGGAATGATCCGTTTTCATTTGACAAATGTCAACCATTTGTACAAATGTTGGGCACGCGTTTTGCGTATTTTCCGATAATGCACAGTGTCAAGTATTTTTTCAGGTATATTATTAGGGTTTATTATATAATTATTAGGCTCCAGACCAGCTCAAAATATGGCAGCCAAATTCAACAGTCCGGCGCACTTGCGATTTGTACAGGGTCAGCAGGTACTATTAAAGTATCTGCGAGCCCTTTAAAGTGCACCCAGCTTCTGAAAGGCTAGCTTGACTCTGGCTTCGATGGAACCCCCGTGCCTGAGTTGGTCGCTTAAATTAACATCTAGCACATGGTTGATCAACATCCTTTCCATTGATATCAATTGACGGCGTGTTCGGAATATTACTTCCGTTGAAGGAGAATAGATTTATAAGAACAGTAAACCAATATATATATTTTTATTTTTTTATATAAAATCAAACGTTAACATTGCTTTAAAATATTTGAATTATCACCAACGATCTTATTTTTTACGTAAATAAATAAAATAAAAACTGTTTTAAAAACCAGATATACTCAAGGATGACGCCGGCTCCCGCGTACGGACTTTATTCGCAGTTAAAGGAATTAGAATTTGGTTTTCAATTCAATGTTGCTTTTAATTTCAACTAGAACTATTAATAAATTAAATTTATTCAAATATACATATTATTGTAATCTCTCTAAAATATTAATGTATTGTTAAGGAACACCTAAAATATGAAATCTGTTTTAATCATATTTACAGAGATATTGAAATAATTAGAGGGATATCAAAGTTGACAGCGCCGGCAAGGAAGGGTTCACGGTGTTCAAATTTATGATTTTATACAGATATATATGTAGATATTACCTGCTAGAAAAGAACAATTTAAAAAGTATTTCAATAGTTACATTTCAAATTGAAATAAAACTGTCCAATTACATTTTATTTATAAATTATTTAAAAATATATTATATCAAAAGCGTCAAGGAGGTATGTTACTTGTTGTTTTTTCCCATTCCATTTCCTTTCCTCGCATTTTACGATAGCTACGTTTAAATGGCATCTCATCTCGTCAATTCTCATCTCGTCAATTCGGTCCAGCCAACAGCCAGTTGGGGTGGCCGCTGTCTGAATCCTGCAGAGGGCGTGGGTAGGGTAGGTAGCAGAGGGAGGGAGTATCAACAAGCCGGAAACTGAAGACGCGTGACGTCACGGCCGATGGTGCCATTTCCGGTGGGGATGATTCATCCAACTTCAGCTTGCTGTAACTCCGAACTTTGTACGATTCGCATATCAAAGTAGAGATGAAATTTTATTTATACAAATAAATCATGTATTATTCATGTAATTTAGGCAGCGTAATATTGTCTAAGCTTTTCTAACATTTTGTATGACCGCTATTTTAATTTAAAACGAGGATTTCAGATTGATTTGCTTCAAATAATGGACATGAACACTGAGCAAGTAATACGTAAAGGTACCCTAACAAGCAAGGAAAAGAAACCAAAATAATAGGGGCGAAAATAATCTAGAACACAAACTAAATTCATGCTCGCTTTCAATATTTACCAATGTTTTGTACCTGAACCTAGAAAATATTAGAAATAGTTTAGAACATTTGAATAAGTTTAATAACGAGTATTCATTAAGTCTTGTATTTACTTTCTTCACTTAACCATAGTATTCGAAGACTGTATCCAGTCAGTCAGTAGTTCACACTGAGGTTTATTTCTACCTAGCTGACGTATAACCGGCCTTGTTCGAGGTCATGAATAGTTTTCAGTAAAGCTATGAGGTTATGCGTGTAATTTCAATTGGAATTAGTGTATTTATTAATAATTACGATTGTTATAACTACCCCTACCCCTACCGAAACTCAACCCCTACACCTACAACCAGTGGCGTATCGTGAATTTTTTTGTGTACTGAGATTGAAAAATTCGACAATATTAATTTTGTTGCAGCAATATTCATCAATTGTCCAAAAATATATTTTAGTATATTTCGTGGACAAAACAAAATCTCTATTTGCTTAACAAATATTGAAAACATACATGTTTTATTTTCTTTCATATCCGGGCTTGGAATCATCCTTCTATTTCTTGGTTCGCTATTTCCGGGTGAGGTCAACTACTATTCTCGAATGTGTACTACTCGTATAATGTGTAACGCAATGTATCATTTTGATCAATTTCAGCAAAAGTAGGGAAAATTGCGCTTATATCGGGCACTCTGACACGCCCATAATCGTCATTTCCCTTTAGTGACACTGAGACTTACCTGACTGGGAAAAAAAAATAAAACACAATTATTTTTATTGAATGTTTTAGATACCTAAGTAGATACATATTAAAATAGTATAATAATAGTAAAACGTAAATTTCAAAGTTTAAAAAAATCCACAAAGGCAAAACTTGCGCGTGAGATTATAATATTATTGATGTAATATTTTTAACACATTTCTATGATTTGACATCGAAGTATATTAAAACAAAAATTAAAGTATTAATTTTTAAGATTATAAATGAGATAAAAACAATAAGTCATAATAAACAGAATTTACCATTATCATATGCATAAGTATGTAAAAGATTCCTGTAGATGTTTAAAAATCAATACTTAAGTATATAGTAGGTACTAATATTTTAAAAATTAGAAATAAAAGTACATATTGTGTTGGTGGTACAATTAAAAACCGAGAATACGTATATATGGCATTGAACAGTGGGTATAATATACTGTTGATACGAAAAAAATGTGTTGGATATGAATGTTTAAAAATCAAGCGTTAAAATTTAAAAATAATATCTAGTGAATTTTGTGATTTTAAAGCAAAATCTAGATTTGGTGAATAAAACTAAGATTTTGTATGTTTAATAATGTCTAAATATATTTTCCATTGTCTTAAATGGCCCTTCCATTTCTTGGGTCGCTGTTTCAGGTGAGGACAACTATTAATTCCAGACTGTATTGGCCGCGTAATGGATCTCCACTTCCCGGTCGCGCCGTACTGGGGTGGCACTAAAGCACTCCCAGTCTTTTTTGCAGCTGTAACTGTCCGTGAAATTCTGCGCTGCTATTGTTCCCCTAAATATGCGAGTAATTTAATGTATTTCCCTTGCACTGAAATAACTTTGGCTCTAGTGCAAAAGCTATAGTGTATTACGGCAAATCGTCATTAAGTATATTACCATGCACACAGCTGTATACTCAATTTTCGTAAGAGACGATAATGTGAATGTTTAACTTTTTAATTAATAATTATTTTTATTGAGATTTAAAAACCTCATTGTAATATTAAATCCTTGAAGAAAATAATATTATCATAACCTAAATGAAAGATGAAACCGGACAAAAGGACAGAAACTAAAAATATTTCAGTCGTATCTGGGACTGATGCGACTGAAATATTACATAACCTAAATGAAAGATGAAACCGGACAAAAGGACAGAAACTAAAAATATTTCAGTCCCTGATGCGACTGAAATATTTTTAGTTTCTGTCCCTTTGTCCGGTTTCGTCTTTTATTTAGGTTATGTTAATATTATTTTCTTCAAGGATTGAAAGTTTAACGTTGTAAACTGTGCTCTACGACTCTTAATAATAATAAAAAAATACGTAACATCCTTTTGCATTTGAGTGGAAATTATCAAAGTGATTGCCACAGTTAACATATAATTAACGTCAAAATTACTTATGCTTCCCAAGAAAGGTTTAACGTACCTTGAAAAGGAAATATCCGTATAGACGACTTAACGTCAAAATATTATATATCTCCTTAGAAAATTTGACTTCAATACGTTGAAATATGTATGTTTGGATTGGTGTGAGTTTAAAATGTCATATATTTACAAATCTGAAATTTGGTTCCTTATGGTGGAGTCTAGTTCAAAACTAATTTTCGCAAAGGAGTGGAATACAACATGTTGACTTTAAGTCATCGATAACGTATAGGGGATATGTCTAAAAATGTATGATATTACAAAATACCTAAATGTTTAAACATATTTTAATGAATGTTAACCAAGATTAATTTAAACCTCAACATCGAAATAATAGGAAATTTTTATAAAATTTTCAACATCGTATACATCTTGAAAACCTTATATTTGCAGTCAGTGGCGTCGCTAGTTTAGATTTTGTGAATACAAAAAAAAAATTTTAAAAAATGGATTGGTATTTCTTTAGTTCCTTCTTTGACCGCCTGCACAGATAAGATTGTTTAGCTTCACCATATCTTTAATTTTAATAATTAAATATTATGATTATTAAATTTTCTTCCATCGGACAATGGACATCTACTGATAATAAGTTGTACAGTCTGTATTTTGGTCTAAAGGCGTTATTCCACACTTTTTGGCAAGGAAACTTGAGACTAGTTTTGCCAACGCAACGGTCAGGCTCTTATGTTTGGCAACTCAAAATTCGATCAAACCGTAAAACAGGCGGAGAGTTGGCGGTTAACGGGCAAATATTTGAAATGAATTCTGTCAAAAAAATCAAAATGGCGATAATCGTTTATTTATGACGACGTGAATTGTGACAAAGGTTCAAACAACTAAGTGCGGGTTGTTTCGAAAAGCTTGAAGAATTCATAAAAAAATTCTAAGTTAATATTCAAGTTCTGTGAAAGTTCCATTCAAGTTCCGTTATTATTCAAGCATGATGAAATATCTGGCCATATTGAAATAATAACAGAACTTAAATAGAACATTCACAGAACTTTGATATTGACTTTGAAATTCTAACAAAACGTTGAAATTTCCCGAAAAAACCCGCCCTGAGTGTGAAATTACGCCTTTCACCAAAACACGGTCGATAAGTAATTATTTATTGTACATTTTGCCAGAAGGTTTTCCTCCAAGAAAAACGACGACAAGATATCGAACTCCTATAGTCGCGCCGTTACATTATTTACGGCGGGCTCTTAAAACGCATTCGAGTATCTAATCCAAATACTGATAACTTATAACACTTTCCGCATGCTCCACGCTCATTCGGTGTCTCACCCCAATCCACTCAGAGCACGCGCCACTACGAGGGGCGGCAATAAGTGGAAGGGAGGAAGATATATACGCCTACGAACCCTTTTCTCCAGGCAATGTATTTTCTGGCAAAAAATGAGTGCATTCAAATGTGGGGACATAAATCACGAGACCAAGGAACCAGAATTGCTTTGAAATCTCACATCGGCTGCTGGATTCGACGGCTGAAAGGAGAAACCGATCACTTATTCCGGGGACCGGGGAGCAGAATGCGACTCCCGGCTTCCCCAGCTTCCCCAGCTTCCCGGACTCCCGAGGGGCTCCAGGGTTGCTCGCTGATCATATGCAACCATCATCGGATTATTTATTTATTATATTTACATGTAGAATAAAAAAATATGATCTGCCTTTTTCATACTTCTTCAAAAGCCAAAAACTTATTCCCAGGCCCAGGTTACTGATAATATCAGACAATATTAATTTTGTTTATTTGTTGTTTATTGGGCACATTTAACAGAATAATATCAAATATATATTGGCAGAAGCAAAATAAGAGTAAGGTCCTTTACAAAATGTTTACATCACCCGTTGAGTATTGGATACATATGAAATAATTATAAATCATTAGAGGAAGAAAAGAAAAATATCAGCAATATAGAATTATGCGAAATTAAGGAAAATAACAATATGCAAAGAGAAAGAATAACATAGCAAGTGCAAATCAAGGAAAATAACAATTTGAAAAATATTGTTATTTTATACATATTGTTATTTTTCTATCATGCCTTTCTGGCTTACTTTATTCGACGGCCTCCATGGTCGAGGGGTAAGGCTCTCGACTATGAATCCGAAGGTCGCGGGTTCAAATCCCGGCGTGCGCAAGTAATTTTTATTTAATTAATTTTTGTTGTTTCACAATTAATTCATTTAAAAATAATATAGAGTATATTTTCGCACGTTCCAGAGTGGAAGATACTCTCAGTATCGCCCTGGTGAAAGACCACCATTCAGAATTGAAACGTTGCTTGAAATGGCTTTTAGCTGTGTTTGGTGACCAGATCTGAATAGCCAGGTATTCCCAATCTTCCCCTTCCCCTTCTCCTTCCCCTCCCCAATACCTTCAGCCTCACAACATTCCCCAATTGGAAATGCCATAGTCTCACTGGCTCCAGACGGTTGGGAGCAGTTGGGACTCTTGTGAGGTATTCATATAAAAAAAAAAAATTTAAAAAAAACCAGTAATTCCTGACCTTTGTCTGGCGATATTTTTTGTAGTTTTTTTTTTAAATTTAAAACAACTAAAAAAAATAAATTTTTTTCGGATGTCGTCACTGGTTACTCAGCAAATTAACCGCCCTACCCCCCACCTCAACCACGACTGTCATATACATACTATTATTCTATGTTTAAAAGGGCATTAAAACAAAAACAAAAAAGAAATATCGCATGAAACAAAAATTTCATTAACATTTTTTCTCACTCCAAATAAGAGGAATCACTGGTTTAAAGTAAGTCGGGTACTTCTCTTAACACCCTGTATATGTATTTTTTTTTAAAGTAAACACGATATTTAAGATTTAAATTTTATAGGTGACTTGGAGAATATACGTGTATTTATCAATTTCATTAATCACACCATGTTCGTTACACAGACGACACATGCGCAAGAGAGGGTTGAAAAATGAATTATTGGTGTTCAACGTTTTTAACCTAAATATTTCGCATTTTCTTTGAGGTCTGGTTCATACATTAAGATTTATTTTAGTAATTAGTTTTGAATCAAATACATCGTTAAATACTTTGTATAAGCTAATTGAATTACTTTTCGCCTGTGAGACTTTTAAGATTGAAGTATTGTAATCTTTCATTGTAGGACTTGAGAGTGTTGCTTGTTTCCGTTTTTTGCTTGCTTCAATGTGACTGTATAATATTTGAATTCCTCCTTCAACCATGTTATAAGTGAAAAATGTTGCTTGAGCAATGAAGGATAACTCTGCTAAAAAGGGATTAAGCCACGTGGGAACCCGATGCTTTGGAACACTCGGCTGCTAGCCGCACATATTTATATGGATATCAAGGTATGTGTACTAGTCTGATGTGAAATACCTTTACAGGACGTGAATATTATATTTTAGACATAAATAAACAAAGCAATAAAAATATGTTTAGTATTTATGGAAAATAAATATGAAAAAAAAAATTACGCTTCAAGAGGTAGAAAAAAAATTGTGTTTGTTAAAAAATATCTCTAATCCTCTAAAATAGCTTATTTAGGCGCTATGAATATGCAAAAGTTCCAATAACTTAATTAGTTCTAATTATAAGTCATTGAAGTTAGTCGATGTGTGTGTTCGGTCCTCCATTGATGCTCGTTAACCCTGTTGGTGTAACCCCGTGTGTAAAATCCTATTAAAAATGTTATTTCTGGTTAATAAAGGTATTACTTGTTGCGGAATGTGACCCGGGGGAGCAATAAAGTCCCTGATTAACTTTTATAAAATCAACACTGAACGGTTCATCCCTTTCGTGGTTCTCATTTTTTTTAAAGAGTTCAAAAACAAGTAAGCTTTATAGTATGCATTGTAGGGTTTAAAATCTAAAAGTTTACTAATAAAACAACTGTATACAAGATGTCCGGGAGTAATGTGCAGTAACTTTGGGATTTGGTTAAACACGATAGAACAAGTACGAAGATAATTTTTTTTTCGAAATTCCAAAGTTCTAAGATCATTTTCAGGTTAAAACGCTTAATTGTTTTTGTGGAAAAAATAATCTTCCTCCGTGGAAAAATATTTTTGTATGAAAAGTTACAATGAAATTTAGAAAAAAGTTTTTTATATTTTTTACGTGTGCTATCATATAGACTCGCTCCCGACGTTACTTCAGTTTACACCGGACACTTGTATATGGCTTTATTGTAAGTAAATTATTAGATCTTAAACCCTACAATATATAAATAATTATTATAAAATCACGAGAGATATAAATACTAATCACTATAATGTACATAAAATAATTTGTTATCAACCCCTACTAAAAAAATGTATAAATACCAAAGTTTTAAGCAAAAGTGTACCAGTCTGAATGTGAACGTGATAGTTTGATACCGGTCGGATCAAAAAATAAAGTGGAATAAAGTTAAAAATTGCCTTTTATTATGCCCATTAATATGTAAATGATTCTTAATTTTTTTCACATGTATTTATATTATATTGACAGTTAATGGATTTTTCTAAACTGCAAATCTCATAATATAAATAACTTGGCAAACTGAAAACAGAACGTAGGGTCCTAAAAATTCAGGAGAGTTCTCCATTCCTTAGTTTGTGTTGCTTCAAAAGTAAGATTTCCGCTTTATAAAAAATAAGGCCTTAAAAACTGGTTGTTTTTTAAATCTATAACATTATTTTTGGTTAAAAAATCCTATTTAGTTAATTTTCAACTTTAAATACAATGTTTCATGAATATCCAAAATCCTACAATAATGGCTATATGTCTGATTTTAATTTGTATATGTCGCTAATATCAGAATTCACCCAATGTTGAATACCAAATACAGCCCGCTTACGTATTTGCGTGACTTTTTTGTGATTGACTGTGAATATAAATATAGTAACATTACATTAAAGTGGCAACCCTAATCCTACTGCATCTTGTGCCCGAGATGAAACATACGACCGCCATTGCGTCACCCGCCGATATTTGAATTTGAAATGCATTCAGCCTTCCTTTGCAGAAAAAATGAGATTCGCAAGAAGTAAATCTCGCCAAAATGACTAAATTTAAAATACCCCCGAGTGCACTTAAAGAAAATTGAATGGGGAAATCCCCGTTGTAGCGTAAAGGGCCGGGAATTGACCTTTTCGCATTGAACTCTTCATAAGTTTATTCTAAGAGACACATAAAATAAAAATACGGGTTTCCGCTAGCACTCGAAAATATTTCATACTTGGGCCTCTACGATATGTTTGCGACGTTATATATTATTTTGATTGCATTTTTTTTAGTTTTATTTTTAATTTAACTTGATAAACGCACTTCAATTTTATTGTTTAAAAGATATTACAAACGTTTATTTAGAATTAAGAGAGACAGAATACAGGAAGTAAGAATATATAGTTAAGGAAAAATAATTACGTTAGCATTCCGTCAGGCGGGAGTTACCAGGAGATCAGATTTTTCGAGAGATCTCGGAAATTCAATACCATGTACTCAGGTTCCATAATATAACACATAGTCACATTTGACGTGAGTATTTTTGATGCAATACCTCGTAGGAATTCCAACCAGCCGGAGGTAATGGAACTTTGGCTATCCCAGATATGGGAATTTTGTTCGGCTAAATGCGGTAGTAAGCGGAGGGAGGTGGAGGGAAGAAGGAACGGAGAATAATAGGATTCGGCTATTCAGATCTGGTTACTTGACATAGTTAAAACCATGTCAAGCAATGCGTAATTTCTGATCGTCTATCACTAGTGCGGCACTAGGAGCATCTCCAGTCTAGAACTATTGTTAGCTCTATTAGTATGCCTGTAATGAACCTACGACCTCTGAGTTCAAAGCACTGAAGTTAAACGCTATGCGAAGGATGACGTCTTTTGATAATTATGGTTTCAAGAGTACGAAGGAAAGATTTTAGAAATAAAAGCATGGCCTCCAAAATTAATTACACCAAATCATCCGTAAACGAGGATACAACAATATTACACGGTGATTAAACAATACCCGAACAATCCCCGCTTCTGGCACTAGGGCAGAAACAATAATATCTGATAATTATGACTATTATTGCGGGGTGAATGGAATGAATCAATTTCAGAAGCTTTGAGCCCGTCCCGGCCCGACCGTGTTGCGGGGCCTTTGATGTTTGCTCGGCGCGGCGCGCTCTGATGCGCCTCCTATGCCACTGGAACATTATTTGCCTATGATGGAACAGAATTTGTATCTCCGACGTCCAAGCATGTCGGATTGCAAATTACGAACGAGTTGCGGTTTGAGGGAGCATCAAAGAGTGCGTGGATTGTGGATGGCTACAGTTGGATGCAAAAATAACCGTATTAAAAATTATATTAAATTCGATTGGCAAATTACACCGCGTTTACTTGTTTGGTATTATAAAAGAACTGATAAATAAGTTTACGATTAATACATACGAATCGATAAAAAGCACGGAAGTGGCTTGTTTTTACAAGGCAGCTATTAATTAATAATTATATAATTGAAAATACACTTTGTATATACCACTTTACTTAAAATATATAAATATTTCTACATGTTTCGATAGCAATGCTATCATCTTCAGGAATAAATGAATACTAAAAAATAATTTGATATAAATAAAGGTTTAAAAGTTTTACATACAAATACAACTGGTTTACTATTAGATAAATTTTAAATTTTAGAAATAAGAAAAAGTGTTAATAGCGAATTAAATTTAATAAACAGTCAAATATAATATCTTTGGAGGTGCTTGGGGAGAGTCTATTTAAGGAAATGGAGTGAATCTGCATCTTGTTGAAAAGAAATATGAGATTTATTCGTTGTCTAAATAATTCCACGGAGAGCACGATAACGAGTCTAGTAGAAACGACCCTTTCTATGTGTAGATGTTGAACGCACGTTTGGTGTATTTTTCTATAATGCTCTTTAATTTCCTTCTCAGATTTTGTACAAAGTACAGCCCAATATTTAAGAGAGTTAATTTGTATCCAAGTGCCAACAATACATTTTTAATTTTATTAAAAACCGGAAAATATACCAAAGTGTACCAATAGGTACAATACAAAATTATGCAAAAGAACGCTGATTAATAAATAAAAAAGCCAATTTTTATGTTTGTTTAAAATGTTTTATATTTCCACCAAAATCTAGCCATTGGCTTTCTGAGTAGGTACGAGCCAATGGCAAGGCACGCTGAACGTTGCACGTGTACCTCTTGCGGGTGTTTCTTGTTTCGTGTCCTTCAATTTGTAATGACTGAAATGAGTTTTGTCCCTCGGCCCCTTATACGGGGTGAAGTCAACATTAAGTACCTTCATCTTTTTAATAAAAATCTCGTATTTTGTATTTTTCAAATTTAATTTCAGCGAACGAGAATTTCATAACGGGAATTTACGGGTTCATTTGTGATATTATTACAAATTAAATTTTCGCCGGAATCACAATATTCGAGGGACATTTCGATAAATTAATAAGCAATGCTTTGAGGAAATCAACGGATGTTTTCATTATTTTTCGACTATATTTCATGGAAATAAACCGAAAAATTAAGTTTTCGTAAGGCGCGTTTCTATATTTAACTGCTTATCTCAAAATGGATTTTAGTCCCTACAACAAGACAATTATCTTAAGCAGAGGAGCAAATTGTGTTTTACTTTCTTCATTATAAAGGCGTTTATTCTTGGGTATATTATTCTTATGTTTAATTTAACGCAAGCCCCAGCCATTGAAGAGTGCACGCTTTTTTATTGCCCCACCATGTTTACAAAGTATTTTTAAAACATAAGTACTTCGATGGCAATCGAAGACTCCATGAACAACGATAGGATTTATTTTGTTCTGAAAGTAACAGGGGTTGGTTCCTATTTACAGAAAATTCTAACATTTAAAAGGGGGAATATTGACAGGTTTTCCCGCTGCGATATTGCTACCTTCTTAGCAACATAGTTCCGGGAAAGCTAGTTTCCGAGAATGTGTCATCTAAATTTTGCATACAAGAGAATAATGGAAATCGTAGAGAAAAGAAAACTTAAATAAACCCATATCGCGAGGTAGTGGATATGTACAGCTCTAGCTCTGAGTTTAGGTGTCACGGGTTAATAATATATACATATTGGGATTTTTTATAAAAAAAATTGTATAAGGAACTTGAGTAAAGAAAATTGTGGCGTTAAACAAAAAATATTAATATAGATCAACAAACGCTGATTCTGAAAACATATCTTCTTTTATTGTATAATTACAAGTAGATTTAATAAATCGCTATTTAAAAACGATTAAATACATACATACTTAAACGCCCTGTGGTTATTCGGTGGGATCTGACAGAACTTAGACCGCTCCTTCACGGGTCGATCGTCCGCCTGCATTAAGCATGCGGGTAATTTTACGCGATGTCGCGCTGCGTGGGCTCGCACCCAGGTCACTACTACATTATACAAACTATATAAAAACATATTTTTTGTTAAATCCTAGTTAATTATTTACTTTGGAATTTATTAATTCCGCACCGAGCCGTGTGGTATTTTTCTTCCTGTTAACCGACAAAACTACGAACATATGCCGTCACGCGTACCCTGCCAGATTTCAAGCGTTTTGGCGGTTTTTGAAAAATTACAACGATGAAAAATATTTTAACTATGAAACAGTTTTTATAAAACATAATTAAAAATGCTGGTATAAGTTAGAAAGTGAGTTTTTTTTGGGACTCGATCTCCTCATTATAACATTTAATTACATCCATTTTTTAATATACGTGCGCTTTGTTCCTTTGTGAAAGGTTATCCAAGTTACGTCCTAGAGAGATAACATATTTTAGAATCGTTGCTTGAAATGATTTTCATTTTGATTAGTAATCTTTCCAGCTCTCGCGTTTCTTAGTTTTATATATCTAAAAATATGTTCCAATGTAATTAGTACAATAATAGATTTGTAAATTTTATCTTATATCCGAGGCGTGGATCACTGAGATCCTATAACTAGTATTAGTACAAATATGCTCCCCAGTGTAAAGCGACAAGAGACGGTCAATATAAATCATCAATAACTTATTCCAGGCACGACGAATGAGCTAGAAAAGAACAAACAAGTATCAAGAAATAGTTGCATACTAGTGGAAATGTTTGAATATATTATTAGTCACATGTGATTTCAGATACTTTATTTTTACTTTTTGACGTTTTAATTACATATTTACTAGTTCGGAATGAGTTTTGTAAATTCTGTAAGCTGTGAAGATATTAATAATTGACTACCATTGACCATTGCGCTTTAGAAAGATAAAAACATGAAAGTGAGTTAAAAATATTTATTTCTGCGACCGTTTAGCAATTTTTTTTAAAAGTAATGTGCACGTAACAATATATTGACATTTCAAATCTAACTATACAAGCTTACGTAAGTTGTGTATTGCAATGAGTAATGACTTAATTAACTAACTAACTAATCTCACGCCGTTTCCCCGCAGGGGTGGTAGGCAGAGAGAACGGACCGCAAAACAATTCGATCTTGGAGTACACTTCTTGCTTCATTCACATTCATACAACGTCTCATACATTCTCTTCTGTTATTCCAACATCTGACATGGCCCGACTCAAGTATCTGATTAACTTGATCGTGCCATTCCTTCCTCGGTTGTCCCCGGCTTCTCCTTCTATTCACATTCGCCTCATATATTCTCCTTACACTCTTTTCTTCATGCATTCGCTCTGCATGACCGAACCATCTAAGCGTCCCTTTGTTAATCTTGTTCATTACGCATACATCAGCCTTGCATTCTTTACGAATCTCAAAATTTTTCACTCGATCATACATGGTTTTACCACACATTCGTCTCAGAGATCTCATTTCTACTGCATTTAGTCTACTTTCATCCTTCCTCTGCTAGTTCCATGCCTTTCATTTTTTACGAATCTCAATATTTTTACACGATCATACTTAGTTTTACACACATCCGTCTCTGCAGAATTCAGTGAACTTTCACCCTTCCTCTTCCATTTCCATGCCTCACTGCCATACATCAGGGTTGATATCGGCACTTCATTGTGGAATGCCAGCTTCGCTTCTTTGAACGACTTTTTGTTTGCGCCAACCGCGTTCAGTGCTTCGTTAATGGAGTTTCCTGCTTTCACCCTTCTTTCAATATCCATATCAGTCTTTCCATCTCTCGTAAACATACTTCCCAAACACACAAAGACATCGACCTGCTCCAAGAGTTCATCATTTACAACTACATTGCACACTGTTTTCGTACTCTCTATTTCAAACACTCCCTGACATTCATCATTAGCTCATTCTTCATACATACTTCGTTCATCCAAGATACGAAGAACTGTAGATCTTGACAGGTAACATACTTTCAGATGACTTAATTCATTATAAATATAATTTCTATATATAGCTCTTCATGCTTCATGTCAATCAAACATGTATTCTAAAATAAAAATACCTTATTTCTAATTTTGAAACTGTCAATTCATGTGTGGAATTCCATTTTAATATAATTTATAACTATCAGCTGCCCGCAGTTACCATAGATTTAGTTTAAATTTTAGCAGTCTGGAGAAGTCCGTAATAGGATGAAACCGGTCCCGTTTAAAATAAAGAACTGGAAGATAGTTACAAAGGTTTTTAAATCAAATATTTTAAAAATATACTCGTATCTTAAATGTTTTGCCTCCCTGCATTTGTCAACGTATGTCGTATTTATGCATTTTTCTTCGGAATTTAATTTTCTATATTCAAATACAAAAGCTCAAAGAAAACTTGTTTTTCAGGTTGTTTTCAATTTAGATTCCATGCATAGTTACCGAACTACTTCTCAAAGTACTCGAGGGAGTCAGGATATTTTCAATTTTAACATTTCAGACATTCTTTAAAAAAGCGCCTCATCGTACATAAGAACACAAAACTTTATATTGCCTTTTGTTATCAGATACATAAAGTGCACTATAAAAGATTATTTATTTGTTTGTTAATTTTCTCGAGATGAATTTACTAGATGAAAATATAAATAAGGTGATTCAATATCAACCCGCGTATTATAAATGTATTATGTAATAATTTAATGTTTAAGAATATCATTAAATATTAATGACTAAGGTACAACCCAACTTAATTTATAAAATATTATTGGAGACATGACATATTTTACGAATATTTTTGCATAGGTATTCAAAAATTTTATGTGAAGCTTATGGTAAGCTTTAAGTTGAGTTGATTTAGATAGATGTTTCTTGACCATTCCGAAGAATAAAAAATAAATCTTTGAATTACTGTTTCATAGTTACGAAGGCGGTTTGAAAATTTTGGTAATTTTATAAAAAATTAATCAAAAATATGTTTTATTGGCAAGTATGATTCAAGCGTAGTTAGTGTTTGACAACTGTCATAGTCGGGCTACTTTTGCTTTATCGTGGAAATAAAAACGAGGGGTGTACAGTAACAAATCAATTTTATTTTAAGATGTTAATGGCCGCTCACATTGAAACCGAGTTTGAAGAAGGTGACGAGGACTCAGAACCGGCGTTATAGACTGTCAATTATTGGATTAATGCGTTTTAAAGTGACCGTATGTGCGCAAACGATGAACAGCACTCCGGGTACCCCCTTTGAGGCCAATATGGAGGAAATTCTAAACTCCATGGTATCGTGTTGGAAGATCGCCAAGTGTGTGTACACAAGATAGCTGAGGCCTTATGCATTCTTGCTGAATGAGAGAAAAAAAGTCATAGAAAAGTAGTCTGGGTGCCGCGATTACTCACTGTTGGCAAAAAACGTAATCGAATGGATATTTCAAACAGTGTTTAGTAATTTTTAGTGGTAAATTTAATATTTTTCCGATGATTCTTAAAAATGCATTATACTTGGATTCATATCTACACCTACATGCTCCAGTGAAAAAAATAATTAAAAACACTAGTTCATCAGGTGAGTCGGCACCGAAGAAGACCAAGGTGGTCGCATCGGCTCACAAGGTCATGGCGACAGTTTTCTGGAATTCTCGTGGGATCATCTTCATCAAATATTTATAGAATGGAAATACAATCCCGACAGTATACTATTCTATATTATTGGACAATCTGAAAAACAAATTGAAGGAAAACGGCCAAGAATGGCAAGCAAAGTTCCCTTTCACCAAGACGACGCGCCGTTTCAGGTCGGCAGTCGCAATTGTAAAATTGCATGATTTGGATTTCGATTTGCTTCTACATTCACCATATTTGTCGGACCTTATCCCAAGCGACTTTTTTTCACTCCCATAACTTAAAATTTGGCTTGGTGGGAAGAAATTTTTAACGAACATGGAGTGTATCGATGCCGTAAATGACTATTTTGCAAAGCTTGACGGGAGCTTTTATTTGAACGGATTGGAAAAGTTGAAAAGTTACTGGACAAAGGGCGTAATCCTCAAAGGAGATTATGTTGAAAAATATATTTTTTAAATTTTAATAAATTACGTTTTACATAATTTTTTACCAAACTTTTTAAGCCGCTCCGCTTTTATTTATATTAGCTCGACACAGGAAGCCCTGGGGAAATAATTTCCTGTAGGGCTTGAGCTTGTTTATATTAATTATTTTTCGCGTGAATACCGTACAAGAGTCTCAACTGCTCTCCACCATCTGGAGCCAGTGAGAATATGCATATGAGGCTGAAGATAGTGGAGAGAGGAAGAAGACAGGGAAGGGGTGGGTCAGATCTGGTGATCAAACACGACCAAAGCTATTTCAAGCAACGTTTCGATTCTGAAAGGTGGTCTTGTACCAAGTCGATACTGAACGTATCTACTAGTCTATATGTCGTATTTAAGGATGCTGTGTGAAGGCGGAGTGGTGTTACGCCTATAATGAATCCAAAATTCCTAATGGGAGATTTTTTCGTAGAAGAATAATTCATGATCAAAGGATCAAAGACAATTAATACACCTATGCAGGAAAAATAATTTTTCCCACCTGAAAGTAAAGTGGCAAACCTTCAAATGAATGGAGACACCCTAATGCAAATCTGTAGGGGGCATTTGCGTAATTCAACCTAAATCATTGAAACGAAAGTACGCATTTGATTACTCGGGTGCAATAATTCGGATAAACTCATTATACTCCGTTCCCGCCTCAAATACCTATCGTGGAAGATACGATTTGTATGTGAGCAACACTGAAGATATAAATCGGCATGTCTGGTGCGCCCAAAGTGAGGGAAATTTTCCTTACTTTGGATGAAATGTTAAAAATACTATATAAGACACTTTTAATTTTCAAAATTCATTCTTGAGCAGAAAAACATATATACTTGGCACATTGTTTAAATTAATTTTTACTATTTAATTTATTTTTTTAGTACAATTATCTTTAAATCATTATATTTCTAATATTAAATTATGTAATATGTAAAATACATATGTTCGCAAAAGAGATTATATTTCCACGAAACGAAATTAACTACTTACTACAAGACCCAAGCTAGCGTAGCAAGTAGGGAATAACATTAACAATTACTTTCTTTAGTATAACATTATTTGTGAAACTTACTAATGTCAAACATATTGTGTGATCTAGCCATTAAACGCATTTTAATCCTAATCAAACAACTTTTTTATTCAAAATGGTGGCCTTTCACCAGTGCGATACTATTAACACTCTGGTACGTGGCGCAAATAGACTATTTATTATTTTAACGTATATTTTATGTGGAATAACACAACACGTGAAGTTTGGTAAGTTGGGTTGTGTGAGTTATGTAGACTGTGAAAGTCAGAGTATGCGTCAAAATGACGAGATCATTTTTTTTCCAAATCGGTATAGATTATTTCACTCCTAGAGATTATATGTTCAGTGTTGAACAAACTGTTGGGTTGGCACACTGTTATCACATCTTCGGTGAAAGTACCTTGGATCGGTCCTATGTATGCCGTCGTCGAGGTTCTGTAATTGAATTGTTCTTAATTGTTAAATGTATTGCGAACAAGAGCATCTAGCAGCTCAGTGCTCAGGACCCTGTCTTTGATGCCATAATTCGTTCAACCATCCATTAATACGGGAAATGCGATTATATTTGCTGCAGAAACGTTGCTTTGAAGGCGTACTTTGCTTCCTAATAATAATTTTGGTCGTTTGAAATAAAAAAAAAATATATATAACATTTTGTGTTATACGTTAACGAATGCTCATTGCTGAAAACCTTTACATTTTTAGCCTATTTTGATAGCAACATCTTCACAATCTTCTCCATTAAACTTTTAACAAGCCTGATCTTTACTTCCAACTAAAAAGATAATAAGAATAAAATACATTTTTTTTCTGCTTAGCTGCGGGAAAATACAAAAAGTTGCTATATTGTTTAATTCCTAGACCTCTATTTATAAATCATTTTGTTAATTTATGCAAGTGTTTAGTTTTTAATCATTATAACAGCTGTTTCGGTGCTCAAAGCCATTTTCAAAGTGTGGTTAGGTCATATTGAGACGACTTTCTTGTATGACAATATTTAACACTACACTTTTTTATGGATTCAAAATTACAAAAAAATATTTATTAAAATTTTCTGTAAAACTCGATTTCCTGGGGAAATAGTGTTGATAATTAAATTCTTTATTATTTTGGGTACTTACAGTTTAAATCCGATTTCCCCACTTTTAATAGTAACAGGGTTTTCTTAATTGTTTTATAATGATGTGAATGCCATCTAAGCCAACGAATCTAAATGTGTGTGGTTTACCACAGGTTTTTTATGGGGATTTATCACCAAATTGTTTTTATGAATTATTTTGTTTATGTTTCGTCAAAATACGATGAAGCGAAAAATAAACATATAATTTAATTATTTTAATCACTTACTAACGTTATATTTGGATGATTTGTTTTTTTGTTTGTTTATCTCTAGATGTTTCAGAAAATTTAATCTCAAACCGTTTCTTTATATATGTACAAGGATTTAGGCTCATTTTTGCCAAGCGAAACTTGATTATTTACTAAGAGATGTTCTGCAAATTTGGATGAACTGAAACTTTGGATTTGTACTATTTTTATACCCTTAATACAATTTAAAAAAAAATGATTTAATATTAAAATTTGTTATTAAAAAATCAATTTCGTGAAACAATGCGAGCCCTGGTGTCGAACCTTAAGATGAGATTGGAAATTCTTGGCTTTGTGGAAATAAATGAACTTATATTTATAAATTGTACTAATTTTTATGCTCTACAATGCACGATACAATGAAAAAAATATCATTTAGTCGAATTTGGCGAAAAATTCGTTAATTTTGTGGGACAATGCGAGTCTTGGGGTCAATCTTTTACACCGTTTGCTCATTGCCTATTCAACCAATTGGTCACTAATTTTAGATTTATTCTTAGAATGATGGCCTAAAGACGATACCATCATGAAAACCCACAGTGAAAAAATGGTCACATGTGCCTAAATAGTAAAATGCGAATATTAGGTTCGGAAACAAACGACGTTTATTTACTACGGCTCCACTCAACCAAATTAACTGATATTTTTCCACTTTTGTTTTGTATATATGTCAACTAATTTCGATTCTGGTGAATCTTCATCGGAACTGCAAAACCCGGTATAACAGTATATTTTTCAGTTCCGATGAAGATTCAGCAGAATCGAAACTAGTTAACATATATACAAAACAAAAGTTGATTTATGCACATTGCATTTCTTTTAATTCAGCATGTCAATTCACAAAGTATTTGCTTATCATAAAAATCTGATATTTTTAAATTTTATGCGCATGAAAAAATCGTACGAAAGTCGAATTTGACGACGAAACCGTTAATTTTATCGAACAATGTGAGCCTTGGGGTCGAACTTTGACACAAGTCAAATACCACTAAAGAACGTCAATTTCGTTTCATTTGGTTCCATGGAACCCTCTGGAGTGCAAACGGATGTTAAAGTTCAACCCCAAGACACGTATCCACAAAATTTACTTTTTTGTAATAAAATTCGATTTTGAAAAGTTGTCCAAAAAAGTTGACAAAAGTTGTCGAAGGAAGTGAAGCTAGCAGTCCACAATGGAGTGCTGATACCAACCTTGATGTATGGCAGTGAAGCATGGAACTGGCAGAGGAAGGATGAAAGTAGACTGAATGCAGTAGAAATGAGATCTCTGAGACGAATGTGTGGTAAAACCATGTATGTTCGAGTGAAAAATGTTGAGATTCGTAAAGAATGCAAGGCTGATTGATGTAAGCGTAGTGAGCAAGATTAAGAAAGGGACGCTTAGATGGTTTGGGCATATAGAGCAAATGAACGAAGAGAGGAGTGTAAGGAGAATATATGACGCGAATGTGAATGGAAGAAGAAGCCGGGGACGCCCGAGGAAGACATGGCACGATCAAGTGAATCAAATACTCGAGTCGGGCCATGTCAGAAGTCGGAATAACAGAAGAGAATGTATGAGGCGTTGTTTGAATGTGAATGAAGCAAGAAGTATGTGCCAAGATCGAGTTGTTTGGCGGTCCGTCCTCTCTGCCTATCCCTGCAGGGAAACGGCATGATGGTTAGTTAGTTAAATTCGATTTTTGTCTAATTTTTCCTGTGTTTCAAAATTGAAAATTAAACACAAATTTAAAAAATTAATCTATAAAATTCATTCGAATCGGCACCATAAAACGAGAGATATCAGAAAATTAAGAACCCCAACTGTGCACAGAGCACGTGAAAACATTTTTTTATTTACTCTTTATATGGTGATTTTCCTTCGGAATCAGTTTTGAAATACTTAACTCAAGATGAATCTGAAAAGTCGTTTTGAATCTCAGGGACGTAGCACCAAAGATATTATGAAATAAACTGAATACAGCCCTTCAAAGAGTGTTAAGTACAATTGGAAAATCGCACTAGGTATATTTATAAACCCTATAAATAACGGATATCACAAAACCTTTAAAAAATAAGTAAAAGTGTGGCGTTTAAATAACATATTCATTCATCTATCAAAAAGGTTAATAAAGGTGAACCTGGTTAAAATTTCAATCCAAGCTTGTAAAAACTGAGAGGTAAAAAAAAATCCTTTTTACAATTTGTTTCATCATTGATGAAATAACAGGTTTTAAGTATGATTTTTTAAATCATAATTATAGTATAGTGGGATTTTAATACCTTCATGTTTCAAAGGAAACATTTTGTCATTTTCCACACCGTATTCTAAGTTCATAAAGTTGTTTTACTTAGGTAAATCTTCAAAAGTGAGCTGAAAAGATTTACATGTCCCATTCTCCTCAATTCATATAGACGAACTTAGTTTTAAAGTGACATCGTAATATTTTCTATTCTTGTGTTGGTGAATATTAACTTACTAATCTTCTATTAGGGAGGAAAATATTTATACAAGGGTCCTTTCCAACCGAAAGCCGAGAAATGGGTTTGCTGGCACGTTTGCTACAAACCAATATATACTATGAACGTGTCAAAGTGTGGCTCAGCAATACCAACCCCCAAATAAAAAGGGATGTACATTTACGAATCTTATTAAATATGTCGATAATGACGATTTTCACTTCTCACATATTGTTACACAATTTTTACATACGACAATTAGCCCCCTGAAATTGTGGGGTTTCGCATGCATAAAACTGTTTGCGGACTGTAAATAACAATAATATTATTTATAGCTTTCTTTGATCGTAGAAAAGGATAGGTTTAAGGTTTCAGGGGAATTAGGATCACCACACACTTATCAAATAATGCAGGGGCCAAACATGCTCCTTCAAAGTAATGTTTTCTTCTTTCCAACAAAAGAGCGCTTCAAAAACAACTACTGTCAGATCACTTATCACTGAGTGTTTCATTTTTAAAAAAGATTATGTTTATGGTAGTTAGGAAGTAGGGACACGATAAATAGCGTATAAGGTAGGAACCAAACACATTATCATTTCAGAACCTAACACATGGTTTTGAAAGTATGAGATTTTCTATGAATTTTAGCGATGCATTTTAAAAGCCTGGAACACTCTTCTCGTCAAAATATAGTTGGCCGTATTTGTATTCGAAATTATTAGAATTCACATTCTAATAAACAAGATATTTTACAGTGTAGATTCTATAGAATGGCGGTTTCAAATTGTAAATAAATGTTATTATTAAAATTTTGTTTAGTACCTACTTTAACAAATTAAAACTTTCCCGACCAAATGTTGATTGGTTATGGTCGTGATTAAGTACCGTTTGGAAGGTTTTCATTAATTTATTGCTGAATTTTGTTACTGTATTTATAAAGTTATTATAAAATTTAGTCAATAGCACATTTTTAAAATAGCAGTTAGGTCGCAACTCAACCTTCTATCAAAGAACAGTAGATTCTCTCAGTAAGCTCTGGTGAGAAACCAACATTATATTTCGATAGTCGTCAAATCTGAATGGCCGGGTACTTCCAACCCCTTTACTTTATTAAACTGTGAATACCGCACAAGAGTCCTAATTGCTCTTAACTATTCCCAGCTGCCCGGAGCCAGTGGGACTATCTCATCCCCAATTGGGATATATTGT
This sequence comes from Halesus radiatus, assembly GCA_022606495.2. NCBI lineage: Eukaryota > Metazoa > Arthropoda > Insecta > Trichoptera > Limnephilidae > Halesus > Halesus radiatus. Next base: position 122,477 of record JAHDVE020001056.1, on the reverse strand, counting down.
GAGCAGTGGCTTACGGTCCGTAAAAGCGGAAAGCTGTGCCTACCCTAAAAAAAACAAACAAAATAAATAAATTAAAATATCGATGAAAAATACAGGAAATTTCTCAAAAAAAGTGTTTTAACATGCCTTTGGTAAGGAACTTGTACGCCCATTTATTCAGTTGGTCACAGTAAACAGCGGAAGATAATAAAATTGCAATTTTCAAATAGGTATTCAATGAAAAACTACACACATGATCACAGAGCAATGCACGCCACTGATTGTGAGGCTGGAGGGAGTGGAGAAGAGAAGGACGACGAAAGAAGTGGACGGTGACGAAGTAACAAGTTACTTAACATAAATTTCATGAATGATGATCTCACATCGGTGAAATACTCTCAGTATTGCCCTGGCGCTTATCTGAGAGTATCTACCACAATCAACCTTAAAAACAAACCTTTATTGGAGATGCCATGGTTGCACGCACTTGAATTCACCAACAGTTGAAACCCGTGTGGGGAAACACATAACAGCATTCATTGATTTACTTATACTGTTTATAACCCACATTGAAAACTTTATTTAATGATTGTACAGCTATGTAGCGTAAGAAACAGAAAAACGTCAGTCAATACGATTGCATGTTTATAATAAATTCACTTTATTATGTAATAAATACCAAGAAACGCCATGAAAATATAAATTCAGTTCTGATCATAATAATTACTTATGAAAAATCAATTCGCGTTCTATTATTCTATTTGTGGGAAAATTACTCTCAAAGCTCATATATTCCCGCCTTCACACGAACGACAAATTCGTTTAAATAATAAAACAATAATTTCCGACTAAACACGATTTTCCATTAATTAACTGCGCTAAATATTAGATGAATTAACGTCGATGCCTTTTGCCCGCCGCATTAATCAATTATATGTCTACGTAATCTACGTTGTATCGAATACTATTTGTAATTCTACACGAAACATTTTATTGATTTTTATGACCATTTTTTCGCCCCACTGGCACACAAACCATAAATAGTGTACAAAAAACAAGAGTTAGATAGTAGAATTCAAGTGGAGTATGGAGACGACTGCCGAAATGAATGCACGCCTTCATACGGCTGAATTCGTGCTTGCGTGTTCGTCAGAAGTTTTATTGTAAAAAAAAGTTTCGTTGAAGACCTTAAATAATTTCACATATGACATAAACTAATCAACTTGGAACTAAAACTGGGTAAATTTAGCCAGATGGTAAATAAGAACGTTTTACTCAATAATAGATGCTGCATGTAAATATCTTCAATACATTGAATTAAATATGTAGCCGAAGACTAAATGATGGCCCGATCATGGATACACTTAGGTACATCAAATAATTGTTTTCTTTATCTGAGAAGAAAATATACGCATTTTTAAATTGATTCAATGGGTATGATTGTAGAACATTTTTAAGATTTTAAGTCGATTGTAAATACGTATGTATTTATTTTTTAATGGGTGTATTCCAAATAATTAACATTCATAAATACACCGTTGTACCAGACGCATGGCACACAGGCCAACTGTAGAGGCAGCTGATTCCGATCTGCTAAAAGGTCTGGGAGGGGAGAATGCACAACCTGTGTTGATCCCTTGCAAAGAGGGAAAAGACACTACGATAAAACCTTATTTCCGATTGTTGTACGATTTGCAATATGTACAAATATAATTCTGCACAAAAACCCAATTTATGCAGAATTATGGGTAAATCTCGAGGCCTTGTCCGTATGACGATGCTTGTTCTGGATCCATTAAGAGGTGGTAGTCCGATGGTCCAGATGAGACAATGGTCAGAGAGAAAGAAGGTGAGTATAGCAGAAATCGGAGCGGAAGTAGGCGGAGAGAGAATAGAAGGTCTTGACCATACGGATGGTTGCAGGCCTGATTACTTTCAGTTTTTACAGGATATTTAACGTCGCCTGAGCGACGTTTGAAATATCGGAACTCGCAGACCTACCGTGTTCAGTGCATGTCCGACGAACCAGTACTCCCGTCTCGCTTTAACGTTTTTATTCAGTTATTCCACATTTCAAGCGGTCGGCGGAACACATTTCCCTCATACCGTACAGTATAAATAGAAGAAAGGGAGGGAGTCGGATCATTTGCGAACAGCGATATAATTTGTTTTTCGTATGACCCCATTCCCTTACAAATAAACATAGTTAAGTAAGTGGAAGACAACAAATATATTTAGCAAATGGCCGCTTCAAAAAAAAATGCGGGAGAGGCGAACACGTCTGACACAACCGTATTTCCTGAAACACCAATCTGGTGGTATCGCACTAAGGAAAATAGTTTTTTTTTTTTTTTTAATAAGGCCCAAATGTAAAAGGCATCATATATTTTCTGTAAAGGAAGTGTTTGTGTAACCGATCATTTACATTATACCGCTCACTGCGGACCGCTATTGGCTCGCCAAATGTTTATTATTTATTAGTGCATGTATTAAAAATTTGTCAACATTTGTTTGGGGTGCACGTCTCACCAAACATATTAATAAACGTTTCACCAACCGTAAACTAACGACTGATTGGTTATTCATAAAATTATTAACTTATATTTTTTTATATAATATGTATAACTCTGATTATATGTATTTGTTATGTAAAATAATAGGAGAATCTAGTCGTTTGTAGAATATAATGTTCTAGCCGCGTGTTGAGGGCACCTAGCCACTCGTAAAAGTTTCGCGAACGCGAGAGCAAGGGCCATCTTGGACTCCCTCAGATTCCGGCAGTTGAACGAAAGGATGCGTACAGCGTGCCTTGAGCGCGTGGCCGCCCTGCGTGGTTTCTGGCGTCACCTTGCCTTCCATGCTTTTAGTACATTGTAAACTCATTGTCTTTGCATAAACCTAATTATTAAAGTCAGAGACCAGTGCATTAACTTCCTGTGAATTACAGGATGCTGTATGTGTGGGACTCAGCGTTCCTCGGCGTCACCTTTTGCGATAGAGCCGCGTGCTGACAGACATCGTTCGATCTATGTAAGCTGTAAACTATTTCCTTTTTGTATGTGCTGCAAACCACTATGCTTAAAGTAATTTGTCCGATTTTAGACTCCCCAGAGAGAGAGAGATATTTGAACGTCAGATAGGTTATGTACTGCCCATCGTTATTTTCACCCCCGTATGTACTACTTAACCTCCTTCCTGTAAAATAAACCCTCTCTAGAAAGCTCACATCTTTTTCTTTGGTAGTTGAGTACCTTTTTTTACTGAGCCTGCATGAGGCTGTGCCAATTCACGACTTTGCATACAAGAGCTGTGATGTTCTTACCTACTGAGCTATCCTGGTGGAACTCTGAGTCAGCCATCGGGTCTGGCCTCAAGGTGATTTAACCTTCCTGCTGACTTTTACACTGTTCCAACGTGCTTTAACTGCCTTCTTTTACACTGACGCTGCATCATGAGGCCTGTACTTTTACACTGGCGGCCAACGTGGATGGTATCTTGTCCCCTCTTTTACAATATATATAATGTATGACTCTAATTAATCAAAGAACTTTGGCTTAAATTATTTATGACAATACATGCAATGTGACTATAAAGAACACGAGGCACCTCAGTTTTATTCAAATTGTAAAATAAACCTTGAGTTAGTTATTTGTTCGGGGTTTCACTGAATACATAAATTAATATCCTAAATTAAATTTTTTTGTTAATTTTTTTAAGCCACTTTATTTTATTTTTGCATTATCGACCGGTTTCGGTTGAACTCAACCTTCATCAAGAACGTGCACACATAAACTGTTTTATTTAAATTAGAATTTTACGCCACAAAGCGATTGCTTCCTTCGATAAATAAATATCTACCCATGCGAATGGGCCGGTACTTAAGCGGGTATTATAAAGTTATAACCACAATGAAAGTTTTCGGTAACTTTCTGAAATTTTTTTTTGAAAAGTTGAACTTCTCTGTTTGAAAAACTCAATTTTTTTTTCTGGAAAATTGTGAATAATCAAGTGAAGAATCAAGGCACCACCCTGATATATGGCATTGAGTACGGTTCAGCATCATAAACCCTTAAAAGTAATGAATCATATGGCTGGCAGGGTGCAAATACGTGCAAGAGTGAATGACGCTCCCTTTTCAGAGAGAATATTTCAAACTGCACGGAGTTCAAAATAATTAGATTGTAAGGAAATAGTATCTAACCCGCCTCAATTAACATCACAGCGCGAATAAGTTGAATACATCGCGATGCGTCTCTCTTCATACAGTGGCAGGAGCGCGGGGCCGTGGAGATGACAACTCCCTATTTTTTTATGTCAGTACCATATAGTGAAACTGTCACATCCCCGATTGGTGTATTTTGGAAGGTAGTGAGGAGGCGAAGGAAATGGGGGAGAGGAAGGTGGGGAAGTACCTGACTATTAGTGGTGGGTGAAGCGGCTCGGTTTAGTGATCCGGATCACTAAATCAGCTCTCTGTAAAGACAATCCACATGAAAACTGGACGAAAAAGTATCGTATCGAAAAAGAGCGTCTTAAGGACGTCTTTAGGATGGCCAGGAGAGGGAGAGAGAGGACATGGTGAGGGAAGACGCAAACTGTCGTTCAATTGAGCCAGATCACCGAACCAGTACACTACAAAGAGCTGATTTAGTGATCCGGCTCACTAAACCGAGCCGCTTCGCCCACCACTACTGACTATTCATATCTGTTCACCAAACACAGCTATAACCATTGCAAACAACGTTTCAATTCTGAGTAGTGGTCCTTCTCCAGGGCGATACTGAAAGTATCTACCTATGCTGGTGCTTTCATGACAGTTACGGCAATGCATGAATAATCTTAGAATCCCCAATAAAATTGCAAGATAAAATTGTAAAATTCATCGAAATGAAGTTTAGAACTTACCTGGGTTGCTTTCGGTGAGATGGTCTAACATTTAACAATGTCCGCAAGCTATTGCATATTATGTATATGTCTAAGATGGTTTGTCAATTTTCGTCTTTTTCCGTATTAACGATTTTGCTGCCACTTATAAGATAATAAATAATTGAGGTTAAAAAATTTTTTTTCAGTGTTGTTCGTTGATTTTTTTTGGCGTTGAAGGCGTTTGAGCTAGTTAAACATTATTAAAAGAATTTAATTCTAGTTCTTATTTTTATTTTTGAGATACCAGGCATCTCTCTAAATTAAAAAAATGATGAATGTTGACACACCCTACTACCTAATATCCATTCTGGGCTCACCTGTGATTATAATGAATTTTGTTTATTGGATGGGCAATACACCAAACAGTAAACAAATATGTGCAAGTAAAATAATAAATAAACTAAATTAAATGAGTTTTTATTATTTTGTTTAAAACCACTGTATTTAATGTGTAAATATCTACACCACGTTTCAGGAGCAAAGCTCCCCTCTTCAGGATAAACAATATACCTACTAAAAATAATGACAAGTAGATAAATAATAAGGAAACAGAATAAATTAATAGCACAAAACAAGTGATAAAGTAGGTATGTAATTAATTGCAAATGTAAAAGTGATTGAATAATTAAAAAAATTAATATAAAATATTAATTAAAAACAAAAATTATTTTGGAAATTTAAAAAAGTTTTTCTTTTTTAATATTTTTAATATAAATAAAATAAAGAATATAGCAAGATATTAAAAAAAAATCATAGTAATTACTGTTAAAATTTATATTAATAATGTTATAAATGTAGTTATTAATCTGAAAATAAATTTGAGAAGACTTCTCTTTTTTAATATTTGATTATTAATAATATTTAATTGACTATTAACACTTTTTCTAATTTCTAAAATTTCTCATTTATCTAATTGTAAACCATTTGTATTTGAATGTAAAAAAAAAATAAAAAAATATATATACAATAAAATAAATACTGAACAATATTATACACAGCGCGCCTGGTGTGATTTTTAGCCTGGTGTGATGGCGCTATGCAAATCATCCAAAAAATGTATTATTATAAACCACAGTATTTACGCAAGAAGCTATATAGAAACAAAGCTACATCTTAGATCGATGGAGAGAAGGGTATCAGAAAGGTAACTACATCATGTCGGCACCCCTCAGAATATACTAAAAAGATGATCTTGCTGAAAGCATGGTCATCCTCAAGTGGTTCCTGGTTGAGTGCAATTATTCTCAATTCATGTGCTCTAGTGGAGACCAAGAACAAATTTTAAAAAAAACAGTACAACAAGACTGATGGTTAAAAAGACGAAGTAATGAATCAAAGGCTTGACCAGTCTTGGACAAGGGACTGAAAGCCACTAACGGTGATGATGATGACCAAATCCATATTGATGGATCGTTTTAGCAATATTTGCGCCGCATATTTTAGAAGGGAAATATTCTAGAGGTTTACTTCTGGAAATCCAAATATTTTTTAATCTCGATATCCCCGCTCGAGATCGAGTTATGAAGAGTCAAGTCATTGTAATAAAAATAAACAAAAACGTTAAGTTCTTTCGCCCAGACTTCAGAACAAAAGCTTGAGATTTGTATTTTTGCACAACGGAAGTATTTTTTTTTTTACATTTTTCACCCTCTTGATTTGATTAATAAGGACTTCCACTCCCCTCCGACATCCACACAATTCGGGAGCTATTAAGTTGCGAAGTGTTTTAATCCCATTTAAAGTTATGACGGCGCTGTTTACAATATGTTGTGAGTCGAAAACTTTAACTTTTCAAATGAACGTTTTCGGCGTATTTTGTTGCTCTTTCTCAGATTAACTCCATCACAAGTCGAATTATGGACTTTGTTTCCATACCGAAATTACCGTAAATTATTAATATTATGTACATGCATTATAATAATTTCATAACTTAGCAACGTTCTTTCGGGGCACAAAAAGTATACTTCCGTATAAATTACATTACTTACACATGTATAAAGAGTATCATTGGACGGGAAGAAGGCTCTACAAAAAGATTGAAAAATGAATGTTAAAAAAAAAAATATTTGTTGAATAATAATAATTCATTAATCTCTTAGGAAAATATCGTAGCTGAGCTGAGACAGAATCCCAAAACTTTTACAAAAAAATCTGCCACATCTTATCTTAGTCGGGAAAGATTAATGAATTAATATTGTGCCCACCATCTTTTGCAAAAGATTCGCTTGATCATGATTATGTGGCTACGCTTTCTCAAAATTAAAATACCTTAATTTATGATACCCGGGAGGATGGAAAGTGACACAATTCTGTCCTGGCCAACTCTCTTGCTTCATTTATATCTATGTATAAATTGTAAACGTACACACACTCTTCTTTGATTCTGGATTCTTTTCTGTTCCGAACTCAAGTCTTAAATTTTGTTTAGTCGTAATACTTGTACGTCTTTCTGAAACGTTCCTGACTTATTCTTCTTACATTCATTTGCATGTCACATAATATTCTTAGGTTACTCTTTTTTTTCAAGACATGCCTAAGTTGCTTGTAATTTTCTTTACTGCAGAGTAGAAAACCGGTTTGGTTGTCTCAGAAAAACTCTTGAACTGTGGGTTATCAGAAGTTGGTTATTAACCATTTTCAAATTTTCACGGCCTCTGCTTTCTAGATTTTGTAGATATCACGACAATGCATAGATTCGCTCGTTTATTGCTTTCCCGCCATGAAGTTTTCCAAATACAAAACAATAATGAAATGTTCTAACTGTTCGAATTGTTACGTTATGTACGAAAAAGAAGGTATAATAGCAAAGTGGAGTAGTGGGGGTCTACTAGTTTATTATTATTATTGTTATTATATTAAGCATTATTATTGTACGAAATATAACGTTACTCGAGAGGATTCGTAATATTTGTGAATAAGCTCCAGGTTTTGATGGACGCCAATCTCAAAACCTTATTAAAAGTTGGCCAACTCTAACAGGAATGCACCGGGGCGAAATCGTGATTTCATTATGGTAACAAAATGGCAGTAACCGGATGTGGGCATATAAAACGGCAACACGATACACCCCTTTCAGTTGGGAATGAGAATTTATCACAACTACTTTCCCGAATAGAACTAACTCAAGATGGCGAAATGAAAGGGATTTTGTATTATTTTACTCATTGAATGATTCAATCTTTCATCAAAAAATAGCATTTTCAAATCATTTTTTTTTCAGATTCCGCACACATATTAACAACAAGAACTGAGGGAAGATTTTTTGCTTTGGCCTATTTGAGTTACAGTTTACAGCTTGTTTTGTCAAATCGCTTCAGTTTAAAATACAAAATACATGAAATACAAAACTCATCTAAAAGGACAAACCGCATTAAAAAATATATATCATCTTAACATCTTTCCACAAATGTTCTCGTTCGCCTCGAGTCCAGGGGCCTTCCCATCATATTCTTATTATTTTTCTTCTTTTTTCTTTCATCATAAAACTTATGTACGTTTTGTAAAAAAATATTGCGAGTATTATGTCATAAGGCATTATTTTTGTAATGGAATCACAGGATTTGTAACCTGCAGAATTAAGATCAAATTGATTACAAGATTAGGAGTCGCGTTTTAAACCATTAATTCGAGTATATTCATTGAATATCGTATTATAAGAATTAAGTGTTACAATATTATTCTACATCAATTATATGTTTTTTTTTTGTAAAAGTAATATTGATTTTCAGTGCATTTGTAGTCATTAATGATGTGAATATTTTTTTTCATTTCGGAGAAAATCTAACTTCCAACTCGATTTTATTATGCTGCAAACAAGGGGGTTGAATATATATATATACTTAAGATAAGGCTATCAAATAAAAAAATTATTGTCTTTTTAACTATCCATAATCCAAAAACTTGTTCCTCTTTTTCTCTGAATCATCCACTGTAATTTTATATACCATGTACTTTTATTATACATTTACTGTAATGCATACATATGCGTGTACCATATATTATATTACTTTAATTACCAATGATAAATAATGTACACTATTCTTCCATCCACAAGCAAATGCTTCTAAAGGAAGAATAGTATAAAATCTATAAATAAAATCTGTATTTATATCATAATATAAAAACACTTTGCATTTTTTTCACTATCATGCACATCATTATATATCACATTATTAATAGTTAAAAAAAAAATTGTATCATGTGCAATTTACAACTTGTTGCTTTTTTATTTTTTCTTTGTCGTGCAATTATATATTTTAATACATATGTATCAAATATTACACACTTATATACCTACTATGCATCATATTAATTTTTTTTGTTATCTACTACCTAAAAACTTTTTTTTCTTTCCATATCGTACATCAAATCAGGTAAAATGTAAAAAAAATATGTCAAAACCCCCCAGGGCCTTAATAATTAATAGGTAAAACAATTGTGTGCACTCTGTATGAAGATTTCCAAATATTTGGGGAGCCTTACCGGACAACCACTACTCACTACTGCATAATATGGACCACGTTACTACGATTCCGCTCCATCAGCTATTTGTTTTTCAAAAATGTCCTATTAATAGCCAAATAATGATGCTAGAAATGCGGAACAGCGTTTTGCAAACACAAAAGTGAAATTTTATAGTAGATTTTTTTTATTTGCTTTAAAGCGAAATGCGCTCTCTAAAATAATAATAATAATATTTATTTATTTAAAACAGACATTACTTAATAATAAAATGTAAGAAAGCTTTAACTGCCAAACTAGGAACAAAACCCGTTTTAGGACAGTCAAATTGACAAGTTTAGTTCATATTAAGTGTCAGTATACAAACATAGAAGGGAAAAGCAAGTATTGGCACAGTATGGTAATATAATATACCTAGAAAAAAGTATAATATTTAAGAATAAAGAGATATGAAGAATAGCACACAAAAAAACAATTGTGTATCCAAGATGATTTGAGTATAGTATAATAGTTAAGTAATTATGAAGAGATGAGAAAAACAAATATTAAATAGTAAACAATTATGTATATGTGTTTGATAGGTACCGGTTGGTGCCCTGAGAAAAAAAATGCGTTTAAAATTGAGTACTTAAAAAAGATAATATTATTGAGTAATATTGATAAGATTGAGTAACGTATCACTCAGCTTTATGAGCCGACGACGAATCTCAGGGATGCAGCTCGAAGAGGATGCAGCAAATAGTTAATAATCTATTAAATATATTTATGTACAATAAGTAACTTTAGTAAATTGCTTATAACCAAATGTTTGTCCCTTTAAATATTGGTAACTACCAGGGATTCGACCGTCCTAATACGTTGTCGGAACCTTTCTCAGAATTTACTAAATGTTTCAATTTTCCTACAGAAGTTACGTGAAAAAATGAGATGTCTTTATAGTAGGTATGGGAATCGAACTGAAAACCAGCTCTTTGGCCAGCATTTTAAATGCTCTGCTATAGACGCTCTCGGGTAAAACGTACAACTCGTGTTTCAACTCCAGCAAAAACTTTAAATGAATAAACGGCAACGAGAGCGATACTGCGCTCAATGAGTAGAAAGTTCCATCTGGATTAACCCTTCACCGGCTGTTTGCTGGAACCCGATGCCTTAGTTCCATTAAACTCTGCTCAGTTCTTGTCAGCTTATGGACCATATTAAATCCACACTTTCCACGCAAGATTAGTCACGTCAGCCGTGATGGAGTCCACATTACTCCGCCTTTGTTTGGCGGAACTTTATGGAATGAATGTAATTATATTTTGTATTCACAACACTAATGAAGACGAATAACTTTATACATTGCCAAAACGAAACCGAAATGGTTTAAGCTGTTAGAACGCTCGTTTGCAAAATAATTAAAATTGATTGTCATAAATATTCCAGCCAAAGCTTGTCTAAGTAATAAGCGAATGGGTAGATTCGTAGGTGGGTTACTCTGAGTCTTGCCTTACGTCCTCACAATGTACCATATTGCTTATGAATCCTCTTGATTCCAACCATTGGTTGTATGTTTACTTCAGATTATTTTGTGACAATGAATGTTATAATTAACTAACTCTCTATGTTAATAATTTGCATTGGTACCGTCTTAAAATACATTTTGAACATAGTTTTTAAAGCATTTTTTTTGCTATTAAGCGGCACAAAGTTAGGTATGTATTTATGTATGTATTACACGGAACGTGCTGATTTTTTGCCAAAGTAAAAATATGTTCTTTAATGTTTTTAGCCCATAGGAAGTTTTTTTTTAATGCCTAAAATCTTTTGTTTGTGCTTAAAACATCTTATTGTCATAATTCTATTCTTACAAATTGTAATAACAGATAATGTTTTTTGGTTTTGAACAAATAGTAAGAAAGGAATATTTAAGTTTCCCTTATTTAGTGTAATTTAATAAAAGTGTGTGAGCGTTAATTATTTTAAAAAGACAAAGGAAAAACGAAAAAGTTTCTGTACTTTGCAGGGAGGTGAGCGTCTGTTCAAAGTGGGCAAACATTCCATAAAGCTATAGAATTTAGCGAATTGCCGAAGCCTTTTCAACAAACTTCTACCCGTTAATCACAGTAGTCCTGTTAAATACACTCTGAAGTGAGTGTGGAATACACTGGGTCGCTGCAATCAATAAATGAACACTTTAATTAAGTCTCAAAAATTCCGCCCTAAGCATTGTGATCAAATTCATCGCCGTGGAAAGTCTTCTCTCCCATTGAATCTCTGGGGAGGAGTGACGACCTCTGTTTTCTGAGCGTACCTTTGCCTCTCGCGCGATGGAAACTGTGTTTAAATTTATATGAATGTAATTTATTGAAACAAATACGAAAATTGCTTTCAAAAATTTCTACGCATTATGATTTATGCGTGACATGTTTCATTTGGAAGATTTGCTTAGTTACGGTTTCTATGCAGCGTTTCTGCAGAATATATTTGCTGAAGAATTAAATTAATTTGATAATATTGATCAAGCGTTTAACATATTTAAGTCCTGAAGAACGTGATGTCATGAAGTATTAGAATGATTTTTCAAATTCTTCAAGAATTTATTTTATTAACTTATTCTTATCACTGAAGCATCTTATACCTGTGTGTCATTTTTATGTAAGGAGGGGTGTTAAATGAAGATGATTTATTGTTATATGTAACTGAGTGCATTTAAAGTAATTATACACAGCATATTAACTTGTGTATTGAAACGCGAGGAAGAAGCACTGTTGCCTGGAATCGTGATCTCGGAGAAATGCGAGGAACTCCAAACTGTCAAATGTCAGCTGTGTTCTTAGTGTTGCCAAGGCTAGTTTAACAAATATTATCTGTAACGGTGCTGGATATAAACTACTTTATTTAAATGCTAGTCACATAAACGATTAACTAGGAGAAAATCACATACGGGTGTAGTGCTGCCTCCTGCGTGTAGAAGAATGCTTCGCTGATGGTTAACCGACGATAGAGAACCGCAACGTACGAAGAATAAGATTACTTTTCGTCGCACAGAAGAGAGTAGGTATGTTTCGTTTTAAAAATGTATCACGTGCATTAATTTTGACGTGTAGTCGATAATTACGGATTACAAATTCAAAGAAATTGATTTAAAGAACGTCCACATTTTATTAGTGGGGATAATTACAACGGGTATAATGGAAACTCAATCCCATCAATTTCCGTTTCCATTACGGACGTCAAACATCCGCTTTAGAATTGAGAGTGAAATCTCTATCTAGAATACAAAGATGTACTGTTCCGTATACAAGATATTTCCATTCTTCTTTCATACCCCCCCCCCCCCCACTAATCGTTGGCAATTTATGAATTTAAATTCCAAGTATTAAAAACGGAAATATTCAGAGAGGGTGAAGGGAGAGAAACAGGAACCATGGGAGGGAGTTAAAGAAAGAAGAAGGGGAGCGAGGTCATTAATTTATCAAAGAGAAATGTGTAAAAGAGAGATAATTACTAAACCCTTAAGTTATAAAACTAGTTCATTTGCATACGAAAATCTCGAAACAGTTCAAAGGGGAACACAACTAAATCAAAGCTTCTTCTTATGATGGTTATAGTGATACCAACAGGGTGACTTATTTGTTTCACCCTCCCTTGTGTTGAGGCTTAGAGCTTTTATCGTTGGCTGCAAGTTGCGTGTTTGATTAATTTTGAAGAATGTAATATGAACTTAATATTATTTTAAGGACTTCAGACAACAATTTATTCTAAAATAATAAAAAAAAAAATTATTGTCTCATGTGTTACAACTTATTTAGAAACATAGTGTATTAATATTCAATTTGGTGGAATACTACTTTCTCTAAAGCACTTCATTTAAGCTAACTAGAGATTATTTGTGGCATTTTAATATTCAACACCATTTTGTGTTAAATTCAAATAGTTATTTTACTTTTATTTATTAGTGGTCATCATGACAACATTTCGATAGCGTTATTATCCTTTTTCAAGGTATTTTAAAAAGCAAAAGGTTCTTCGTATTAATCTCTCGGATACTGAAGATGTCGATTAAAACGTAATATTAGTTGATAATTAAGACATCTAGGTTTTGGTGATTTGACATAGGAGAATTTTTTTATTCACTTTTTTATCCACCGTTATGAAAATATTTATTCATATAAATAAATATTTCCCTAAACAAATATTTATTCGATGTAGACAAAAATCATCAGTGATCGTGTTTTACTTTAAGATTGTGCCACGAGTAAAACCCGTGTTCGTGCTTCATAGATGTGCATCTTGGCCACCCGTTGGCACCACTATTTCTATTCTCCAGAGGTTACTCCCGGGCAAATAATCCTTCGGATTCCGGAGTATTTCTCAGAGACGAGCTTGAACATCAGAAAGCCGGGCCAAGCATCCATCAACTCCCACGCTGCCAAGGATTTCAAGGGTGAAGCCATCCAACGGAATCCTAAGTGCTCTCCAACGAATTCTCCGCCATCGCCGACTCAGTCAGTTTGGTTCTGTTAGTAGTCTTTAGTATGGTCCACAGGTACTTGTCTTACTATTGTATATTTACTGTTCTAATATACATTTATTTACAAAGCATAATATTTTATTTACAACCTAACTTTATAATAATAATGAAGATCAGTTCCGCGACCTTGAGGAGGCTCATAGCTCAGCCCGGCCGAAGGCATCACCTTCTTCTTGTTGGCCCCTGCATTTAAAGTTGATTTAAAAAAAAAACTGCTTCCTTTGATACTCAAAAAAAGCTCGAGTTGCTCAATAATTATGACCCCGGTGTCTTGCCTCTCACCAGTCAGCCTGCGTGAGATTATTTCTCAACACCGTGCCTCAGCACGTATGACCTTAATGTTCTGCCTCTCACTGACCTATGTGAGATTATTTCTCAACACCGTGCCTCAGCATGTATGACTCTGAAGTCCTGCCTCTCACTGACCTTTGTGAGATTATTTCTCATCACAGTGTCTCAGCGCCTATGACCTTGATGTCCTGCCTCTCACCAGTCTACTTGAGATTATTTATCAACCCTGAAATACCAACGCGATACAAGGGTTTTATGAATCATTTTGAGTTGAACCAAATCATAAGCCCCCTTTGATATTTATCCAAAGCTTCCGTTGAACCCAACAAAATACGCCATTGCCGAAAGTGCTTTGAAGATATCTTTCGTTCTTATTTCTGTTACCGCCTTTTAAGAAGCAGTACTTTGTGAAGCCATCCTGGAGAGCAATGACACACTGCATTCTCCCATGTTCTTCATGAAGGGCGACAATAATTGATCTATATGCTCAATGGCAAAAGAGATCTCCAGTTTCGGAATGGGATGTAATACCCCTATCACTTTTAGAAAACAAACATTTATAACAGCTTTTTTTCATATTATATGATAACATACGAAACTAAAAGAAACAAACATCAACATTCTAACATGCAAACATAAAGAACTCCCACAGACGTTAGATATTTTAATGCGCCGAATTTATTGTCCCTGAAACAAATATATTCAAAAGATATTTTAATTTACACATCAAAAAACCATCCAAACTCGGGTCGATTCAGAAGATCCTCATAAAAAAATTCCCCTAACCTATAATTAAAACGACTTTGGGACAAAAAATGCAATTTTTCTCTATAAAATTATTTAATATCCTGCATCTAGCAATAAAAACTATTGCAAAAATAACTGACTTCAACAGAAGTATTAAAATATGGATTATGGACATGGGAAGAAAGAATATAGAGATGATGTTGCAACCCAACAGAGATTAACGCTCATGGTATGTTTTCTTATAAATTTAAGAATTTTTATTAATTGATAAACTAAAGTTCTTAAAAACTTAAGACAAGATTTTTGTGCATAGCGCAAAGGGTAACAATTATTATTTTTATAAACACTAATTATTAATCTAAAACACTCATCCAAATTGAAAAAACCTTCCGAGCAAAGATAAATGTCGCCGGCAGGACTCGAACCCGCACTATTGAATGGAACACTAGTATATATTGATTAACTTGGCGGGTTTGCGATAAGCCGACGTAGCTTCTGACCGGACATTAGAAGCGGGTTCGAGTCCTGCCGGCGACATTTATCTTTGCTCGGAAGGTTTTTTCAATTTGGATGAGTGTTTTAGATTAATAATTATTGTTTATAAAAATAATAATTGTTACCCTTTAAGAATTTTTATTCATTTATTGATAATGTTCTTCTCGAAATTTACTCTATTACATAGGTACTTGTAAAAACTTACTTAAAAATTAACGAACTTTCAAAAAAATTTGCTTAATTTATAATTCATGCAAAAAACCAAGTACAGTGTGATCTTAGAAAGAGATACCACCCCAGTAAGGTCACTTTTCTTTTTGATTTTTGTAAAAAATTCTAAGAAATTTAAAAAAAAATTTAAATAAACATAACTCATCCGTGGAAACCGGTATTTCTCCTGGATGGCAGCCAGTGTTTGATAAATACCTTGATGTTCATTATCATCGTGGGAAATCTACAGAATGCCTCAACTGATATTTCCAGGTGCCAACGACTTACTTTGAACAACGTCGAACTATTTTAAACAATTTCGAACCACTTGCATGTTAAAAATACATGATTGGACTTAAGTAATCAACATATATGTGCTACTCTTTGTCGCCACTCAAATTTACAGGCTTTAAATTCCGGAAGCATACTTCCTCGTTGTAGCCATCCCTTTCGCAGTGATTTTATTTGGGACTGTCTCACTGCTGGCAGCACTTTTTCATTCGTTCCTTTTGTGTGCCCACATTGCATGTATTGCATTTTGCATTTTGACTATAGATTCGATTTCAGCTCTACTTAACCTTCCCTTATATTGATTTTAACAAAATCGGTTTGGAACTCAATAAATTCAAGATGGCCGCCGAAATTTTGCATTTTGATGTAAGATTCGAGTTCAGCATCCCTTTAACCTCCCCTATACTGATTTTGAATCAAATCGGTGGAGAACTGATTGACCGGTCAGTGGCTGAGTCGCAATAGCGTATGTTTCTCACCCTGCAGTCGTAACTGAAATTCCTCTGCTAGCTTAGTCGTCCATCATGCTAGCAATCTTTTCCGCTTACTGTGATGGTAGTATGAGATTCTCAAATATTGAGAGGTTGTTCGTTGTTACCTCGTACTGTTCGACTTTCTTTTTTTATGAAAAAACACTGTTATTTCAAGACGGTCACCGAAATTTTGCGTAATATTGACGTCAGATTCTAGTTTTGCTCCTCCCTAACTTTTCTTATACCTTTTTTCGAATCACATCGGTGAAGATCTGAAGAAATTCAAGATAGCCGCTTTAGAAACAAATCAGTAGAGATCTCTATAAAATCAAGATAGTCACTGATTTTGTGGATTTTGACATTAGATTCAACTTCAACTCCCCCTAACTTTCCAAATACCGTTTTTTTTAAATAATCAATGCAAAACTCTAGAAATTCAAGATGGCCGCCGAGATTGAATATTTTATCAAAATATTCGAATGTAACTCCCTCTTAATGTTCCCAATACCGATTTTTTAAATAAATAAGTGGAAAACTCTACACTAAACGTGCAATTTATGTAAAAACACATACATACGAACATACATCCATATTTATATATAATATTGAAAGAATAACTACACAAAAAAAAAACAAATTTTTATTTTTGCACCCCGATGGATCATATAATATATTCATGGGTTATATTCATGGAATTTTATCATCGTTATGGTAAACTACATTTCGCTAGAAACTCGCAGACCCTTATGTTCTGCCTAAATAAATATGTGTATATTATTTTATTCAATTGCCACGTATCAACTTATTTGTTCCGAACGTTGCCACAACATGTTATATTGTCGAGCGAGTTATACAAATCTGTACCCGAATTCACCCGTGGGGGAGCGGCCTACTATCTGAATACGCTCGATAACAAAGTCGACGTATTCTTCGAAACCTCCAGTGAGTTTGCAAGGTTTTTGACAGTATATATAAATGTATCAAGGGCACTTTCATAACAAATTTGGTAGAATAACCTTTAATGTTGTAATATTATGTAAATTAATAAAATAAATGAAAAGGTATAATTTTTTTTATTATTTGTTCAGACCTGGTTTCAAACACATGACCTCTGGATCCGAAACTAAAGCTTGTATGGTAGATCATAGCTACATGACAAGACGAAGAGCAAAACAAAGGGTAATAGTACCCAAAATTAATAAGTCATACGGACAACGATTGCGTATATTTCTAGCTCCTAAGGCATGTAATCGATTCAATCAGCATATGCAAAATGCATTAAACAGACCTACTTAAAAAAATACATTACAGCATGGCTAATGGATAGTGACTTCTTCAACGAGATCACCGTCTTTTTGGAAAAAAAATACTTGAACCAGTTATAATAAATTATCCTTTACACCGTCCCTATTCCTAACATCGATCAAACCTTCTCCATTAACACCCTCAGAGAATGGGTCATCTCCCCTGCAGCCAATAGCCCAATAGAGAATAGCTCGTCATTCTGGCAGCGATTAGTTAAAGGATATGAAGAGCACTGGACTTGAAGAAGCACATAACTTGAATTCTGCTGTTATCCCGCTTGACATCTCTGGACTTGGCTACCGCCACCCAGGCACACGAATCCGTCAACCACCAATAACTGGACAACTGCACAAATAATGGAAGAGAGATGCAGAATATTTGTTCATTTTTCGTTGTTGTTATTGCTAATATAATTATAATTTTTGTTATTTTTATTATTATATTTATGTTCTACCACCATAATACGAGCATTTGCCTCGTTTTGTGCGTCATTTAATAAAATGAAATAATTAAAAATTGATTGTTTTAACTTTTTCCCGTTCCCTGTAGTTTGCAGTAGGATAGAGCCTTGGAAAAAATATTTGTACTTCACCCTTGATTTAATATTTCACAAAAATGGCGCTATGCAAATCATTAAAATGTTTAATGAAAATAAAACAATAACTTTGTTTATAACCACGAGAATTTTATTTAATTTTATTACGACCGACCAGTTTCGCTTAAGATAAGCATATTCAGGATACAAAAATTAAACTGATCAAAAATACATAGTGTGTGTTTATATATACAAAATAGAATAAGACGGAACATAACATAGAACAAATAAAAAATAACATAACATAGCATAACTATGCATAATACAACATAACATAACATAACATAGCATAATAACATAACATAGAACAAATAAATAGAAATCTGACATTTCATGCTATCTCATTTTTTCTAGAAATTTTAAAATAGAAATCTGACATTTCATGCTATCTCATTTTTTATTTGTTCTATGTTATGTTCCGTCTTATTCTATTTTGTATATATAAACACACACTATGTATTTTTGATCAGTTTAATTTTTGTACCCTGAAGATGCTTATCTTAAGCGAAACCGGTCGGTCGTAATAAAATTAAATAAAATTCTCGTGGTTATAAACAAAGTTATTGTTTTATTTTCATTAAATATGTCTAACCACAAAGTGACTGCTTTCTATCAAAAAAAAAAAAACATTAAAATGTTATTACTATTTTGTCTCGCTCCTTAACCACTCATTTGCCTTCCTATAACATGAGAAGAAGCCATTTTTCGAACATTTTTTGATTCTAAAAAATAATAACCTAAGCGTACAAAGGTACCCAAAAGGTTCATCTCAGGCGCAAGTTAATGTTCTTAGGCAGTAAGTGTGCATTAACAGGGTTAAGTGCCGCTCCGGTGAGCACAAGATGGTTACGGGGTTTTGGGAATTCTGCTTTGGCCAAACAAAGGCCTCGGTCAAAGAACCGCACTCATTTATAATCGGTATTGGATCAAAACCCCGAAGGGTTAATATGCATAGTCCAATTATTAAACCCCAACTTGTTAAGATGGTATCTGGGTCTGAACCGTGGCCTCGGAATAGGATAATGGTGTGTTGTTGTACATAAAGCGTGCTCATTATATACCATTACAAGGCAACCTACTCCTTTCGAAACTTTGAATAAACCCCGTTTTTCTTCAAAACACTTTCTACTTCGCGATAATTAGAGAATAACATAGAATATCTATATACCAGTGGCGTGCAGTCCATAAAGACTGAAAGGTTGTACCTGCCCTGAGAATCTAAATATCGCTTTTAAGGTGTTATTTAAAACGGCGCTGTAAAAGTAAACCAAATAGTATAATTATGATTTTGAGAAAAACGTTGAAGAAAAATAAATTTTAGGTTTTTTTTTTAAATATCTGCCATGAATTTGTACGCTAATTTAGGTATTCGGTTGACAAAAACAATCAGTGCAAGATGATAATAAAATTTCCATTTTCAAACATTCATTTTTTTTATACGAATACCGCACAAGAGTCCCAACTGCTCCCAATGCCAGTGATACTATGGCATTCCCTGTTGGAGAATGTTGTGAGGCTGAAGGTATTGATGAGGGGAAGGAGAAGGGGAAGAGGAAGGTGGGAAAATACCTGGCTATTCAGATCTGATCACCAAACACGGCTAAAAGCCATTTCAAGCAACGTTTCAATTCTAAATGGTGGGCTTTCACCAGGGCAATACTGAGAGTATCTTCCACTCTTGTACAATTGTTTTTTTTTTAATTTTACTTAATTATTTTTATTAAAGACTAGTTAAAGTACATACATTCATCGTACGTATTGTTGAAAATATTTTATTGTATTCACAGTCCTCCTCACTAAGAATTCCTGTACGGAGGCGGACTGTGGGTTATTGTATTGGTACATACGTTGTCTTCATAATTATAACGATATCCTCATCTTCATATTTGCTCAGTCATATTTTGATGTTATTTTTGAATATTTTTCTATCCTTGGTATTTTTAGTATCATAATTTTAAAGAATGGAATTTATGGATTTTCTGGCCAAAAGATGTAATAAATCTCAAATGTTATTATATTTGAGATTTCTGTCCTTATAGTATAAGTGTGTTGATCAGTGAGATACCCAGTTTTTCCTTCAAAATTAAGTAAAGCATTTTATTACGCTTTTGTAGTACTGAAAACATTAAATTTAAAAAAAAAGTATATAGAGTTCGGGATGAAACTTTGCAATCATCATAAGGATAGCAGCCAATAATATGGGATTTATAAAAATGGAGGATAATATTAACAAGTCTTAAACTTGAAGTATGATATCGGTGTAAATGGCGTAAATTGAACTGGTCTCATTAGCTTAGTTGGTTAAGCGGTTACCCCGGATAGGTAGAGGTCCTGGGTTTGAGTCCCAGATGCGACTGAAATATTTTTAATTTCTGCTGTTTTTTCGGTTTCGTGGTTCATTTGGGATGTGTTAATATTATCTTCTTCAATGATTAGATAATTTTATTATTCAAAATATATTTAATAAAATATTGAATCATTCATATATACCTGATTATGTTAGCATCGCTTTCGAAATATGTAGATATCAATGTATATTTAAAGTATTTAAAACTAATATTTTTTTTAAACTTATTTAATAATAATGTTGCCACAAAGTGAATACCAATCGTTTGAAGAAATCGTAAAATTATTTTATTTGAAAGATATAATATACGAAGTTTCAACATGTAGAACCTTTTGGTATCAATTAAAAGATTTCTAAATCTTCCTTTTTAAGTTTGTCAACACGATTAGAATTAATTAGTGAGGGTTCAACTATTAAAGGTTTTTTAAGTCGGTAGTCATTGCATACGGAATATCTCTTAACTTATGACTAATAAGGGTAGTTTCTCGAGCAGACTAGATTCATGGAATGCATGGGTCTGAGGGTCGTGTGTTTGTATGCAGAAGCACATTTGAAGGATTTGTTTGAACAACGGCGTAATGATGTTGGGGAAAGTAAAGGAGAAGCTATTTGTACAGACAAAGCTTATTAAGGTCGGCACAGTGACAGATTTATGGACGTACAAGAAAAAAGGAGACAACAGCAAGCTAAAAGTTAGGTGATCATGGTCACGTGGTGTCAAATCTTACCAATAGAAAGATTGTAAAAATTAAAAGTCTAATTAATTTAAAAGTCTATTTATTATTAAAAAGTCAATTATTTTACATTTACTGAAGAAGTAAAAAGTATTTTAAAATATCTTCGATATTGGCTAAGTGTATTTTAGTTTTATTTGTCTGAATCGCTGCATAAGAAAACGGTGATGGTTTCAATGGATTTGAAATTCCTCTCTTACTGCATTAATAATCTTGCATTTAGTAATGCTGTGATCATGGATGGTTGGTGGGTTACGCCTTGATTTTTTCGCATCAAGTATCACTCACTCTGCATTGTATTAACCATATCTTTGCGTTTTTACAAGGTCCTAAAATCTTTATATTATTTTGAAAAAAGCTTCTCGTATTTAGACTTTTAAAATATAGGTAGTTGTTACTCGTCGATCAACTTAAATAGTACGGAGAATGACCTTTTTTCGTGCAAATAAAAGAATAACTAAATACCTATATCTCTTGAGTATTATCTTGCCCACCATGCTAGAATGTCTCTGTATTATGGCGGGACGTAAGTAATTCCCAGAATCAGAAATATCTTTTTGCGGGGTACCTACGCTTCTTCTTACAGAACCTAAGAAAAATATATCAGTATTGTTACAAAAACTTAGGTTAATCTATTTTACGCTTAAAAGTAAAATTCGATCTGAAAAAAAGACTCCAAAACTTTTTTAAAATTATTCTTGCGGTAATATGAATATTGTGTTCCCAAATATTTTTATGGGAATACAGTCATTTTCTAATGTTACTTTTTACTTGCCTAAAAAATTTTTTGTGACTGGAAATTAATTAAAGCAGTCAACCAACGCAGAAAGCTGTTTTACTTCCTGATTTTTCTGAATCGATATTGCCAAGTGCTTTTTATTCAGACGTTCATTAATTCAGCAATTAAGTAATCAAATATTTCCATTTTTAGAAAAAACACAAAAATTCTTATTTTTTTAAAGAAAACGACAAATTTCTGCATTTTGATAAATAAAAATTAAGAAACGGTTTTGTTAAAAAATGTGTTTCACATTTATATTAACATTTGGAATCAAATTTTTTGATTCAGTGGTA
The DNA here is from genome assembly GCA_022606495.2 of Halesus radiatus. Classification (NCBI taxonomy): domain Eukaryota; kingdom Metazoa; phylum Arthropoda; class Insecta; order Trichoptera; family Limnephilidae; genus Halesus; species Halesus radiatus. The sequence continues at coordinate 100,033 of JAHDVE020001056.1, read as the reverse complement.
CCTACCTAAGTTGGATTTATTCCTAAGCGTACTTTCAAATATTGCCTACTACCGGTTGTCAATTCTATCAAATCGAACATGAAAATATCTGCAATATTGTATTGTGATTTGAAAAAATCCATGTTTCCGACATGGTCAATATTTTCTATTCGTGATATGAAGTGATTTGTTAAAAAATGATTGCTATCAATAGGGACAAAGCGATTTTCATTGTGAAAGTGTCAGAACAAACTGCGGTCATTCATTTTGAAAAGGGTCAAACAAACACTTCATTACTGTCGCAGCATTGGAGTTCAACTTAGCAGTTGGATTTGAGTCTGCGAAAAAGCCTTTACACGAAACATATTTATCAATAAATTACAACGTTTTAATAGACACAAAAACGGTAATTTAAATTACGTGTTGTCATATACTATGTTCAGCAAAAACAGGAATGATTGTTTTTTTTGTTACCAAAGGTTCAATTAAAGTACTCGAGGGTATAAAATGTTGAAACCTCAGTTTGCAGATAAAACAATTTTAATATTTTGTCAAATCCATGAATCAAAGAACACAATATTTTTAATTACGTATTTATATTATGACAATAAAACAAAGCGATAAACTATAAACAAAACGTTTTACTTTAAAAATTGGGTCAATAAAATAAAATTAAAAAAATATTTTGATAAACTGTAATCATATATGCAAAAACACTTTTAGCTAGATAATTCAACAAATTCCCAATTTCGAACAAAACTGCTGGTTGATTTTATTGTCTCAAAACATTTTCCAATTATTCATTAAACAAACAATGACCCCACTTGTCTATTTGCTTTATACCTATTTAGACCAATTTTGTATACCAATTTAGACCAAATGCAAAATCTGTTACGTTATCTTAAAATATCGTATTCCCTTACCCGTGGCCGACGTACTAAATTTCAATTTAACCAACTGAGTGTTGACATTATCTTGCCCCAGGCAATTACATGACATATCGTCATACTAAAAACATATTAACTACAAAAGTAATATATTTCAACAAAACAGAGGATATGAAATTTTATTGCACTTTTTCCAGGAACTTCAGGTTTTGTGTTTACCTTTTTAAAAGTACGAGGAATTGGTACGGGCATTTATGCCGATGGAGTTAAAATGGAAAATGTTTAACTCTTCGTATTTTCCTGATATATGAATAGGTGCCTCACATCAATTGTGTATTATGGAAACATAAAAAATGTAAGCCTTTTGCTTCAGAGCATATGCCTACATACGTTTGAAACAGATCAATTATGTATCGCGTCTTTGAAATGTGCCAAATTTTAAATAGAGCACATAAACTCCGATTTCTTTTATCAGTCCTCTGGGTGTTCCTCCGCCTAAAGATTCCCCAAAGAGAATGATGGGGTAGATAATTGAAAATTTCATCCCCAGGATCGAATACGTAATAAAACGATCAACGGGACTTCGATCCCATGCAATAAACATTTGCTTATAAGTACGGGTGTGAAGTACTATGAAGGCTTCTTGTCTTCTCCTCCCTGATAATGTTTTACTTTTTTTAAATTCATCGTCCTGATAATTTTTCGTTGCCCACAAATGCGGGCATGGTACAGAGTTATATGAAGATCTCTATCATTTTCTAAGATCGCTGGGTTTGAAAACAACGAATTCCGTTATACTCGTAAATAAACAATATAACAACACTCACGAATATTAAATATTAACCACCAGTTCGTTAATAATATGACGAAAAATTACAAAATATACGGATTTCCGCGTGATGAGATAAATTAATTTATAAAACTGTCTCGCTTAGATTCACATTTGATTATTTTCCAACCTTACTCTTAGTTTCGTGAAAGTACAAATAATGTTATTACTACGCTAGTGCTTTGAACCAATTATGAGAGTAAATATCTTTATGAATGAAATAACAACAGTTATTTTTCAACAACGCATTCGTGAAAATGTTTTTCTTTTTTTTGTATTTCATTACATTCGGTGATGACAATTTGACAGAAGGTGAGAAGACACTTGGTGAATTGAAATTCCGTGTTCCGGCGGATTAAATGAATGAACACACAATAAGGTAAGAAACATTATCATTTCCTTATTTTATTAATAGAAAAAACCAGTCGAAATAATAAAAACCTCATTCTACGAACACGCAACCAATGAAAGATGGCGTGCTTTATGACATACTAAAACAGGTGTCTGCTTATATTTTATTACTGCTTAAATTACGCTGCACGGAAAAGGTCAGAGCTTTTCCGTGAGCTTTTGTATTGCGTAATAATGCACACCTTTTGATTAAACGGAGAAGTGAAAACATATCGACGTCATTGGGAAAACGCCTCCCACTTGTCACAAATGTAAATTTTTCAGGAGAAACTTCAAACTGATTTTTGAGAGTTACGGATTGTTTTTTTAAAACACAAAAATACATTTTTAAATTTTAGATACAACCATATATGTTCACAATCACAAATAAGAGCCAGAAAACATGTATTACAATAAATATATTTTTTTTATTATTTTACACATAATTGACTAATTTCGCAAAGTCAGCCACATGATAGGTTTTTGTCCCGTAAATAACGTTATTTATCATTATGTGCATTGTTAGTTTCTTTATGTACCTATTTACATGGATCGTATTATATTTATCTACTATACCCGTATTTCGTATGAATTAACATTTCTTTTTACCTATTCTAAATTATGACTAACATACATGTAACTATAACATGTATACAATTATTATATCTACGATGTTTGTATTAAATTTACCAATATAGTTGCATTTTCTGTATATATGACGGCCTCCATGGTCGAGGGGTAAGGCTCTCCACTACGAATCCGAAGGTCGCGGGTTCAAATCCCGGCGTGCGCAAGTAAATTTTATTTTATTAATTTGTGTTGTTTCACAAATAATTAATTTAAAAATAATGTATAGTATATTTGCGCATGTTTCAGAGTGGAAGATACTCTCAGTATCGCCCTGGTGAAAAACCAACATTCAGAAGTGAAACGTTGCTTGAAATGGCTTTTAGCCGTGTTTGGTGACCAGATCTGAATAGCCAGGTATTTCCCCTTCTCCTTCCCCTCCCCAATACCATCAGCCTCACAACATTCCCCAGTTGGGAATGTCATAGTCTCACTGGCTCCAAACGGTTGGGAGCCGTTGTAACTCTTGTTCGGTATTTTTATAAAAAAAATATATAAAAAAAAAAAATCATCTGCGTATTTAAAAAAATATTTATTTACATAAATGTCGAATTTATCTCGAAGGCTTCTAATAAATTTACTTACGTGATTTGTATCATATTAACCTAAGTGGTTTGTATTAAACATCTACCATCAGGTCACCAATCACGTCAAAGTCCAATAATCTCTCGGTTCTCATGTAAAACTGTCATTAAAAAAACTTGTGAAAAAAAATCAAAAGGAAAATCGAAAAATTTGACAGAGAAAAAAGAAGAAAATCACCGAAGGGAATGTATTTAAGATTAAAAACTCCAGCTACTGAAGTTACCTCATGTAACCTGCCTTTTACCGCCACTGATCGCAATCCAAATGTGTTTTAGTTTACTTTAATCAAAGCGAATTTATTGCTCATCCACGAAAACCGCTCGCATATTTCCAAAATTAGCCATTTATAAATTGTATTCCCTGAGGAAACGCAACGTTTTTCGCGTGGTAGCGACTAACTTCTTTGTAGCCCAGCGAATGAAATGTTTGCGGTTCTGAGTTTTGAATGGTGGTTTTTTGGTAAACCGAACAAAATATTAGCTAGCAACACTTCTCAACTTTGGTATATTTTAACTAATTTTCCGACGAAGCACAGCGTACGTAATTTAATGATTTTTTTTAATATTCGGTTTGAAACAATGACATTGGTTTATTCTGTTTATGTACAACCGTAATTCTTTTTCATTGCTTGGTTTGTCTTTTTCATCTGTTTTTCGGTTGAATAAAATATTATTCTTCACAATGGGGTCTTTGTCTCATTGCTCATTGATAATTCCTCGACTTCGGTACAGTAAGTTTTTATTTATTCACTCGAAATACAAAAGCTTTAGAATCTTGTCTACGTAAAGTAAAGACAGCTATGAATTTCAATATTTTTATGAAAATATTGCATGATATAAATGTAAGTTACCAAAACAATTTAACTGAAACTACATCTAAAAAATGATCGATATTGAGAGGAAGTGATTAATTACGACGATGCAGAAAACATGTATTCTTTATTTTTGTTCACTCGACACCGTTAATTAATTAATACTATTGCCCGCACAAACACAAGATACTCAGATATTGTATATAATACACAAAACAGGTAGTACATGAATTTAGCATTGCATACAAACCGTTCAAGAATTTTCTTTATTCAACGACCAGATTTTCACTCATTAATAAATTGCCCGGGTAGAAATTAGAATCAGGGTGGTTTACTGACCGAAATACTCCGTTCAGGACCTTTTTCATACCTTTTGGAACAAAACAAAACAAGGTCCTTCCAAAAGGACAAAATATGACAACGATGAAAAGGGGTGTACGGATTAAACTGGTCTAAAAACAGAAAGGGTTTAATTTATTTCCATTTAATTTAAGGCAGATTCCTCAATCGATAAATTATAAATAATATTTCCACGAGAACAATGTGGAGATGGTTTGGGTTGATTGCATCATTATTATTTAAGTGTGCATGACATACATTTATAATTCCTAGTCTCTGAAGGTTTCGGTAAAGGTTGGAGCATGCCACAGTTTGGAGTGTTCATTTTCTCTTTTCCGATTTCCTAAATGTGTTGACGGAAAGGTTAGATTTTCGAGATGATTGCGCCCAGTGAGGCGAACAATTTTAATTATTGTGAATTATTAAAAAAATGTATTTTGACGAAGTAAATATACCTACGTAGTAGTGACGCATTGGGGTGGGGCTTTTTTGATTATGGCTAAAAAAGTATTACTCAAGCACGAATAAATATCCGGGGATCCGACTCGATCCTGTAATAATAAACGCCTTATTGATATAGGTGAATTTAATCATTGAAAATAATAAAAATAAATCTTATATCAAATATGAAAACTAAACAGCAAAAACCCACAAAACGTAAAAACGTATCGATCGCATCTGAGAATCTAGCCCAAGACCTCGGGTAAGAACCGGGACAACACTCTACCACTAAGTAATCAGACAAAATCATTTGCCGTCACTTGTCACCATATTTCAATTTAGGAATTATCTTAAATTAATTCCCATATTTTGGGTGCCAAAAATATGGGAATATGGGTCCTGGGTTCGTTTACCAAATGAAAGCGTTACTTTTTTTTCTGTACATTTTTCTCTTTTATGTTTTATTTGAGATTTGTTAATATCACGTTTAGTAATTAAATATTGAAATGAGTTTCAAAAACTTGAATAAGTTATTCCAATAAATAGATTACAAATATATGTTTTAAATTTAAAAAAATATTTATACATTATCGACCGGTTTCGGTTTAGTTAAACCTTCTTTAGGACCGTTCACATATAAACTAATTTAACATTCAGAGAAGACAGTGAAAGGGGGGGGGGATAGACAGTACATCAGAGTAGAACAGGACAGAGCATCATAGAGTGGGCTGCAGAGAGATAGGTAGAGGGTAGGGGACGGGGGGGGGGGAGAAATGGAACATCCATAAAATCGGACTTTGGGTTAAATAGAATTGCTTATTTAAAATTTGGCAATTGCCGTTTTTATCTGATTTTGATATTTCTAATGTTTCAATGTTATTTAGGTTCAAACCTATTCCATTTTGAAGGATTACTTGTATATTTTCGCCAAAGTTTGAACATTGCGTTTTTGCCATATTTCACAATTATAATTTTTAATTCTTAAATATCAAAGAATATTGAAAAGTTATATATGTTAACAGGCAAATTTACTTTATTTAGTTAGTTACATACAATTGTCGAACCTTCATATATTTTCAATAAATTATTTATACCGAAAAGTAGTGTATTTTACCATGTCCCACCTCTGCATTCAATTAAACAAAGTCTGATTTTGTAATTTATTTTAAGTGTTTAGGATTATATTTGTTGTATTTTAAATAGGTTACATTACATATTTTTGAAAATGTAAAGATTAATGCTGATAAAAGCTTCTTTAAATAATAAAAGTGCTTCATTCATTTAATCAGCTTAGGACCATGGTAACGGAATGGAAAATTATTATGCCCGAGCTCGTGCTATAAATATTGTTTTAATCAATATTTTGCTAAAACTTTGCTCTCATTAATTGACTAATAGAATAAGGTGTCTGTTGGGTGTATAAAAAAATTGTTAATTTCCTTTAAAAAATAATATTACCTTAATTTTAAACAAGTATGGACATTTTCATCAAAGTTTTGAAGTTTAAGTAATATTATTTTTTCATTGAAAATAAGAATAGATTAATTAATTTACATAGCCAGATGATTCCTTAATCTATTAGTGAGTTAGTGAGAGCAATATTTCATCAAAATTTTTATTAATACAAAAAAAAAGTATTACGACCTTGGCATGATATTTTTCCATTCCGTTAACAAATAATTTTAAAACATGAATAATTTTAAAACATGTACACTTGCACTCCTGTATTTCTATTAAAAGTATGGTTAGTATTATTTAAGTGTCCGGAAAATTCTGAAAATCCTGTACTTATTAAACATCTAATGTATTCTTTTACCCTAATGTTTACGTTCCTCGCGGTTTTAACTATATACATTTCCAGGCAATCGTTGAAGTTTATAGATGGCTTAATATCTCTTCTGTGTCTTTATAATTAATTAAAAGTTTACCTATGTTGATATTGGTATAAAAAGCTGGTATTATGTCTGATGGAAGTTTCAATGTGCACAAGAAAGAATATGTACTTATATTCAAAATTCGGCGCCATTGGGGAGTGAAGTGAAGAAGAACTATTATTTATGAAATGAAAAACACAATTTGTAAAACACCACTTTTATTGAATTAATAACCGTCGCCAACCAGGTTTCGCTTCACCGAAGCTTCGTCAGGGCTTATTATTAACTAAAGATAATTAGATACAGGCACATATATATACATAAAACAATGAGTGAAAGAGATATAAAATTAAAGAAAGAGACACATATAGAGTGGGAGGGGAGACATTATTTAGGGAGGATAAGTGGGGGGGGGGAAGGAAAAAGGAGGGGGGGAAAGGGGGGGGGACTAATAGTTAAATTATGGGACTATGGGAAGTATGGGACTAATAGTTAAATTAATTTGGTTATTAATAATTTTTAAATTATTATTAACTGCTTTTTTGATCTCGAGGGCTTCTAAATTGTTTAATCTTATTCCAATTCCATTTTTATGTAATATTTTAATACCCGAGTCTTTATCGAATGAGTGATCTGATTCTATTAAGTGATTCGCGAATTCTGAAAAGGCATTATTATTTATACATCGTAAGTGCTCTTTTACTCTTACGTTGACGTTCCGGGCCGTTTTACCGATATAAAAAGCCTGACAATCTTTACAATTAAGTTGATATATACCGGTTATTAATTCAATAAAAGTGGTGTTTTACAAATTGTGTTTTTCATTTAATATATAATGTCACACCCCAAAGTGTTTGCTTCCTTCGAAAAAAGAACTATTATTATTAACGGTAGACCATTCTAGAGAAATTTATTTGTGAAACTCGTTAGGATTTCATCAGTTTATCAGATTATCTTTATATCCGTCGTCAATCGCATTAATATAAATATTATAGATGCTTTGATACTACTAGTAGAATACATCTTGGGTTTTGGCCGTCTTTTTATAAGGCTGGGAAGAAAAAAATCTTAATTTAATATGATCTTCTTACGAACCCTTTTTCGGATTTGGTTATTTTGTAAAATTTGACATATTACGATCGTTAGAATTTTTTACCTGTTCATCGAGAAATAAACAAAAAATGCATTTTGATGAGTTTTTTTTGCATAAATCGATACATGCGGTCGATGCTAAGCGAGAATTTCAAACATTTCGCTACCCGCAAAAGGAGTGCATGCTTTTGTTCGATTTTTTTACGAATTGGATCCCCTTTACATGTCAATTCTGTACAACATAATATTTAAGTTAACATAAAATCGAATTAAGAAATCAAAAAATCTTCCAAAAAATTGAAAAAAAATATTACAAAGAAACTCGTTATAAAAACATTAACACAATATTCTTGTTTGATTTTAAAACTCTCGCTGAAACTGTAATATGTATGTATATGGGATAGAACAGTAAATTCTGTTTAATAATATATTGTTTTATTTATAATATAAATTCATATTTTATGTTTCTTATTTTCACTTATAACTTTTATAATGTATTCTTTAAACAAAATGAATAAATAAAAATTTCATATAAGCCATAAAAATGAGATGAAACTGATTATAATACCAATGCACAGGCTTTGCCTTTGTTAGTTTATTTTGTTTACAATTTTTACTATATTTTTATATACTGTTTCAAAATATACTTCACTATACACCTAAAACATTTAAAAAAGATTTGAGTTATGAATGTGAATTAATAGGTGTATATAAATGTATTATTTTAACATATTTAAAAAAAAATTCCAACAATTATTGTGTATTCGGGACTTTCCGTGATTATTTAAGTATTTTATTGACTTACTTGCTAAAGTAGTCATTGACGATCGTCCTGCAAAAAGATCTTCCTTCTTACGCGTCTTGTGTGAAAACGAAATACAAAAGAAGATGACGCACGTACGATCTCTGTCTCTCTGGATCAACTATAGTTGGGATCGGCCCACGTGCGGTGTACGGCCTAATCTGTATGAAACTTGTGAAGCAAACGATGCATAAAAAGCTTCGAAAAAATTTTAAAATTCTGGAATTTACGAGTATATGGATGAATACAAGGTATACGATACATAGATGGATGCTCTATCAAATTTTCAATATTTCCCCAATCTAAGAATCAGAATACTTTATCACGCTTCTTCATCCACTGCTGGCCCGGCAACCATTCATTGGATAACCAACACCTCTGCCATAAGTCACTCCAAGTGGTTCGTTACGGTAGGTGACTAAGCAGGGGTGCCCTGGTTGATAAGGTGGGGTTTGTCCAGATCTAAGCCGTGGATGCGTCTGTCCGCCGGCTGCGTGGATCTGCATAGGTTGCTTGAAGGAGACCCCTCGACTTCTTTAGCAGGACTATCTCAACCCATCGTCTTGCACTGCAGTGGAAGGGACAGATTAATATGACCGTCACTCCTGGACACACTAACCCCAAGAATCCTTTCCACCCCTCATACGTTTCATAAGTTTCAGAACTTCCTCTCACCATCCCCAAAGATAACGTAGGCCATGAGGGAAATTATTTTCCACATGATGGAATAAATGTTTAAAAAAATACCAACTGCTACATTTCCACCGAAGTAATACAACTGACCGTTGATTTGACTACAACGTGAGAGGGGTTCGGGGAGGGTTGAAACGGTTTGAACATGCACACACACCCCGTGAAATGGGCCGAAAGAGCGTTACAAGTGTTTTACGACCTAAGGATCGGGGTTTGCGCCTGTTTAGTGCTTTGGGCTTGTCTGGAAACCATACTGGCAGCGATTTTTAAACTGGCAAGACAAGATGTATTATGTAATTTTCTGTAAATTCCTTCCTATTTCATAAAAAATACACTATGAATCTTATTCTTAACACCGGTAATTATCAGCGATTTTTAAACTGGCAAGACGAGAAGTATTATGTAATTTTCTGTAAATGCCTTCCTATTTCACAGAAAATACACTATGAATCTTATTCTTAACACCGGTAATTATCATAGGTAGGCAAACACGTGTCTCAAGTATACAGTAAACCTTATAAGTGGCAATATCTCTCAAGATAAGGTCTGACATCATGAAATTTACAAAGCATATTTATTCGGGAATTTCAAAAAAAATATCATTATTTTCACGTAGTAAAGTCAATTCGATCGCAAGCTTAATTAACGATCAACCCGTTTTACAGCAGTTTTAGGCAGAGAGTATAGACCACCACACAACTCTTGGCACACGCTGTTTGCTTCGTTCACATTCTGACATTGTTCGATACATACTCATCTGTTGCTCCGTCTCTTGAGATCGCCCGACGCAAATATTTTATTCACTTGATCGTGCCATGTCTACCTCGGCGATTGGAACTTTGAATAAGCCGGTTATTTGCCAAAAAGTGCTAATTCGACACTTAATGATTTTTAAAGGAAAATTTTTAGACGTCGATCCGTTGAACTCTGTGATAACCACCAGATAGGTAATAATAACAATAATATTTATTTGAAACACATGTTATTTTACAAAAATATTTAAGAAGGCTTTGACTGTCCCACTAGGAACAAATCCCGTTTTAGGACAGTCAAATTGATAAGTTTGGTTCATATTAATATACATATACACGAAATAATATAAAAGAATCCAGGTGGTAAATTAAAAAAAATATATATATATTTTTCGTTTTGTTTTTGTTTTTATTTTGTTTTTGTTTTTATATTGCTTTTTTAAAAATTTGCTTTAGAGTAATAATGAGTTACATGCGAGATATAAAAGTTTAAAGTATAAAGTATAAAAGTTTAAAGTATGATATGCATTTTTTAATTTAGTGTAGAGTATTAATGAATTACATATGAGATGTAAAAGTTTAAAGTATGATATGCATTTTTTTCAATTAGTGTAGAGTAATGATGAATTACTAATGAGATATAAAGATTTAAAGTATAAAGTGTAAAAGTTTAAAGTTTATAAGTATATAGGCACTTCATGAAATTGTAAATAAAAAAAAAATACCGATTTTTTTTTTTTAAATTGTTGTTTTCCGAAAATAATTTTTAAAAACGCCTATTTGTTTCTGAAAACGATTGGTTTCCTCCTAAAATTATAGAATATTTTTCCACTTAAGTGATGCAAAATAAAGTAATAGTTTTTTTGGATTACGATCCCCTACTAACTTCGAATTCACAGAGCATGAACCTAACTATCCGTAGATATGTATCTGTTGATGAAAATGTGATTTTGTGGGAAAAAAAGATTTTAAATATACGACTAAAACCGTTAGTACTTCTCTATTTAAAAAGATATTTTTTTAATGTTTTTGTTTACGATTATTCCAATTAATTTTGAAAAGGGTCATATATTTTGTAATGTGCAAACAATTAACGATTTTAATTAATTTATCAATGTAACAAAAATTCGGTCTGTAACCTAAAAAATGGTTTAGATTATATAAATAAATATTATCCTGTATGTGCCCAGCACAAGTATTCCCTTATTTCTAGTATTAACGTAGAAACCTTGGTTTGAGGAACGCAGCTTTCTAATGGTCTGGGATAGCTTATCGTTCAAAACTGAGCCTGTATCCGAAAGCTCTGGTAAAAGCTTTACGTTGCTCCTTAGATAAGAACCTTACAATTGGACGTGAGAGCAGTGTTGAATGCTCGGAAAAGAATTTAAAAGTAAAAAGGAGAAAGCTAGTATTTTAGGGGTTGAGAACGAATGGAGAGATATCCGATCGTGGCTTTATCAGTTATTTAGTGGTTTAGTGGTCTTAATTGAAAACATCTAGCAGAAGCATTCTGTGTCGAGGCGAGGGTTGGAAAAGAATGGGCTATTTTCTGTAAAAATACGCTCACTGATTTCAATACAGCGAAGGTCTAAATTCTAACAATTGCATTGATTGAATCAACTGTTCTTTAAACACGTATTTATTTTTCCATTTATCACCAGTCACCGTTTCTTAATACAATTCTCTCTATTTTTTATTAATTAAAATACGGTAATCGACAAGGCTAGTATTTTAATTCGATTCTGACTCAAATTAAATAACTATTAGGCAGTGGCGTGCATTATTCTATTACCGGGGATAGGCTTCAATCGTTTCGACTGTAGTTACATAACATTGAATATTTTGGTGACCTTGAAAAATTCCGTTTTTAATATTATCTTCTTCTGATAGTTGCGGCTAGGTTGACAAATGAGAATACAAGTTCACATTTATGTACATTCTAATTCTAGTCTCTAGCATTTCATCATCATGAAAAGTTTGTGAGCCATGTTCTTAAGGCATCCACAGCATTTCAACATTTATAGACTGCACGCCACTGGCGTTAGGTTAATATTTTTTTTTGTAAATGCCCTACTATTTATAGTGCCCTACTGTAAAAAAACATTTAAACTGTCAAACTTATCGTATAATGCAATTATAATGGAGTTGAAAGGAAAAAATGGTGTTAGAAGTGACATTTTAATTTCGGTGAACATTGTTGTTCTCACTAATCTTAAGAGCATTTTAAAATGTAATTATCTCAAAGGCGTTTTAATCTGATGATAAAAAATTACATTTTACCGATCTTTAATTTTAGTAAGCATTGTTTCGGGCTTTAATTTGCATTTATTAAGACAAATTTGCTAGAGCTTGTTTAAAAAAAACTAGTATTGAAAGCATAAGATGATTCACAGGGGAATAAATTAATGTAAAAAGAAAAAGTTTTTTTTTTCATAAAAAAACTTTTTTAAATAATCGAAGAACAAAAAAAAATACTGGCATTAGACGTCAAACCATTTTATATCTGAATACTTCTGCAGTTTTGTAAAATTGATTGTTAAGTATTAATTATGGACCATATAAAATGGCTGCGTTTCAATTTCGACGGATAAAAGTCATTAAATTTTTGCCAAAAGTATTGTTATTTTTTCTAATATTTACTACATCGTATCCTTTGCTGAGTTACGCCCTGTTTAATAACTACAGCACCTTTAGGTTTATCTCACGTTTTAGTCAGACTTTTACACTCTGGTTTCAATCCTATTAAGGAAAACCCTTCGGAGGAAATAATGTGAAGGCAATATTACGAACGTAAAAATCTTTTATGAAAGTAAAAACTTCTAATGCTAACCTTTAAAAAAAACTTTTGGAAGATGAGGTAGAATATAAGTTCTATGAAAAAGCTCCAGTATCTACATCAAATAAAAATTGAAGTTATTTTACTCGAGTATATAGAGTCGCAAAACCCTTTGAATAACACTACAATCCCTACTCGTATATGTAATTGTGAGATATTATAAAAAATTATGATTTTAGCGAGCATTAAATATGAAGCAACAAGCATGAACGACCAATTGAAATCTAAGACGCTAGATGGAACTTTACTGCCGGTAATTTATTTACAATGAACTTGAAGTGCCCCTCGAAGAACGACGCTATAAAACTTCGCGTTTCGCATCAAAAAGAAATATCGATTTTGTTTCAAAATCCATTAATTTTGCCTCCGTGGGTCTGGTTGGATGAAAGTGGGACCAAATCTAATAAAATTCCAGATAAACTTTTCCAACCCCCCCCCCCCCTCGCCTTAAACACTAGAAGCTTTCCGGCCCTCTTTGTTCCGCCGAGACAAATGAAATCGGATAGACAGACAACTTTACCGAAATACTTATAACAAGGACCGCTTGACTACTTTTTATGACTGGTGGGTGGTGTTTACAGCGCTTGTTCTTTTACCACTATTTCACTACTTGCACGCTCAAGTCCCTTTGTTTTGAGAAGGAATTACTAGCTGCAACTACTTGTACTGTGTATTCGTAGTAAGCCTTTACTTTGTGGCTGCCATAATTATAATATAGACGCATAAATTTGTTTGAACCACTTCAATTTAATATAATAATCGACCGGTTTCGGAAGTACCGTAATATAATACTGGCGAAGGAAGGCTACTTCCGAAACCGGTTGATAATTATATTAAATTGAAGAGGTTCCAAAGAAATGTATGCGTTTATATAATAGTTGCATTGTCATTTAGTAAACTGAAAGATGGTATTTATTTCTTATTTTACACATAGCAATTTTTTTTTTTTCATAGAAGGTGAAGTGAGTCAGAAATCTCCCAACTCGGATACACCTATCGTTAATGAAAGGTGATACAATACGATGATGTTTAAAATATTGCTTATCAAAAATTCAGAAAAACATAACATCCAATTACGAAATTGGTTCCGAGATTCCTAAAACAGTTCAACATTTTTCTACTGATTTAATTAAAAAATTGGTGCTTTGATTTAAAGGAACAAAATTGAATATTTTAGATAACACTTCTCTTAACAGTCAGCACCCAAAAATACGCACTTTAAAGGTTGCTAACTCAAGAAATACTGTGAGAGATTTGTCTGTAAATTCTATACAATATGTGAAAGGTTTCAAAAAACAGTAATCCTAAAACTGTAATATTTTAAATTACACGTGAAATATGTACTGGAATTTAATTTTCAGGCATTTTAGGATGTATTTATTAGAATTTAAAGGTTACGGTTTGAGGATATATGTCTTCTGAAACCTGATACTTTTTCGTAACTATAGAACCCGTATAAAATTTACAGATAAATTGTTCGCGGTATTTCTTGGGTTGGCAGGTTGCTAACACCTGCAAAGTGATATTTAAGGCCACTCTTGCTTGCTCGCCCTTAATTTTATACTTAATGTAAAGTAATTAATACAATTAATGTATGGAAAAAAATTTCATTTCATTTTTTTCTAAAACACTTGGCATATGTGAGAAAAAAAATTGACGCACCCCCATTTTAATACTAAAACATTTGGGCTTTAAAAATATTTATAAACAAAAATTAGTGTTTGTATGTCTGTCTGTCATAGGTTTTCTCAAAAATTACTCAACCGGTTTCGCTGAAAATAGCACAGTTTATTCTTATTAGTGCCGGGAAGGTTTCCAATTAAATTTAATAGGTAAAACTGAACGCTTTAACGTTTAAAAATTAGTTTGAAAAACATTGAACCCGCTATGTTGTGTTGAGGTTAGCCCATAGATATACCACTCTGAATATTCAAAAGAAGAAGCTTTTTTTGGGTAGAATATTATCAAAATGGAAAACACAAGTAGGTACCCACTTAAGAACTTTATTACTTACATATATTTTAAGAAAATAATTATTTGGAAAGAAATAAAATTTTCAAATAAATGTTTTTTGTGTCATTGTTTAGAGATAGTAATAGTCACAAGGCATTACTTTCGCTGTCAAATCAATTATGGCACCCAAACGACAAGTAAAAATTCACAAATACATATTTTTATTCCAAACAATAAAATAATCCCAAGCGAGGCCGGGTACACCCCAGCTAGTATATTAATAAAAATGAATTAATTTTGTGTTCACCAAAAATGAGCACATAAATGTTCTTTTAAATTGAGACCTACCAATTTATCTCTACTTTCCTGTCCCAAATAATTGGTATTTTCGCAAAGCGTACAAGTATAAACTTTTAACACTTAAAAGTTTTCCAACCAAATACGTAGAAATCTTTTTTATTAAAGAGTTGAAGTGATTCTCTAAGTTGCAGTTACCAATTCAGGGGTGGCGGGTGTGGGTCGGGGGATGGCGGGTGGTTGTGGGGTGGCTCTAGGGGCGGAGGAAAGGGGTAGCGTGGCAGGGAAGTTTAATTGACTGAAAGATTTGTTAGACTTACTTCCAAATGTAAATTTAAAAGCGAGACTCGTTAGCGTAAACGGTCGAATGCGACGTGCGACTGTTTGGTTAAAATACAGATTCGAATGGAGATATCTTGTTCGGTAATTCGGCTCGCATTAAATCATCTGAAATTTGAAATTCAAATAAAATGGAACATAGGAAAATAAATTAGAGATTTTTCAACATGAATGAATAAATTGTGTTTGTGTTGGTGTTGTTGTGAGTTCAGGTTTGAAAGCGAGTTTCAGATAACTCCGACTGATTTCTGTTGTAAAAAATAATGTTACGTTTGGTACAACTCTGCCAGCAAATTCCTTAAATCTGTCGGCCGAGTATTACGTGAACATTTTATTTTTATTTTGAGGATACGTACGCATCGATACTATATTATAACGATCGCAATACAAATTTGAAATTGTCGGAAAATCGGATTTACAGACTGACAAATACTAGTTGCAATAGGGGAATGTGTTACGAAATTCTTGATATGTGATACTTTTTAGAATGAGTAATAAAACAATTTTTTTTTTTTAAATTGAGTAAAGTTCTATTCAACTTGGCCCATCTTGGGAATAAATGTTATTAACCCATGGAATTTTAAAAGTTTGAAAATGGCCTTGATAGTTTAATAATGGTATTGAACGCCGAAACAGCTGTCACAATAATAAAAACTAAAATACTTGCAGAACTTAATAATTACATTAATAAATTTGATTAACGTTAAATAAAAAATAAAATAAAATGCACATGTACATTTTTTTTTGGTTACTTCGTAATGTTTTTTGTTGTATTTCTGGAGCATTAACTATGTAACAAATTTAAGGAATTTTGTTTTAATTTTTAAGAACGTTACTAAATGTCCAAATCGGTAGCAAATTATTAATATTGTGTAACAAATGTACACTGTGAATTAAAACTCTTCAAAAACAATTATTTATTATTAGTTTTGCATCTGATTTCTTAATTCAGGCATTTTCGGATGTGTAACATTAACTGGCTATTAGCCGAGTGGAGAAACGCGTCGGGTTCAAACCTGGCATCGTGGGTTCAATTTATTTGCTAGCTTAGTCTTCCGTCATTGCACAAGCAACGGCGTCCTCCGTGGTCCAGGGGTAAGGCTCTCGACTACGAATCCGGAGGTCGCGGGTTCAAATCCCGACACGCACAAGTAAATTTTATTTAATTAGTTTCTGATGTTTCACAAATAATTCATTAAAAATAATATATAGTACAATTGCGGCACGTTCCAGAGTGAAAGATACTTTCAGTA
Source organism: Halesus radiatus (assembly GCA_022606495.2). Taxonomy (NCBI): domain Eukaryota; kingdom Metazoa; phylum Arthropoda; class Insecta; order Trichoptera; family Limnephilidae; genus Halesus; species Halesus radiatus. The sequence continues at coordinate 83,254 of JAHDVE020001056.1, read as the reverse complement.
TCGCCCCGGTGAAAGACCACCATTGAGAATTGAAACGTTGCTTGAAATGGCTTTATCCGTGTTTAGTGACCAGAACTGAATAGGCAGGTACTTTTCTACCTCTCTTTATCATATACTTCCCCTCTCCAATACATTCAGATTCACAATATACCCAGTTGGGACTCTTGTTTGGTATTCACATAAAAATTTTTTTTTTTGCTTATATTGGTGGTAATAGGAGTTTTTTTTTTTAAATGATGACAGGTTAAGGTAAACCGGGAAGGTTTGTCTATCTTTATTGAAAAAATATAATAATTGTAAGATGAATCACATATAACGGCCTTTTCTATAATTTGACCAATGTAAGTTGAATTCGAGTTTTATAATTATGAAAACGAACGTTTTATAATTATTTTTCTTTACAACTTATTATCACTTTTTTATCTCTCGTTTATTCACACCTAGCTTTTCCGTTATTTGTACAAATTTTTTAAAATAATATATATATCACATTTGCTTCTATTTAGAGACGGGCAATTTGATTTCCCCCACATGCGAAAATAGAAGCCTTATCGAACAAGCCAATCCTCTTAACGAAATTATTAGTTATGCGCGAGACCAAACTCCATAAGAGCTGGAATAAGGTGAAACTATCAAGAACGTTAGTAATACTTCTCAGCTTGTTCCACCAAACTAACACCTAGTAAATCTCATAACTAAGAGCCTCTAATATTAAATTTCATATGATTTCTCGTAGAAGCATACACTCAAAAACCACTGGCAGAACTTCCTTGACCTGATAATTGATTATTCCAACCTAATAAACTATTTATATTGCACTCACGATGGTCACGATTGCATTAATATTATGCAAATTGATACAGAGCCATAAATTATTAATTAAAGCTAAGAAATTTTATACGTTTTCCGTCAAATTGTTCGATTATTCGATGCATTCAATAATTATTTGCAAAAACTCAAGAAAAGGTTTTTCAAATGATTTATGGCATTTATTGGTAATGCTGACTTCTTCACTTTTATTTACTTTTTTGTTTCGTTTTGTATGAACTCCTCACATGAGTTCCAACTGCCCGTAGCCAAAATGTGTATGGCATCACCAATTGTGGTATGTTGTGACATTGAATGTATCAGAAGGGGGAATGGGGATGAGGAAAACGTACGATAGGATTTATCTGGATATTCAAAACAGTCATTTCAAGCATCGTTCTGCTTCTGAATTGTGATATTTCACCAGAGTGATACTAAGAGTAGGTATCTACCACTCTGGAACGTGCCAAAATATTAGTACTTATAAAATTATTTCATTTAATATTATGTGCGAAATAGTAAAAACTATTTTTTTTTATTCTTTTTCGCCGGGTTTGACCGGCACGCCGGGATTTGAACCCACATCCTCTAGATCCAAAGCCGAAGATTGTTACACAAATAATTTATTGTATATAGGTCGCCTCAATATATTTTCTGAATCTCTTAAGACCTGGATTGTTTTCCAATTAGTTCCTAACCTTCAAGATTTTTCTCTTACCTATATTATTTTGTTTCGCTAAATCTCAGGGTGTTTGAAAAGGTACAACCATAGACACTGTTTGAATCGATTTTTCGTTGGATATGTATTTATTATATAATAGACACGTACAGTCTTCCGGTTTCGTATACCGTATTAAGTTCCTGTAATGCGAAAATAATTTATTAGTAAATTTACCATTTCAGGTTTCATAGTAAATTGTTAATGTGTTTTATATTTAGCTTCTTCCTTCTTCTATGTTTAAAAATGATAAGAAACGATACGATAAGAAACGATACCTTTGATATAAACCATTGTTTTCAATATTGCTACTAAAATTAAATTAAAAAAAAAAACTAATAAAATTAGTCAAAATAATCTGATGAAAAGGGTACAATGAATAAAAATTAAAAAAAGAATTAGCGGACTTTTTAATTTTTTTTATAGTGTAATATGAATTACATACAATGGGAACTTATACATGCTAACCCACTGCAAGTAGCTTGTCAGCGGGAGTTACGTTCACCAATATTGTATAATACAACAATAAATAACAATCAACATACAAATTTAGCACACAATTATAAAAATATACTCGTAGATGTATGCATGTTGTGATCAATGTACACAAGTAAGAAAAAATATTAAAAAATATATGAAAACAACATAAAATTTTTGTTATAGAGATACTAGCCTCCAATAACAAAATATCGAATAAAAATAAAAAAACAGCAGCACAGTTTTGTTACAGTGAAGATAGACTTAATATAATAGTAAGACTTAAATCATTTTAAAGATACCCGCAGCTATCAAGGAGATACACAATCGAGGAGACCATCATATTTGTTCAATAGACAATGTAATATAGAGCAAAATAGCGTAAAAAGAGTAAAATAGCAGATATCAAGGAGCTGTACAACCGAGGAGACCGTCATATTTGTTACCATCAATACACAAGGTTACTTTCGAAAAGCTAACGCTTTAACGTCAGTGAGAGTTTTGTAATACAGCAAAGATTTGTAAGGCAACTTGTTAAATATAAGCGGTCACCAAACGTTCGTGAAGTCAATACAATATTTATTTGTTTCTTTTGCGTTTGAATTATTTTTATTTTTTTACTAAACGCCCAGCTTGACTTTTGCATGTCTACTTGGTCTTCACATAATCCTGAAACATTGGCAAAAAAAGTATGCTTTCTGATATTTTCTGGGAGCAATAAAATATAATTTATATTGAGATATAAAAATGGTTGTCTTTGGCTAGAGGTATTCCAACTGAAAGTGTCTTCCATTCTGGACAGTGAGAATGCAAGCATGAGACTGTTTCAAGATGTTCCACACTTATTTATAGCGGATATCACACAGTATCCTTGATCCCTTCGTATAAAAGAGATTACTTCCTCACCTGAGAACGCTGGACCGTGTATACGAATACATTTAATTTTAATTCCAATAATAATAATAATAATAATTGGATTACTTGTTTAGCGCCGTTTTTTTGAAAAATCACCTCAAGGGCGCTGCACAAATCTTACTTCCTGTTCTTTATCTAATTATGCACAAACAGATACAGAAAAACATACTTACCTGGCAGGTCGCTTCCCATGAACACAGTTTTATTAGAAAATTAAAGTATAGAGATGATATTTTTACAGTTGCTATTTCATCCTCCTTTTCTATTTTCTTATTGATGTTACATTTATTATAAGATTGGTGGCACAAGAAGAGTTGGCATTTATTTGAAATACTTTTAATTTTTAGGACTGGAAAATGTTTATAAAATGACCTTAAAAACGTAAGAAGCTTCTAATGGATATTACCATTTTTTTATTTATTTTTTACACTTTTAGTTATTTACAGTATTGTGGGCTGTGAACGCATTTGCGCACCGATGCGTGAATTTTTAAAACTTTTTCTATAAGTGATTTTAGGTGAGCACCGACCAGCTAGCCTAGCTATGCAATTTACGGGTGAATTTCTTCAATTTATGGATATGATTGTCTGAAAAGATGAGTTTTAAGTTTAGTTCTGAATTCTGTCGAGTCTTCTTCTTAAAATTCTTAAGTCATGCGGCAGTTCATTCCAGGCTTTAGGTCCTGATACTCCGAAAGCACGAACACCGAACTTAGTATCAGGTGTGCGCTTTGGTTCCTACAACCTCCCAATAGCTGGTGACGCTGCTGACCTAAGGGTGGACTGCCGTGAATTAGTATTTTCAGGAATACACAGTTCTGATAAGTAAGCCGGAGCCATTCCGTTAAGTGACTTAAATACCATCCAGCAGAGCTTGAACTGGATTATTTCAGGGCATTTGAGCCAGTGCAGATTTTTGAGATGGTCTGAAATGTGAGAATATTTAGATACGCCGGTGATTAGTCTTGCTGCAGCGTTGAAAACTGATTGCAATATGTAAATTTGGTATTTGGGGAGACTTGCATATATTCCGTTGCAGTAATCTAGACGTGACACAACGTACGAATTGACAAGCAGTTTGGTCGCCTCTGTTGGCAGGTTTCTCCGTACTGCTTTAATTTGCCTCAGGTGATTTTTCACCAAAACGGCGCTATATAAATCGTCCAAGTATTATTATTATTATTATTATTAATAGAAACAACCCTGTTATAGTTCTGTTTACTTGACTTTTGTGGCAAAAGTCTGCATCCAGATTGAAAACGAATAATTTGACACATGTCTTCGAAGTAATATCACTTCCTGAAATATTTATTGTATAAATGTATCTTGATCAACGATATCTAAAAATAACTTCCAATGAAATATAGTTAAGTTATTTATCCAAAATCAATTCACCCTATATTTCCATATAATAATTTAACCCAGTTGTAACACATTTAAGAAAAACTTATTCTAAAAAGTCGTATTCGTCATATTTCAACATGTTTCCACCACGTTTGCCTGCGGGTAAATTGTATTAATAAACTCGACATGTTTTCTATCTGAAGTTCTTCGTACAACATTTTCCCCGTAGCTAAATCATTATATTACATTCCAGTTAGCGACTATGTCCTAATAAAATAGCCCAGAAACAGAGCTCTATTGTAATTAAAACTTAAGAAAAAATACTGTTTTCCAAGTATGCAAATATGGTTGCGTGTTCACTTCCTACAGTAAACGCTTTTATCTTTTTGAATCAAATTTTCATCAAATGTGTACGCCTTTCAGTAAAAATTGACATTCTGAAACAGAGCTTGCGATTCACAAAGAGTGTTTACTTTTACCTTTTTACTAAATTAACCAAAACTTATTACACCGGTTTGTTGGTTTTGTACTGCTTTGAACCCAGGTGCATACAAGGCACGCCAATTTTAATCTGAAGGAAATGGTTATTAAGGGTTTTTATTAATGTTTCAAGTAGGTATCTACATCGGTGACTGGGTCAAACAGCAAACAAAGCCTGCGAGTTGTATCTCACGCAAATTTGAATGGCAGTGTACCTGATGTTACAACATTAGCGTATACGTAAAATTCCAATAAAGTTGTTAAAAAACGAATTACTTCGTACTTTATTTCTTCACAATAGGTTTAAAAATAATAAAAATTTATTATTTATAAAATATAAAAAATATATTATAATTTATTTATATATTTATTACTTTATATATTTAAAAAAAGAACAAACAAAGAAACAAACAAACAAACAAACAAACAAAGAAACAAACAAACAAAAAAACAAACAAACAAACAAACAAACAAACAAACAAACAAACAAACAAACAAACAAACAAACAAACAAACAAACAAACAAACAAACAAACAAACAAACAAACAAACAAACAAACAAACAAACAAACAAACAAATAAACAAACAAACAAACAAACAAACAAACAAATAACAAACAAACAAACAAATAACAAACAAAAAACAAACAATCAAACAAACAATCAAACAAACAAACAAACAAACAAACAAACAAACAAACAAACAAACAAACAAACAAACAAACAAACAAACAAACAAACAAACAAACAAACAAACAAACAAACAAACAAACAAACAAACAAACAAACAAACAAACAAACAAACAAACAACCAACCAAACAAACAAACAAACAACCAAACAAACAAACAAACAAACAAACAAACAAACAAACAAACAAACAAACAAAACAAACAAACAAACAAACAAACAAACAAACAAACAAACAAACAAACAAACAAACAAACAAACAAACAAACAAACAAACAAACAAACAAACAAACAAACAAACAAAACATTGGCCACTGATCGCACTTGGACAGTTATGTGATGAGTGAATTTAGTGAAATGATACATAAAAACCAAAAAAACGTAACATCATAGTTATTTAAACCTTAAAATCTACAGTTAATTGGGCAGTTTACAGATGACAACAATAACAGTTTTATTGTAACCCAAAAAAGCATAACAAATTATCTGTTCTGGTTCCAATCACAGGGTGAACACATTTTTATCAACAAAATATGGTAATTAGTAAATAATATTATGATATTCGTGTAAATAAATTACCCCAACAATATGGCAAACATTAATTTTTACGGGTAGGTGTGTTTCACTCTGCAGTTAAGATGCTTTATTCCTTCGGTATGCATCCACGAGTAGCTCAGGGGGAGGGAATAAATTAAGGCTTTACTCGGGGGTTACAGGAGAGTTACAAATTGAAGTCTCATATAAATCATTTCCTCGTGTCAGGTAAGATTGATCTTAATGCTTTCAACAAATTATACAGCTCTAGCGCACGCCTTGTATAGAAGCTATTTAAGTGGTGAAATTACCGAGTTTCCTTTTAGAAATTTGACATTGCCGTCGCAAGCTGAGTAGGTACTTGTCACGCCTGAGGAGGGGCGTCAAATGCATGAGAACGATGTGGAGAGAGTTGCTTAATGTATTTATATATATATTAATATCATTTTTGACTTATAGACTCCTGGGTGTAGTGGCAACGTAGACAATGCTGCGAAATCGTATGTTAGAATATCCACGTAGATGATGTTGTAAAATATATATATTTTACGTCATTCAAGGGCACTTTCAAACTGCGGTTGATCCACATTGTGACGACTTATTTATATGATTTTATTCACTCCCAACCCATTCTAATTTGGACGGGTTTTTGAACGCCGAAACAGCTGTCACAATAATAAAAATTAAAAATACTTGCAGAACTTGATAATAACGTTATTAAATATTATTATTATTATGATAATTTTTTAAAAAAATTAAATGGAGTTCTACGAATTAAACACAGAAACAATTAATTGTAAAATATTGATACAAGTTTTCCATTTAAGCCTAGAATCAGGGAGTTCATAAAATATAACAAAACAAGTATAAATAAATGTACAATAACAAGTAGATAAATGTATGATTGAATAAAATCTTTACTTATAAATAAATTACTAGTGGATTCAAAAGAAAAAATTATTTAAGTGGAGAGTTTTATTCTTTTTTTATAAAATGAAGATAGTACGTGTAAATTAATCATCATGGGTGATCAAAGAAAAGCCGAAAAACTGTTGAAAACTGGGATGACGTAAAAAGCCTGAATTTCGCTTTAAATGATTGGTTTTATGATTAATTTTCTTGGAACACATTTTCTTACCAAGAAAATTATTTCTAGGTTCTTCATCTAGCACTTTATGGGGAAATTCTGATGTGGAACTGATTACAATATCGTAAAAATGGAACGAGCATTTAATTCAAAAAATTTAGAAGATGCTAAGCCTTTTCTTTGGATATTTCTCAGTGGTGACATTTTGTAATATTCGTTATTTAAACGGTGGCACACTATTACGGATTTCTCTGATGCTCCAATAGTTTAATATTGTAATAATTTAATTTTTGATTGTAGTGATAGGAAAACTAATCACAATAAGAACATATGAAATAAACGCAATATGTGATTTCTCCCTATTGTTATCATGAAATACTGAATCATAACATAGATCTCTTGCTTCAATGCGAATACGTATTGTATTACTTTTAACTGGAGCATTGTTTCCTTGCAAAGAGTACGACCGGTGGATTTTACAAACGTAAAACACAACTACAGTTTACAATTCATTCTCCTCTTTCTTTCATACATAGAACTAGTTATAAAATAAATAAAGGAAATAAAACATATGTGGTATTTTTTTTTTATTTTTACTTATTTTATAAACAAACAGTACAAGTATAAAATGAGTGGTATACAAATTAAAAGGTTTTAGAAAATTATTGCAAGGATCGGTACCAATGACATGTCTCCATGTAATATCTAGTAAGTGGTGATATATATTTTACCGGGTGGAGTTTGTACAATGCATGGTAAAGATAAAAAGGTATATGAAAAATGTGTATAATGTATAAGTGTATGTGTGTGTGTGTTTTTTTACCTGTATGTCTGAATAGTGCTATGTACTGGAGAGTTGTAATTGCGCATTGATGTTACGTGTAATATATTTTTTTAAATGGTATGCTAAAGCATTCAAATATTATAATAAACAAACATGAAATGTAATAAAACAATGAAATTGTGTGTTTTGTTCCGACGGTATCGCATGATATCCTATAAACTCCAATGTATATGCACAGGATACCGCACAAGAATCCCAATTTCTTTGAGCATCTCTATTTCGTAGGAACGTTGTGATCCTGAAAGTGAAAGAAGATCGTTTAGTACTTAGATATTCAGATCTGGACAATGATCATAACTACAGCCATTTTTTGCAAAGCATTGATTTTAAATGTACGCATAACAAGTGGTAAATATCTAAAATTTTAATTTCTGCACGTGACGAAAATACTTTTTTTTTTTAATTTGTCCTCTCCGGGTTTTGAACATGCAACGTCGCTGCGCTACGTTCCAGATGATCCGATTGTTAAAATTGGCAGAAACCGTTTGTAGAAAAGGACACGGGCATCTTTAGAATTCTATTGGTGATGTAATTCATTTTTATTATTGTGTTCAACTTTAATTTTGTAGAACTCTGTTTTATTTTGTTTTAAAAATCTAAATTTTCTAAACTAAATTTGAATTCAATAATATTTTGTTTAAACCGCGGTTTTAATAAATAAATGTATAAACCATTAATTTTGAAATTAGTAAATACGTATTTTTTTAAATAATGGTTTAAAAAAAACCCCTATTTTATTGAAAATGGTGCCACAAAGTGAATTTTCATTTTATGAAGAAGTAAATAATTTTTCAAGTAATCAATTTCTTTAAATTAAAATGTTAATTAATACTTTTCGATATTTTAAGAATTATATTACGAAAAACTCCATTCGTAATAGATAAAGTAATACCAAGCAGAACCCATAATATAATTTTGTTCTGAATTCCAGCAACAGGCAAGAAAAAAATTGCTAATATTTTGTACGCAGGAAAATAAAACTTGTATCATAACTTTTTTTCTCCATTTTAACGTCCAAATTACCAGTTACCGCGGCTTTAATATACATATTTCATTATACCCATTCTGAGAAGCAGCGTATGTGAATTACGACCATAATTTCTAGTGGAAAAGTTTTTTCCTCTAGGTAAAATGACAAAAATTCTCGCCTTAGAATTCGCAACAATATGGCAACCCTTTTTAATACCCTGTAAACATGGCTCTCGGAAATATATTATATTCAGACCTATGTTCCATAATAATCCTACATTTTAACCGTCACACTTTGAAAATATGATTTATGGGTGGAATCGGAAGAAGAACGGATGTCAAAGACATTTGAATATGATGAATCTAAAAATGAAAGTCTAGGATGAAAAACAGTTCTGTTAAGTTCGGACGAAGGAATTGATTGATATCAAATAGTATGAATAGGAACTAAAGTTCTGTATCAGTCTTCTTAGATAAAACAGTTCTAAACAGTTTACAGCATCAAGTAGATTAAAATCTGGAACATACATTGTGAATACATTATTTAAAAGGTAAATTGATTTTGTACACACTCCGTAATTAGTCCAGTAGATAGTAGAGACTTCAATAAAAAAAAACAGTTCCATGATAAATCAACACACGCATACTATTTAAAGGTGCTATAAAATCATAAAAAGTACGAAAAAAGGTCTCGAAAACCTAATATAACCTAACTTAATTAATCATTTTTTTAATTTTATTTTAAATAAAAAATAAATTTAATCATTGAAGAAAATAATATTAACATAACCTAAACGAAACATGAAAACGGAAAAAAAACGACAGGAGATAAAAATATTTCAGTCTCATCTGGGACTCGAACATAGGACCGCTGCCTTTCTGGGGCAACCGCTTTACCAACTTAGCTAATGAGCCCAGTTCAATTTATGTCATCTTCTTCGATATCATATCTCAAATTCAAGTAGTTCAAGATTTTAAATGTCAATAAAAATAATGAATTACTATAAATTGAAAAAATAAATTATTAATATCGTCAGGTTAGATTAGATTTTCGGAGAAGCTTTTTTTCCTACTTTCAATGACTTTACGGCACTTTAAAAAGTGTTTATTTAATTTTCGACGCCAACCAAAAAAAAGTTTTGCTCTGTATTGTGTTAGCCATAGAAGGAAATGAAATAAAGTTGTAGGCAGAATTTTTTTTCGTTTACAATGAAATAACAGATAGAAAAAAAACTATGTAAAATTAATACAGCTACGTTCATATGCTGTACCATACTAGCGCAGTATCTAATTTATAATTACACGAAGAGAAAATATTTCGTAAACCATTTTATTTTGGATAATTTGTATTGACCCGAGAAGGATACCCTGTGGTCAATGTAATTTTTAAGTTATTTTTAAATGTCCCTTACATAAAACATACAAGTATCTACCTGCAAGTCTCAAGAAATAGTAAGACTGTTACGTAATGTAAATATGTATCATAAATAGCTTTTATTTTTGAGGTATCTGTGTAAAATATTTTAATTTGGGGTGACTTGCTTGTTACCAATTCTCAGTCATTTGTTAGGCATGGTTCCATGACAGTTGAATATTTTATTTAGCGGATTTCACCTCAAGACGCCTTGTTTAAAAGTGTATCGACTTTTTTTCACACCTACGGCCGTATATGCTCTCTGCTTACCCCTTCGGAGATATTCAGATATGTTATATGCAAGTAGGAATCTATAGCGTATATTCCCAAATCCGCTTGAATATATAAGCATGCCGTATTTTGTTATTCGGCCGTATATGCATGCTCCTTCGGATAATCGTCATTATTGTTAGAAAAAATATTTTTGGTAGCGGACTTCTACTCAAGACGACTGGAGATATAAGTATATCGACTTTTTTTATACGGCCCCATATCCTCTTACTTTACAAATGAGGACGGACAGTAGAAATAATCCTTTAGGGGATCAACTGTCGGAAGGATCAACTGTAGTGGGGATCAATTGTTGGACCAATTGTCGGGGGGCCAACTGTTAGGGGATCAACTGTCGGGTCACCGTTATGTATTGGATCCCATGGATCCCATGATTGTGCATTTCATAAACGATCTTAATCATACCATCATTTTTTTTTATACAGGTTAACTTACTTCATTGCGTCTTCTAATTTCTTGTGGAATTTTACGGGTTTGATTACGGATTTTTCATTTCTCGTCCCAAGTCTGTATATGTCGATTATTCTTTTATGTTTTCATTTAACATAATTTGTAATGGTTAATGATTAATATTCATAATATTATTGCAGTAAAATGTTTGCTTCACTGCAATAAAAATAAGCTCCCTTAGCATATCCCTCACCCTATATCCTATAGCTCATACATGTTGTTCGCATTGCTTTTTTTTTCAATAAGTGTAGAAATTGCTACAATTTATTTGTCTATCTTCTATCTTCTATCTTCTATCTTCTATCTTCTATCTTCTATCTTCTATCTTCTATCTTCTATCTTCTGTATCTTCCTATCTTCTATCTTCTATCTTCTATCTTCTATCTTCTATCTTCTATCTTCTATCTTTCTATCTTCTATCTTCTATCTTCTATCTTCTATCTTCTATCTTCTATCTTCTATCTTCTATCTTCTATCTTCTATCTCTTTATCTTCTATCTTCTATCTTCTATCTTCTATCTTCTATCTTCTATCTTCTATCTTCTATCTTCTATCTTCTATCTTCTATCTTCTATCTTCTATCTTCTATCTTCTATCTATCTTCTATCTTCTATCTTCTATCTTCTATCTTCTATCTTCTATCTTCTATCTTCTATCTTCTATCTTCCATCTTCCATCTTCCATCTTCCATCTTCTATCTTCTATCTTCTATCTTCTTCTATCTTCTATCTTCTATCTTCTATCTTCTATCTTCTATCTTCTATCTTCTATCTTCTATCTTCTATCTTCTATCTTCTATCTTCTATCTTCTATCTTCTATCTTCTATCTTCTATCTTCTATCTTCTATCTTCTATCTTCTATCTTCTATCTTCTATCTTCTATCTTCTATCTTCTATCTTCTATCTTCTATCTTCTATCCTCTTCATCTTCTATCTTCTATCTTCTATCTTCTATCTTCTATCTTCTATCTTCTATCTTCTATCTTCTATCTTCTATCTTCTATCTTCTATCTTCTATCTTCTTCTAATATATAAAGAAGAATGTCCCAGGCGGGTGGTGTGTGTTTGTTTTGTATACAAATCTACAGTTTTATTCCTGGCTTGATGAAATTACAAAACAAGAGGAAGGTCACTGCCAACGTGAGATTCCCCATCCCCCTTTTTCCGCCCTAAAAGCCAATTTTTTCTCCTTCTTGGTTAAGTTTTGCGAAATTAACCTTAAAAATAACAGGAAAATTACTGGGTAGGTGTAGATAGAAGGAGTATCAGTGGGGTGGGAGTAGGGTTAGAATTAGGGATTAAAAACTATACTTCAAACTATCAATAATCCTGGGCAACGCCGGGTACTTCAGCTAGTAATAAATAATTTTTTCATAACGGACAATGGGAAATACAAAAATTCAATCGTTTTTATAAAAAAGCCATGGTATTATTTTAGGTTCAAAGGGAATCTGAACGCAAAATCTTTGAACAAGAAATTCAAAATTCCATTAACAGTGCCAAATTTCCACCACATCATTATTCGTATTGAAATAAACCAGCCGCTGATCTAAATTAGAAATACCGATCTTTAGTCATGCCGCAAGGCTTAAGTTTCTTTAATACAAGATATGTAGGTCAGATAACACAGATTTATACCAGGAAGTGAAGCGGCTCGTATAAAATACATCAGAACCCGCGCCAACATTCGCTGCCCCTACATATCAAGAGTTCTTGGAGCCGAACTTTAAAATATTCCCATCTCCCCAGTAGTATTGACCTTATCTTTTCGAAAAAAGTGTTTGATCGGTATCAGTCATAGACAGGGTGGTAATTTAAGGGCTGAGGTTGATGTTGTATTCCACGAAATGTTTGCACATGAAAGGGAAATATTCACCTAATGTGAAATGGAGTAATTTAGTGAATCATGATGGGGTTAAATGAAAATGTCACTTAAAGCCGCCATTTGGCTTCAATGATCAAGTTGTTCAAAATATGCATAGCTCGTCTCGGGGTAATAATATATGAGACTTCTAATGTATTTTAACAATAATTGTTCAACAAGAAAAAGAGTATTGGAAAGAGAGCTTTCTGAGTACGCAATTTACCATTTTCATTATCTTTATCACGGAAACAACGTCATTGAGGATCGGAAGGATATTCGTCAGGTAATCTTGCAGCGCAGTAGGTAATACTTAACAGTAATTACAATAAGATTTTATTTAATTGATTTTTGTTTTATTAAAAAACCTTTGTAACTTTTTTCCACTTATTTACTTTCGACCGGACCGGTTTCACCCTATCACGGGCAATATAATAAAATATAAGACCCAACAAAAATGTACCTGGTTATCCGTAGTTCATGTAACCCTATAGGATAAAAACTGCTATAAAATTCCTCTTAACAAACAAGACGGAAATCACAGGGAAATAATAATAAATAAAACAAAACTAGAAAGAACCATCTGTTCAAATAAAAGCTGACCCAGTGCCATTATATAACTTTAAAAACCCTTAGATTCAGTAAATAAACACAATAGAATCCGTCTTCCAGAAGGTAAACCAACAGGGATGTATTTTTTAAAAACATAAACGTAAATAATACCGTAAGCAATAAACAAATTTCAAGTCAAATAATATTAGAAAACAGGGGAAGTCACTCCCGACATCGATGCTATATAAACCATAGATTTAGTATTCACTGTGCCAGTCTGACGAAGCCCATGATAGGGTGAAACCGGTCCGATCAAAAATAAATAAGTGGAAAAAAGTGACAAAGGTTTTTTAATAAAAAAATTATCATTTGAAATGATATTTCACCATGAATTGACAGTTTCAAAATTAGAAATAAGAATTTATTTAATGATAATTTTGTACACCCTTTTATGAAAACTACTATCATTTTACATGAACATGTTATTATATCTGGCTGGCGATACATATTCCTAGAAAATATATAAAATGGAAAGTTGAATATATTTTCAAATAATTATTAACGATTCCTACCAATGCACATATTACATGGTTCAGTTTTTAAATGCTAACGACAAGCCGTAATCATTACGGGTAGTTATTTTCCCTTTTTTGGTAATATAATGTTTTTTTTTGACAATTACCGTTTCTTGATGAACTTGAAAAGGTAGGGGGTTCCTCTTTTATCGTCATTACTCTGTTTTTATTTTCAATATGTTTGATTTATTAATTGTTTTTGTGTTTAATTCGTAGAACTCCACTTATTTTTTTTAAATTTAATGTTAATCAAATTTAATAATATTATTATTAAGTTCTGCGAGTATTTTTAGTTGTTTTTATTTATTTTATTATTGTAACAGCTGTTGCGGCGTTTAAAAGCCGTTTTTGAACTGTGGTTAATCCACATTGTGAGAACTTATTTAAATGATGTTATTTACTCCCACTACGTTCTAATTTAACGAGTTTTAAAAAATAATAATGATTCATTATCGGTAAAACCGATTTAGTTAGAAAACAATTAAAATTCTGAATTTTGTGAAGTTTTCACTTTTATAATGTGTTTCGTCATATTTAACTGATAATGTTTACTTAATTGATTTATTTAAATGTGTTATATTGTTTTGATTATGTGAACATGCTGAGAAGCGGTGAAGATATAATTTTCCTCACTTTATTAATTCATGTTATATTAGGATCATTCGTTCGTTTATTAATTTCTAATAGTAATTGTTCAAGTTAATTTAATCTAAGACCCCATTTGATCGATTGTTACGCGTGTGTACGACTAAAATAAGTAACTTAAAAGAAAAAATTTAAAATTAAAAAAACGAGTCAACAGCAATATGGACACATCCAATTTATTATTTTATTATATATATTTTTTTTATATATTTTTTAAAAATATTTTTAATTAAACTATCGTCACTTTTAGTTAATTTTTGTTTGTGTTTGTAATTATATTTTTTTACATTATTATGTAATGTTTTTTTTGTTTTATTTAGCTATACTTGTCATTATTTTTTTATTATAATGTCTATGCTCATGAGAGAAACTTTGCTTCTGAAACATGTAGATATTTAAGTATTAAAAATAGTGGCGTAAACAAAACGAAATACTTCCTATTAATTTTATTAATAATTATGCCATAAAAAAATACACATATTTCAAAAAAATCAATAAGTATTAGATTAAATATAAACAGCGTAGATGATGTTTAATTCACCACTCCCTTGATGTATTTTTTTGCAAAACAATGAAAAAATACGTAAAATTCATTATCGTTTAAATTATTACAAATTTGATATTTTTATAAGAAGCAAACACTGTGTGGATTGACATGATGAATTAAAAAAAATACACTTTGTATGAATGCACTATTATTTCGTATATATGTCAACTATACTATCATTTATTTGTCAGTCTCGATAAAGATTCAGCAGAATCGAAACTAGTTGACATATATACAAAATAAAAGTGGAATCATACAAAGTGTATTTCTTTTAATTTATTTATTTTTAAATCCAGCGAACCATATTTCATATAAGTAATTACACAGACAAATAAAAAAAGATCAACATTATTTTAGGTAGTAGATCAATGTTATTATTATGTTTACGTTAGGATCTGGTTTGACCCCGAGCGCGCTGATATTCGCAAGAGCAGTCAAGCGCACATATGAGTACACTAGTTGGAATGGAGAACGTGAATGTCATAGAAAATGCCCTCCAAATTCGTTGAAGACATAAAAAATCCATTAAAATATTCCAAACAGTTTTTTCAGATGTCTAGTTCGCGAAAAATGTTGTGTTTCAAAATTTTCATATATTCTGCTGAATAAATATTTTAATAATACAAATGATACTAAGCGGAATAATGCTTTTATTTTATTGTTTTGTTTTTGTAATTTATTTAAAGTTTTACGAAGACTAATAAGATCGTATAACCACTGAAATGTTTACTCTTCTTCAGCGGTGAATAAAACGGAATTTTTAGAACTTTCTATTTGTAAGAGTGCCCATATTTTATTATATTCGTATTTAATAGCTTTATGTTATTTCACAACTTTAACAGAAGATATTTATAATTTTATATTTTCATCGGAAAAAGATTATTTTTTATAAATTTATTATTCAGTAACAGAGAAAAAGTTCTTACACAGAAACATAAAAAATATTAATAACTTTTTTTTTTTTTTATGGTAGATCATGATTTTTTTTTAATTATTTTATTTATTTATTGTGTTCAAGTTTAATGTGTAAAACTCTATTATAATTTAAAGTTTTTAATTTAATTAATAACTTTTACATACAAATACAACTGGTTTACAATTACAGAAATTGAAAATTTTCGAAATCAGAAAATGTGTTGATAGTCAATTAAGTGATGAATTAATTAGGTGATTACAAAAAGGTTCTGATATCGAATATATATTTGTGTTTGTTTGTTTTTAAACCGCTTTATGATTTGAATTTAAAAACTCTAAATCTAAAAATCATCATGATTTATATAGGTATAGTTTAAAGAAATGTTTAAATTTTACTTTGGATTACAATTTTGTTTTAAAATAGAATCATTTTTATATGAAAGTATTTTATCATAAATAAATTAAAGGTTGTAATTTTTTTTAACGATTGAAATGGTGTTTAATTGCTTTTACTTCGTATTTATAGTCCAACTGTTCTGTTATTCTCCGGTAGTCTGTTGGAGTATTTTTTTTCCCTATATATAGTATGATGTTGCACAAATGAGTGTATGAGGGAATACATGTTTTGTCAAATGCGATTTTTAGTAAAAAAACATGATTTCTTCCAATAATTATGTGAAATATTGTGTTTTTACTTCTTAAAAAAACGATTTGCTGTATAATCTCTTGGTATTTTAAAAATATTAATTTGATTACAGCCGTTGCAAAATTTCAACAGGTTTTATTGTACCATAGCGTGGTTGACTGAGATTAAATTTTATAATGAAATTTCGAGTTCTTATTAAAATTTTAATTAAAACTTTAATATAAACTTTATAAGGTTTGGCTGATTGAATGTTTCCAGTTTTTAAAGAATTATTTTTAATTTTTAATGTGCAACAGTGTATATCGATACTATAATTAATAGTTGTGATATAATATAATGCTTGTGTAATGAGTAAACATATTAAAATAATAATAGGATGATATCAGCACTGAAATATTGAATAATTTAACGCCCTTTAGAAAAAACATATATCGTCGCTACATTTATAATATAGCTTATGTGCCGTTTCATACATTCGGAGATGATCGATAAAAACTGCTTAAAAAAATAATTGCAGACTAGATTTGCTAAAAATATTTTTCAATTATTAGGCAAGCTTTCCAGCTTAACTAATCTATTCTTTTTAGCAAATCTAGTCTTTGCAATTATTTTTTTAAAGCAGTTTTATTCGATCATCTCAGAATATACGAAACGGCACATACTCTATATTATAAATGCAGCGACGATATACTTGTTGCCATATTCCTGTAGTCAGATTTTGTGTCAATACTAAGCACGCTGAAATGAGTAGGTATAGAAAGTATACATCTCAATTTAAGTAATAATGTCATGACGGAAACAACAAAACAAGACAGTTCTTTTCTTTTAATCTCGAAAATATCTTATACTGACTATTATCAATTATTATCTTATTACTTTTCATTGTAACTATAGTCGTTCTCATTGTGGTATATTGTAAAACTAGAAGTGGTGAGGAAGGTCATTCAAATCTGGACACCAAACACCACTAATGCTATTTCAAGCATCGTTTCGATTTTAAGTGTTTGTATCTCGGTAGGGTAATGCTAAGAGTATCTACTACTCCGGATATTACCCTGCAGATCTTACCATATAAATTCGACTTTTGTTCCATTAAATAGACAAAACCTCAACCGTAACAAAAAACGCAGGTCTTAATTCTTCAGAAAAATATGTATTTGAACATATTATTAACACACTGACCAGTAACAAAAATATTTTTTAATACGACACCGCCCGATGATTGTACACTTCTGATCAAGTATCCGCAATCCGGCGAACAAAGGAACTCATTATCAACCTACTGAGTACGTCCTCACTAACCCTTAATATCATCAAAGCCCCGATACTTAGCAGGTATTGTTCTGAATATTGGCGGACAGCGCGTGTTCCGTATTAAGGACACGGTGAGTCCCTTACTTAGGACACAACTCGTCCCGTATTTAGGACACAACAACCAACTTGTCCAGCATTTCCAATCTGTGACGGACAGTGGCATCACTCGCACCCTAACTAATCAGTGATATGGACTGCACTAGGTTGGGCTTTGCGGCATCAAAACTGACCCCATATCAAAATGTTCCATAAGTAAGATGATAAGAGTATGCACACTTCATTATTGTTAGTAAAAATAGTTTATACTGCCGATTTCCATACAAAACGCCTGCAGATAGAAGTATATCGACTTTTGTTGTACGGCCGCATAACCTCTCTGCATACTTACTTTACAAATAAGGACGTACAACAGAAATAATCCTTTAGGGGCCAACTGTCGGAGAATCAACTGTCATGGAACCATTCGAGATATCTGATGAGACTGCCAATTTAAAGTCGTTGATTAGAAAGCGTCGTTTGTACTTGAAAGATCTACTCTAGTATCACATTTTTTCGGAATCGAATATGTCGATTATCATATTACATCGATTATATTATTCAAAGAAGTAGTTCAATCTAGTTTAGTTTTTGTCAGTGTCAACATTACCACTAGATGGTGACCAAATTATGCCGGATTATGAGAGAGTCCGACCCATGTCCATACCCGTCGAGTGGGTATTCATGTCATCAAATGTTTTTGACACCCCTGTTTTAAACGTCTTTATAAGTACAGCACTGACTCTCCGTGCGGTATCGTTTCCACTCGTTCCGGATAGAGGACTTTTAACTCAAATAAAGACTTCAACAAGGAAATTTATGTCGGAAGGATGCTTTAATATTCATTCAGTCCGGATTTTGAAGTTAATACTAGTTAAACAAATTTCACAGCTTGTAAGTCTAAAAATTAATAAAAACAAAATCGGTCGATATGCTAATATCCTACACAAAAACAATGTTCACATAAAAATAACCTAATAAAGTCATACGTGTGTAACCCACTTTACAAAGTATGTAAATTTGTATTTATTTTAGAGACATTTATGATATAGTTTTTAACCTAAGTGTTAATTATTCTGCTGATTACCATTTGCTAACAAAAAAACTGATCATTGAAGAAAATAATATTAGGTTATCCGGATTTATCAGATTTATCAGATTTTTCAATATTATTCTCCATTTTTAATCCCATATGATGATGATTAATAATATTACACGTAATTGATATTTAAAAACCTCATTGTAATATTTAATAATTGAAGAAAATGAGAGGTTCTGGGTTCGAGTCCCAGATGCGACTGAAATCGATTTATTTTCTATTATTTTATTCCGGTTTCATGTTTCATTTAGGTTATGTTAATATTATTTTCTTCAGCGATTAAATATTTTAAATCTTTTTTTAAATCTCAATAACAATAATTAATAATTTAAAATTTAAAAAAAAAACTGATTTTTAGATTATTTAGGCATGCCCTTCTAAAATTTATAAGCAGATGTCTACAATTATTAACTTTTGGCCGGATTAATTTTACTAAATTATTTTTATAAGGTCGAGTTACCCGAGTCAGGGGTATAAAAACATTGTTTCTATGGAGAACAGTTTTACACTGATTTTAGAAGTATGAAGATTTTATTGTTACTAAATTGTTATTGAAGCTAAATTCGCATTTCAATAATTTTTTTTAAATTTTAGATTTGACCAATTGTCTCGAGTATAGTACATATTAATTATTAATTGGTATTTTGTTAAATTCGTAGAAATTATTAAGTAAAATATTGCTATTATTGAGATCTTCAAGTTTTTCATTATTTAATTTTTTGTGCCAGCTGTTTCTGCGTTCAAAGCCATTTTTAAATGGTGGTTAGGTCATATTGGGACGACTTGCTGATATTATTTTATTTATGCCTATCCAATTTAATTTTTTTGTATTTAAAATGATTTATTAATATATTCTGTAAAACCGATTTAATCAGAAATTATTTTTTATAACTGAATTTCTAAAATGAATATTTTTGATTAAAAAAAATTTAAGTTACTTTTTTCCACTTATTTTTTTTCGACCGGACCCGTTTCACCCCATCACGAACAAAGTCACACTGGCATAATTAAAACTAAATCAATGGTGTATATAACATCGATGTCAGGAGTAAGTCCCCCTGATTTCTAACATTGTTTTTATTTATGACTTGTTTAAAATTTGTTTTATTGCTGACGGTACTGTTTACTATTATGTTTTTAAAAAATACTTTCGGGTTGGTTTAGTACCCTCTGGAAGATGGTTAACATTGTGTTTGTTTACTGAATCTATGGTTTTTTTTTAAAATATATGAAGTTATTCGTGTCAGCTTTTATTTGGACAGATTGTTATTTCTGATTTCGCTTTTTCCCTGTGATTTCCGTCTTGTTTGCTAAAATGAATTTTATAGCACTATTTTTCCTGTACTTATAAAAACTACGGGTTACCAGGTACATTTCAATGACTCTTTAAAATATTTTATTATATTATAATAGGTACACATCAGGGTAATATCTTCTTAGAGTTCGACATGGATGTCAGCGACCAAATGCCTAGTTACATTTTACCCTGGAATTTTATTATGTGTTTCCTATTTACATTCACATGAAAATAGGAACGTCTAATAACTAGAATCACAGATGAGTAAGCATTTAGCACGAACTCACGAGAGAACCCGACCACCATAATTCTATGAAAAATAATTAAATGAATTTACTTCTCTTCCATTAAGGAGCAAAAAAAAAGTTAATAAAGTTTTAATGCTTCTTTCATTCCTGAAGTCGTTTTACCGCTTATTTCATTTTATTTCAATAATTATGATTACACCCACATGAAACTTAGGATCATTGACCTCGTTTGAATCTTTGTTAAAAAACAATATTATTATTCGTTTACCATCAAAGTATAGAAAAACATTATAAAAAAGGTTATGAAAGCTATGAAAGTGCAAATTCATAATTTAAGGTGCTAAAAGTACGAATCATTCACTAAGCAGCTTTGCCATGCTGCCTAATCCTTTGCAAAAAGCAGTGTTGGAGCATCACATCAACTCGCGGCGCATCAGCGTAGCGACATGACGGGGCGGCGTAGATCCGTAAAGCCATAGAGCATGGTAATCTGCTCCACGCTTTGCGCAACATCCGTAGTATCAGCGGTAAATAACACACTAGACGAGCCTGTCGCTATAAAGCAATAATATCATGTACTGGCACTGATGCTTTCTAATCAAAATGTTATATGTTGACGACAATTTAATATGAAATAATACATGCACTTTGTCGATTTAGCTGACATATTATCTGTCACTATCTCTACAGGGAAATGGATAATTTGTTGGGCACGTTGTACGACTAATAAACTAATGTTTGAGATTCAAATCATCACATGGCGGCGTCCTTGCTGGATAAAATATATGGTGGTCACCCACAGTAGAGATAGGCCGACTTTATAAAAATAACTGCCAGCAACGGATGAGAGCCACTAATAACTCAGAATGCTGAAAAGACGGAATGCTCTGGGAAACTGCAGTACCCCGGGAAGCTTATATCCATATCTGAACGCTGCAAAGCTTATGAAGATGAAAAATAATGTTTACCTTTGATGAACTTCTTTAAACGGGTTGACGTGAATTTAGGCGCATAATGTTTAATAAAAAATTCTAATACATTAGTTTTATTTTAGTATGAGTTTTAGCGAATGATGATCCTTATGGTGACAAAACCTGACATTTTTGTTGTTTTAAATCAATGCTTAGATACTATACACTGCACATCCTTTCAGTAACCAGCCCATGGTGGCAACTAATTCTATAAAGTGGTATTTATCCCATGATAATACTTTGTGGTTAACTGTATGAAATCAGATTTTACAATTTAAAAAAAAAAAATCTTTTATTTAATAATGAATAATGGTTTATTTTGTAAGTACCTACACTTCCATCCTTCAAAACGATCCCCTAGTTGCTATGGCAAAAGAGGTTGGAAGGTATCAAATATTTAAGCTAATTTTATTTGAAATAATCTTAATGTTATTTGCAAATTCGTTTATTGGTGTTGTATTTAAACTGGAATTAATAATTATTTTAAATTATTCCGAAGATTTATTTTCATTAGCTGCAAACACATTCGTTGCAAATGAATGTGGTGCGATCGAGGCAGATATTCCTTGTTCAGGATGCGCAGAGGGTTTTCATATGCCGTCTTTTTTAGCTGGACAATTTCGAAGGACTCTCAATCTTTCCCTAGTAGTTGATGTGCCTTTTTCTGCTCAAGTAGCTAAGCAAGATGCATTTAGGCGATTAAGCGTTTTTCGGTCGACCGAACTTTGAATTCTATGCATATCACGGGAGGATATAAATGTAAGAGGGACAGTATATTCATTGTTTCGTTATATCTCAGACAGATGAATATGATGCAAGATAAGCCCGTAACAGGGAATAAAGGCACGTGTGAGGTTGTTTTGACGCCGCGCGACCGCTTCAAGGTTAATATATAAAAAAAAGAACAATTTTTTTTTATGATTAAAACGGAAATTTTCTGCTGTCATATGTAAAGCATAGTTTTGAAAAAGGAGGATTATTTTTCCGCTCGTGTGTCATGTTGTAGAATAATCCGCCGGCAAAGGAAGTTTTTTGATCCTATGTTTTTTTATGTATATGCCCAACTATTAACATAGTTTTACAAGAAACACTACACTTAAATCGCTCTCGCATTGTCAAATGTAAAAAAGCACTTTAGCTTATAACAGTTAAAAACAACAACAAAAAAATCCACGAATAAGTCTTTAAGCCTGACAGAGACCGAGCTACTTCAAATTTAGTTCAAATAAAGCTTCTAGTTAAATATTTAAACATGGTTTAACTCCTTAATTAAAGAGAAGGGAAAACGGGTTCTATTAACACCATGCTGTTGTAGTTTAAGTTAACGTAATGTAATTAAGTACTGCCATTTAAAGAGATAGAAATTTTAATTTTTTTAATAGATATGCATACATGCAATAGATTTAAAAATAATGATAGCTCTTAATATTATTTACATTTTAAATGAAACTACCCAATCCAATGGAGAAATTATTTCTCGTTCTTGAATTAGGGAGTAGCGCCATTATAGATTGAATAAGGTAAGTATAGAAATAAAGTATTTTTATAAGTGAGTAGAGAATAAACTTAAATGGTATAATATTAGATAGTAACTTTATCTACAAATCAGAAAAACAGAGATAAAAGTGAGAATATAAATACGGTAGAAATAAACGTAATTTTAATAGATTTTGTTAATAGATACATGAGATTAGGTTGTAGAATAATAGTGATTAGCTATAATAGAGCTTCTAGCAAATTTAAGCATTTGTCGTAACGTGTGACGAGTTTTTGTATCCTAGCGTCATATTCCTCCACCGCTAGTGTATTGCGATACGTAGTCACAGCTGCTTTCAGCTCTTTATCACTTTCAAATTTCTTTCCTGCAAAAAAGTCCTTGAGTTTTGTAAACAGATGGTAATCTGAAGGAGCCAAGTCTGGACTGTATATAATAGGGTGGATGGTTGAAAGTTTCCCATTTGAATTGGTGCACAAGTTGTTGTGTTATACCAACCGTATGAGGTCTGGCATTATTGTGGAGGAGGATGACGCCAGTAGACAACAGACCTTCAAAGGCTGTAATTTCTTCAATGTCGCACAATATGCATTGGCATTGATCTTGAACATTGTCTACATACGCCCCCTTCAATTGCCTATAAATATCGCAAGGTTGCACATTTCTTGCGTTGAGAAATTTAAACACAGCTCTAACTTTACAACTGGCGGTGTTCTCTATTTTCTTTAACAGTATAAACACTCACAGAAACATCACAGTCAATACCAGCGAGATGGAACGTTGCACACAGGCAGCTGAAATACAACTGAACGTGTTAGTGCTTGTCCGGCGGCTACTCTATTCGCCAGCACTTCGCATGGCGTAAACGGGTGCTACTTTACGGATGACTCTCGCATATGTTACAAACCTAACGATAAAACTGAG
The DNA here is from genome assembly GCA_022606495.2 of Halesus radiatus. NCBI lineage: Eukaryota > Metazoa > Arthropoda > Insecta > Trichoptera > Limnephilidae > Halesus > Halesus radiatus. The sequence continues at coordinate 59,111 of JAHDVE020001056.1, read as the reverse complement.
AAATCTCGTCTATTTCTTTTAAAATGTTAGGTATGTACTGAATAGAAAATAGCTGAGGCAAGTTTACTGAGCTCTTGTACAAACGTCTCTTTAATATGGTGTTATCAGTTTTGGTAGTGCCACAAATACTTGCCTGAAGCAAAGATCCAGAAACTACTCTTGATGGTTATTCTTAAAGTTCCATACGGGTAGGTACTGATTTCATTTGAAACTAAATATTCCCATCTTGAAAAAAATATTTTCAAAATATATCCTGCTGCATTAATTTTAAAATGTCCACATGTTTGAATAAATAACAAGCACTAGAGCCTTAAGACAATCACATCTAAACTCTTTTTATAGTCCAGTTTGTAAAAGCTCCTATAGACAAAGAAGTTTCAAATACAATGATATTTGGCTTTTTAATTCCCTACCTGGTTACAATAGAAATACGCACACCAAGAGTTACTTTAAAAGTAAGATCATTGAGCACGCCCTATAAATCTGTCTATCAACAGTACTTAATATTTCATAATGTGTTCATACACGTTTTTGTGTACTTATTATAAGTAGGTATATATGTACTGAATGTATATATGCGTATTCTTCTTAATTCTTATTTGTTTGTGTTGGTATCATTCTGTTTTTGTGTACCATATTTTTGTTTAATTAAAATTCCACTGCTTTTAAATTCTTTTTAATCTGTTATGTCTTTAAATTGGTTAACGTATTTTTTATTTACTGAATTATCTATTTCTCATTTTCATAATATAACAACATGTATATAATAAAAGAAAAAGTTATGGAAGGTATTGTCCGAGAATGGAGTGAATACGATGTAAGCGTAATGAGTAAGATTAAGAAAATGACGCTTAGATGGTATGGGCATGTAGAGCGAATGAAAGAAAGGAGTTTAAGGAGAATATATTACGCGAATGTAATTGGAATAAGAAGCAGGGGACGCCCGAGAAAGACATGGCACGATCAAGTTAATCAAATACTTCAGTCGGGCCATGTCAAAAGTCGGAATAACAGAAGAGAATATATGAGGCGATGTATGAATCTGAATGAAGCAAGAAGTGTATGCCAAGATCGAATTGTCCGTCCTCTCCGCTTACCGCTGCGAAGAAACGGCGTAGTGGTTAGTTAGTTAGTTATATAATAACCTAGCTGAACAACTTGTAAATTGCCATCTCAATGCAGGCGTTTCACACCTAGAGAAATGGGCAATACGTCAGCACCAGTAACAATTTTTTATGTATATATATATATATATATAAATGTAATTTAATAAACAAAAAATATTTGAAAATTCTTTAAAATCATCTAAAAATAATTTACGGTAGTAATTATTATTTTAACATAAACACTCAACTACATGATTTGACCGGTCAGTCGCTGAGTTGGCATCGTGTTTGGGTCTCACCCAGGCGTCATGAGTTCAATTCCTCGGCTGGCTAAGTCCTCCATTACGACACAAGCAACATATTCCGCTTACTATGATGGTAGTAGGAGATTTTCAAATATTGTCAGGTTATTCGTAACCAGGGAATATTTGTATTTCTTTTTTAAAAAGACGAAAAAGACATACAATCCGAGATTAGTACTAGGAACCCTGAGAAGTTTAATTTTATGCCTAACTTGAACTTGGCCGATTGAAGGATACAAAATATTATATATTACATTATATTATGAATATAGTACTAGTGTAGTAGTTAACATCGCGTAAGCTGAATTAATTAATATTTTAGAGAATGTTACTCGGTCAGCACTTTAGATAGCACTAAGTGAACGTTCGTCGACGAAATAGCGCTTACATAGATACCAATATTACCTCAGAATTATTTCCTTTTAGCAAAATGTTGACTTACTTATTTTCGCAGTAGGCCCACATTTATTTTTGGATTTGTTTGGTTACTACACATGGAGCAATATTTTTATCATTGAATTTATAATTTATTTATTTACTCTTAAATTGAATTACGAAAACCAAAACATTAGCCACCCATCTCACTAGGACAATCCTGTGTTGAGATGAGCGGCTTTACAATTTAATAATAATCAGTAAATTTCAATAAGCAAACAATAATACGTGAATAAAAATTAGTAAATATTAATAAGTATATATCAGTAAATAAATAATAAAGTTCAGATAATAATAATTAAATAATAATAGTAAATAAATAATGATCAGTAAATAGTAATAAGCATATAATAATATACATTAAATATTAAGTAAATATTAATAAGTAAATACTAATAAGTACATTATAATAAAAATAGGTAAATAATAATAAGTAAATAAAATTATTCGAATAAAATTATGTCAGTAGTAATAAGTACTGTTCTTACTAGGAATTTAATTCAAATGTTTTTTATGAAAGTTTATGAAATAATTCAATTCATTAAACAGTGATCGAATCATGTATTTTATTTTATTTGTACAAAATACTTAAAGAATGAAATGAAATAGTCACTGAAGCAAAACTCCTCAATAAACACATGTTATTCCTTTCGTAAAATTTAATTTATGTGTAAAGAACCAATATGGTCTTATAGATCCTTTTCTTTATTTTTTTATTATCAAATATTTGTATAATATTATTTCCCCCCTTCAAGCTATTGCAAGTAGCTTGTCAACACGATTGAACATTTATAATGAACCACATGTAAAGTACCTACTTAATATTATTTTAATCTCTAGAGAGGAAGGAGTTAAAAATGTTATAAATAAAAAGAAGTATAATAAGTGAACTATTTTTATGGAAAACTATTTACCTTCTTATGCTTTCATGTAAGAACCCTAATTTGGACATTTTCATAGGCAAATAATGGTATTGGATAAAAAATATCCTTTACAATGTGCTTACGTAACGCAACCGTAATCCAATAAATTACGTTATACATATTTGCATTAAAACGTCGTAAACAACTTAATACGTGTCAGTTATTGCTGGGTACAAAGCAAGATCCAATTACTGGACCATTTCTATAATCTGTCTTTATGGCATATATCATGTCTATCGTAATGGCGGGGTCCTTGTAGGGTCCCAATTAGGAGTTAATATATTCATGTCTATGCTAATACCGTGGCTGCTCCACCATCGATTGTAATGTCGGCCGATTACTGCCGCTTAAGTGACAGCTCGGATAGTATAGTGGCCGCTGCAGATGTGCAAAAGAATCATAAATATCATATATGTTACAAATGAGATTCAAAATCTCGAGTAAATGCGCTGACGCAGGAGAAATAATGGGTGCAAAAAAATCCATAAAGTTAACGGTCAGTACGGAAAAACACACACTTTGCAGGTTGCTAACTCTAGAAACACTAAGAATGATTTATAATTTTATACGGATAATTATGAAAATGTCCAAGGTTTAAAAAGACAATGATCCTGATACTATAAACTTTTAAATTCTTCATGAGATACGTATTGAAATATTAGATAAAACGTTAAAAATTACCTTCACCGGTTTTTAAACATTTTTGGTTGTTGTTATGAAGCAAGTCCCTAACAACTAAAGTTGACAAACCGCAGACCCCGAATTAACCATAAATAAACATGAGTTGTCTATGGCCGCTCCATGTGGGAGGGGGAGGGGGTAGGCCGACGGCGGGGGAGGGAGTTGGAAGGACAGAGGAGAGCCCCATTCTTGTCTGGAGAGCCGACCTGTCCGCTGCCCTACCTGTCGCCAGCCCCTGCATTCAACAACGGGTTCCGTTCCAATTTACTTATTTATTTCCCTTTTGCTTCTCGATAAAAACTGAAACCATTTAAAAAATCATTCAAATTCATTCTGTCCTTTAATAACCTGCAGTCGTCCACAGAAAGGTTAAAGCTTTTCCTAGAGCCTTTAAATTCAGCTATAAAATATAGGCCTGCCTGCCAGATATTTGGTATATAGCAAAAGAGAGTTGTTTTTATTTTGAATTCCCTATTTCTGTTTATATATATCTATTTATCTATCTATCTATCTATTTATATGTATTTGTTTTTATTAATGATAACTAAGCGGTAATTTCGAAAATCGCCCATCAACGAACTGACAACACGATTAAAAGACGGATGTATCACTTTTTCGTATACATCCATCTACCCTGAGAAGAGCTAGTCGGGGGATATTTTATATATTAGATCTATTGATGAACTCTACTAAGATTGCCAATACAAATGTGCTTACGTAACGGAACGAGAGATCTTGCTGCGTGACAGTGTATATCATGGAATTTAAAGATTAGACGTTGGGATTTTTTTACTTAGAACCTTTTACATTTTCCTAAATAAATACTGTAATAATTAGGATTTGACTGGATGTAGGAATGCGGGAGAAGGAGAGGAGGAAGGTTGGGCAAGAGCGGTTACGGGAGACAAATCATTTGTACAGACTTACCCGGAGAGTGGTGTCCCTCCAGGGAGCTCGGCTCTGGACATTCGACTAGCTCAGTTTCGGCAGGCCAAGAAGCTCCTCTGCAGGGTCGTAGGCCGACAGGCAGTCTTATAATTGGGAACTGGGCTCGAATACTTTTTCAAATTAAACTACCGAATGCTTTCAGACTCAGGGTTTAATTCAGAGGAAGGTACAGACACGGTGAGTTATGTTATGATAAACAGTAGGCTAACCTAACCTCAAATTAATGTTCTGGGTGATTTCTTTCTGATATTATCTAAACGGGCATGTAAACAGGGACTCGAATAAATTACAACACAAATAGGGGGAATGTAAAGACAGCTCACAGTTTATGTTGTAGCGGCAAATGGGGTCTTCGTAGAAGCAATTATCAGCCACCCAAAATGGCTGCTCGCGTGCTGCACTTCGAGACGTAGTCGGCGGCGTGCAGGGGAGGCCATCTCCAGAGCGGGTGAGGGCGCGTGCTTCCGAAGCCGAGTCCGAGCAGTGAATGGGGAGCCGGGTGCGAGGAGAGGAATGCGCTCGTCCGTGCGAGGTGTCGTTCGCGGCCGTACGTGGCGCTGGTGTTGTTTTAACGTTGATGTAGACGAGTGGCTAGTTTTTAGGAACTTACTGACGTTACGTAACAATACTTTGTAGTATTGCTTGAGTTAGCAACCTATAAAATGATTTTTAGGACGGTGTCGTGCATTACTCCTTACCCAATCCTTAACCAAAGAAGGGCTGTAACCTTTTAGGTGTTGATAATTACCATGCATCTTGAAACCCTGGACATCTTTGATTTGATTAATTTTTTTAATACATCAAAACGGCAATAGATTCGTGCAAATTTAAACCGAGGTTACGAATAAGTCCTAAGTGGTTTGAAAGATAATTTGATCATCTTATTAGAGAATTTAATACTATATAAAAACAGTGGAAAAAATATCCACAAAATAATCTTCTTACATCACTTAAAAATAAGTAAAAAAAAAACTCTGTAACTAATTATAGACGGTTGGCCAAAAAAAAAACAAATTACACCTATATTTTTGAAGAGTACTTACATAATCACTTACAGTTCAAAGAACTCAAAAAATAAAATTGAAACTCTTGCCATTAATATCGCACACATAAATGACCCAAAATAAATATAAGGATCGATCCGCTAATTGGATTTTTGGAGGATTGGCTTTGAAATATTTCCACAGATGTCAGTCACCATTGGGAAAAAACGGACAAGTATAATAAAAACAGAGTTGCAATAATGATTACAAGGTAATTTTAATGTGAACAATTTTTATCCAAAAATTGCTTACAGTAATACTCTATGTAATCAAGCTTTTGGAAACGAAAACAGTCAAAAAGAGTGTTATATTGACCTATATAGGGTTCATTTTGAATGATTTGTGCCGCTTGCGCGATATTTCCCATCTTCAGAAAGATATATTTTTTTAACATGAATGGAACCAGGTCAAGTTACAACTGAAGAGATGTAAATAATTGTTAAGATAGAAACATTCTATTATCACGAAATGATTAAAACCTAAAAAAAACTCTTTTAAAATTTACTCAAAAGTTATATTTTTATCCATTTTTTTTTTGTATTCATGTTTGTTTATAAATTGATAAAAATTACTTTGTAAACATTACTTTTTTAACGTATAAATATCAATATGTTTCATATAAAAATATATAAATTATTATCATAAGAAAATTTTACATACGAATACAACTGGTTTACAATTAGATAAATTTGATATTTTTCGAAATTAGAAAAATTTTTGATCGTCAATTAAATATTATTAATAATCAAATATTTTTAGTAACTATTTTTTTTTATATTATTAATTTACATTAAATAAGAACTATCATTGTTTTATATTTATGCGTTGTTATTTTCTTGATTTTATTTATATTAATTAAAAAATATTCTTCGTTTGCACCACTGAAATATATGAAATGTTTGAAATGTACATAAACGGAATTTCGAAACATGTAAATGTTCCGACAGCAATGCTGTCATCACCAGGAATATACGAATACTAAAAATTAATTTCAAGTATAGACAAATAATATAAATAAGAATACAATAATTTAAGAATATACAAGTTATACATGTAAACAAAAATTGACAAAATAAGTAAGTAATTATTCAAAAATGCTAATAAGATAAATTAGAAATGTTGAAATAGGAAAAAGGGGTTAATAGTGAATTAAATTTAATAAATAATCTTTTTTTTTTAATTGCTATCGCTTGAATTTATTTCCAAATTAATATTAATAATAGTAATAATTTCTAATATAAATTCATTATTTATTGTTTTATAATTAATTTTCTTTGGCATTTTTGATTAATTACGAGCCTAATTTAATCAATTTTTGATTATGTTTATAATTTATCTATTCTTAAATTATTATGTTTTAATTTTTATGATTTTTCTAAACTTGAAATCAGTTTATTAAATAAAACAAACACTTTCTTATAAACTACTTCATTTTAATTTATTTTACCCTACATTTTCTTATGGTAGACACAGCTTTTTAATCTCTATAGACTGAACGCCACTGACATAAGGGTATTTTATAGTGCTGGCTCAATAAACCAAAAATCTATCGTTTTCAATAGTTATTTTTGGGAAATTATCGGTATTTTACCTACCGTTGAAAGTTCTTATTTATTTTTTTTTAATTAATCATTTATTTACTGTCACATTTATTTACTGTGACATTTAATAGTCTTCAAAAATTGAGTACTCTTCGATTATTTAAAAGGTTTCAAATGGCAACACCAAGATCGCTCAAAGGAAAATGAATGTAAGTTTGTACAACGGTCCAAGTGCATATTTTTTACTTTAACCAAACGGTAATCAAAAATTAATGATGTTTTCGTAAAAGGAGATTATTCTACATCATATTCTAGGATAACATTTTTTTTATTTTTTATTATTTAACGCTTTGTCAGGAATATTATTACATGGAAGTGCTATATTTTTTATTTCTGAATTGTATGTATCAAAATACTGGCTATATGACAATTCAACACACATATATATCTTATGATTTTACTCCTATGTGTTGTCATAAATGGTATTTGGTATTACTAATAATAATTAATTATTTGCCGTAGCAACGAATTGTTAGTTGATTTTTTTAATCGCTCATATTAATTTATAATTTATTTTTCTGTTCTCATGAACTGAAGTTAAAACAAAAATAATTGCATCCTTAACCCCATTTTGAAAAGTGTAGCTCCACTTGCATGAATTTTTCCCAAGAATTCATTGCACATCTTGTCTCAATATTTCGGAAACATTTTTTGTCCTTAACGACTAATAAAATTAATCTTTCTTGTAAATGCCTAAATTGTAAGAGCAGCCCTAGCTACTCCATCCCCAGGTACAGAAATTAATACTTTATACGTCTGACCAAGCATTTTGATGAAAAGGTCATCGAGTTAAAAAAATGTTTGAAGCTGAAATTAAAGAGCTTATAGGAAGCAGTGATTATATTTCTAATACCTGCTACTAAATTAAAATATTCTCAACATTTTAAGAACGAAACCCAATTTCTCAATGAAGAAAATATAAAAAATTCCAGCCTGGAAGCCAGACTCACTTCTATTGAACAGAAAAACCTTTTCGATTGTTTAGATATTGCTTGATTTATTATGATCACAATGTTTCGCCACCCATTACAATATGTTTAGAATTATAATAATTTGATATTGTTCCTCTTAATTGTTTGCACTAGGTAAATTTATTTAAAGTAATTTGATGTCTTGTATGTTATATTTTAGTTTATAGGTTTATAAAACATGTTGTAGTTGAATTACGTAATGATTTTATGTTTTGAGTTTTATCACACGTGTATGAACTTATGCATCTTTATATAAGGTCTCTGTTCTTATTTTGTTTATAAAATCAGTGTTAAATAATTCCCATAAAACTATTGGATTATGCAATTTATATATCGTAGGTACCTTAAAATAAGTCCTTTGTCTCCGTGCATTTCTGTTGACTTTATTAGTTCCCATACACGTGTTAGCTATTACCACGTGTAGGTAGGATTCTTAATTTTATTATATGATTTTGAATGTTCTTTGTTAATGAATGAAATAAATAGCATTACAACTGCTTTGGGGAGTGTTGTTGTTGTGTTCTAAAGAGAATCCGGGAATGTTCATAGTACCGGTTAGAGAGAATCCATGAAGGTTCATTAAAAGTAGCATTTAGAAAAGAGATAAGTAAGAGTCTAGTAGAAGGTATTGCCCAAAACGAAGCAATTGTCATCTATCGTAAATAAATAATTGTTTCATTACAAACCCCTACCCGAGGAGCTCGAAGTGTGTTTTCATGCTTTCATCGGTTCTCGTACCAAGATAATAGAAACATGGCGCGTGTGAAGTTGCTCGCGGGAGAACAACCGTATTGCGAGAATCACCAGCTCTCTGAACTTGCCCCAGCTTCAACAGAATCTGCGAAAAGTTGCTAGGACCCAGTATCGCGCTCTCAACGCCCAGACAATTTTCATAATCAGAATACTAGGGGAAAGTACTTCAATTCAAAAATATTAATACTTCTGTTTTTGGTTCTGTGAACGTTCACCGCTCACAACTCACCGCGGGAAGTTCACCGCATGCAATAGATATAATACTGGATTGTTTGTATTACATTAATTATTATTACAATATTATTATTGCATTAATTATTATTCCATTAATTATTATTACATTAATTATCATTACCATAATTTTGACTACATTAATTATTACTACGTTAATTATTATTAGATTAATTTATATAACATTAATTATTATAACCTTAATTATTTTAACATTAATTATTATAACATTAATTATTATAACATTAAATTATAATTACAATAACAAGTATTACATTAATTATTATCACGTTAATTATTATTGCGTTAAATATTATTGCATTATTTATTATTACATAAATTATAATTACATTAATTATTATTACAGTAATTATTATTACATTCATTATAATTTCAATAATAATTATTACAAGCTAACGAATAAAAATCACATATATTTAAATATTTAAAGAATATCAAATTTAATGATGTTATCATTAGGTTATGCGAGTATTTTAGTTTTTTGTAGTAATTTTATTTTGCTGTTCAGTTCGAAAAAGGCTTTGAATGCCGAAACTGCTGTCAAAAAAAAAACTGAAATACTTTCAGAACTCGATAATAACAATACTTAATATGACTTGCTTCAAATAAAAAAAAAGTTAATTAAAATGAATTCTACGAATTGAACACAATAACCTAACCTAACCTAACACTTACAAATAAGAGCAAGTATTTTTCGCTTCGGTGAATTGCGTGCGCTAAACTTTATGCGGTAAATTGTGGGCGGAGAATGTTCCGGATCCCATTATTTTGTATTTCTTGAAATATTATGTAATATTGAATGAAACAATCAAACTTTGTTTTAACAACTTTTATTTGTAACGCCGACCGGTTTCGGAACAATGGTTCCATCGTCAGGGCAAGATATATACTAAACAATACTACAAAACTAACATATGCAATAGATGTCACAGTGGGGATGGGGGCGTGACTAGGGATTACTAAAGAGTGGGGGAAGAGACAAAAATTGAGGGAAGGGTGAATGGGAACGTAATTAAAATGGGGCTGTAAGATAGGTTTTTTTTGTTAATAATGGGCTCATTATTATTATTAAAGGATTACTTAATTTCCAAGGCTTCTAAACTATATAAGCGTTTCCCTTTACCATTAATGTGAAGAATATTGATCCCCGTATATTTAGGAAAAAAAAACACTTTTTTCCCTCTTTTTATATCGGATAACAAGCCACACTTTCGACATTAGAATAAAAGAACATGTAAAAGTAAAAAGTTTGAATGTGTCATTAAATTATAATGGATAACCACGTGATACCTTTATATTCTATATTCTTTAACATTATTATGTAATCATTTTCACAATTAGTACGCTATATCAAAAACTCGTGAACACTTCAGTATAGGTTCTCCTTGTGAGGCTCAACGTTTCCCCTAATTTTGTTTTCATTTTTTCTGCGGCCCATCAACTTGTCTGCAAGGAAAAGACCTAAGTGCGCAAATATGCATGGTCGTGCATTGCACACAGTAGACATTTGTCACATGAGAACGGGTCGCTTTTACGACTCGTTCCTGTATTCAACAGCTCGTCTGTGGAATGATCTGCCGGCCTCTGTATTTCCTCCATCCTACATGGGTCTCTTCAAGACCCAAGTTAACTCCTTCCTATCCTCTAAAAGACCCTCCACACAGCATTCCCAAAGATGATATAGGCCTTGAGGGAAATTATTTCCTTCAGGGTCTCCGTGTGGAGTTACCGTGAAAAAAAAAAAAAAAAACGAAAAAAGTAATCAACATAATATACCGCGAAATCATGAATTACATTTTTTAAATACGTAGGTTGTATATTAGAAAAAAAAACTATTTTCATGTTTGGTTGAGACCATATTTTGCATTTATCATGGTCGTCAGCGTCCAGATATTCAAATAATCCACCAAGTTTCATTTTCTGTGATTTCGATGACGGCATATCTGTTTCAACAATTTCGGAAAGCCGTTTAACTTTTAATCGTTCGCAGATTTTTTTCTTAATGAAAAAGTTTAAGGTATCGCTACCACATCGTTTCAACATTTTTATGTTATGAATTTTAATAATATGTAATTTGCGAATTCACTGTCTATACAAGTTAAGTAGGTTCTATTATTATATAAACTGGATAATTTTCACACCATTAACAAATAACGGAAGAAGATAGGTAATTCATACGGTATTTTTGTTTAATATCAAAGGCAGATAATTGATTTTTAGCAAGAAAACACACAAACTGAGAAAAACTAACAACTGGTTGGTTTTTACAATAAAGCTACCAAACTTCGTCTGACAATTTGTTCTTGAAATTATGTATCGTCTTGAAAGGGTGTGCTTTGTTTTTCAGTTACGCAATAATGAAACAGTCACAATAAAAACAATTAGTAAGTATACCGAATGCAGTGTTGCCACATTCCAAAATTGAAAAACCCTGTTTCAAGGATAAAATAAACATGTTTTTAATTTTTTTTTAAATCTGTTTCGAAGGTTTTACAAACCATGTAAAAGAAAACATGCCTTTCTTTGAGAATTTAAGTAACAAAACAATGGTATCTAAATAGATTATCTATAGCGCTTTATTAAAAACAAGTTTTCTTTGAATAAAGGAAAAAAGTACTGCTTTTGTAAAATAAAAAGATAACCATACTATTCAAATAAATACACTGAAAACCGTAAATGTACAGTTTTTTTTTACCAAACGATCCACGAGACTGGGCGGTGGAGTTCTCCCAAAACTGTGATAATTTATTGTTCTCCATATTTTACAGGAGGTACATAATTAAAGCTAAGTGATGTATTTTAATTTAGGTAATACACATTCATTGTCAAAGAAAATAAATAGAATAGATAAAGAGGCATCGTAAACCTATACTGAAGTGTTCAAGTGTTCATGTTATATAATATTATATAATGTGTTATGATTTAATAATGTCCAAAAACAGTTTTTTGGCTTTGGTCGTTGCAGATAAAATTTTTCAGATCTAGGGATTACCCTAATATCACCACTGATGGGTAGTTTGTGACCTCTTACAACAACATACGAGAATGCAAATTTTACGAATTCGAGATGCGACCCATGCTAAAAAAATGTTTTGTATCTCATATAAAAGTACATACTTATAGTAACTGATATTAAACCATGTCTTGTTATATCATGGGGTATGAGTCACCAAAAAAACATGAAAACATGGTAAAAACCATGCATCTGGCGACACGGACCCAAAGACATTACAAATATATGTAATTGGGTATAATACGTACCTCTTTTACCATACAAGCTAAAAAAAATAATATTTTCGTGAGAAGCAATCACTTTGTGGTTTGAAATTGTATTAAGTAAATGAAACACGTTGTTATAAACCACGAAGATATTTTAGTTTTACCAACTGGTTTCGCTTAACTCAAGCTTCATCAGGGTAAATATAATAACAAAATTCTAATACAGAGTTATCGGTTATATGTAGGTACAAAATACAATAGAATGAAATAGATATATTACAAAAGAGAGACAAAACAAAATATTAGAAGAAGACAACACTCGAAAAACATTATGTGTAAGAGGGAGACATCCTTATATAAATATATAAGACCTTCGAACAAGGCATAATTAATATCCTCAATTCTTTATTCGAAAACGTAACATAATACGAGCAGGTATGTGGTGTTTAATTGTTCCCCAGACATTTCAAATAAAGAACCTGAGAACATATCATAAAATATCAGTATTTTTTGTTTATACTTGCACAAAACAATAATCTGGTTCCACTTTCCTTTCTCCGAGATGTGTGCGGAAGATGGAAACATGTGTGGGGACAATTTTTAACAGATGTGCGGCCGAACACGTGCACACCTTAAAGGAAACATTGATGAAAGTGTTCACGACAAACTATAATGTGTTAATAATTTACAGTACACATCATTTTTACTTTAATGATATATTGTTTATATTATATTTGATTTTAAATTTATTTTATTTAATTGAAGTAAATCAAATTTAATAACAACGATATTAAATTACGCAAATATTAACTAAGTAAGTATAGATAACATCATCATTAAATTTGAAAGAATTTTTTTTATTTTTTATATGAGTACCGCACAAGAGTCCCAACTGCTCCCAACCGTCTGAAGCCAGTGAGACTATTGCATTCCCAATTGGGGAATGTTGTGCGGCAGAAGGTATTGGGGAGGGGAAGGAGAAGGGGAAGAGGAAGGTAGGGATATAGGGAAATACTTAGCTATTCAGATCTGGTCACCAAACACGGCTAAAAGCCATTTCAAGCAACGTTTCAATTCTGAATGGTGGTCTTTCCCCAGGGCGATACTGAGAGTATCTTCCACTCTGGAACGTGCACAAATACACTAACATTTTAAATCAATTAATTGTGAAACAACACAAATTAATTAAATAAAATTTACTTGCGCACGCCGGGATTTGAACCCGCGACCTTCGGATTCGTAGTCGAGAGCCTTACCCCTCGACCATGGAGGCCGTCAAATATATGTATTTTTAAATAATCGAGGACTATTAATTAAATACAATAACGTAATGTTCATTTCCACACCGCCGTTAAATATTAGGTATTCATTTTATGTGTGTAATATTTTATATTGGTGGATTTCTAACTGAATAAGGAATTTGTGATGAACAGTAAGTAAATCACATAAAACAGAGAAATAAAATTGTATACTGGCAAATGAAAAACTTTTATATACTGATGAAATTCACGTAACATAATATTATTTATATTAAGCGAGTAAAGTCGTGATATGGACGAAAAAGTATAATAATCGAAAATAGGAACAAAAGAATTTAAAATTATTTTGTATTCACCACTTTATTAATATACACATATCTACATGTTTCGAAAGCGATGCTTATATGCTTTCTTCATCGGGAATATTCCTGTATACAAAGAATACGAAGTATTCTATATATTCCTGATATTATTACTTTCGAAAAAAACGCTTTCAAAGCATGTAGACATGTATACGAGTATATTAATAAAGTGGTAAATACAAAATAATTTTAAATTAATTTATTAAAAATTACGCCACAAAATGAATACCAATCTTTTGAATAAATTGAAAATGGGAACTATCATAACGTTGTAATGGTAGAATTCTATTTAATGTTCAGTAGCAACAACTCCAGATATAAACTGTTCAAATCATCTTGTAAGTACATGCAAAACAATTACACACATCCGCCACTTCTGAATATGTAATACCTGTAATGCAGTCTAATTACCGAAGAGCATTTGAATGTCCCTTTCCAGTATTGTTATAACAATTAAATTAAATTTTGGATGGTGTAGTTCTCCTCGGAATGTGCATCGACCGAATTACAGTTGGCAAATCAACGATAATGGAACTTGTATTGTATATAAGTTTTAAAAAGTCTCCTCTAAAAATAAACAAACGAAAAAACACAGTAGATTTTTACACTTGGCGTATATAAAAAAGAACCGATCGTAATTTCATTGGGTAAAAACTCATGAGGCAATCGTCGAATTGGCTGCAACACTTTTTCTTCTTGACGCTCAGTTAAATTGATTTATTGATAAAAACACTAATTTTACACCAGCACGCTTACTTCACGATTAACTTCAAACAATGAAATTACTCTTGATTAAATGTAGACAGTAGCGTGCGATTCCTATTTAAATGTTCGATTTTGATATTTAAAACCTCGTTTTATAACATCACAATAAAAATAAATAAAAAAAACAAATATTTTTCAGGGGTTTTATTCAAATTTGAACAGCAAACCCTTAGTTCTAAAAATCTTAATTTTTTGTTTTGTTTAGCACTGGTTATTTGGTTCAATTGATTGGGTTTACTGCATGGTGCTAATTTGGTCACGAATAACGGTTTACGTTGTATTTACTGTCTTTATCTAGTCTTAAAATAAACCAATTTATGTTTGCATACTTTAGCCAACCTATTTCGTAGTTGTTTCAATTAAGTAAACCCATATAAAATTACAAATTTATTAATCGTGTTCGCCTAAATTTTATCCAATTAACATTCTACAAATGTTGACTTCCTGTAAGCTTTCATTTTAATGTATAAAAATTACAGGAAATTCAAACGACAAATCGGAATTCGAGAGGAAAACACAATATTTTAATTAACTTGGGTAACATATTGATTTTTTTTTTAATTCGCGTATATTTATTTCTATTACGGAAGACATTTGAAAGGTAATAAAATGAAGAACACCGAATAGATTTCGGCAAAGAACGTCCCTTTAAGTTCTTCTAATAGAAATATGCCGTAAAGTATGATGTCAAAAAGGCGTGTTTCATTAGACTCGTCATGTTTTAATTATGCCGTAATAAATTAATTCGCAGTCATTTGCGTACTACGCCACCGTATATCATTTCTAGTAAATGAACCATCAAAAATTTAACGGTGTCATGAACGTAAAAATGCCTTTCATTTGCCCAGATACGGGCATTCCGGGGGAGAAACTTTGCCTTATCTGCACCCCTAAAAACATTCCTCGGCAGTAAGACTAGAATTACTCCATTATGCCACCTGCATCGAGCTGTAAAGTATTTCTGTCATTGATGTCCCGAAGCGAGACAAGGTTCTATATAATATTACTCTACCTATGTAGGCGGGTAGGGTGCCGCTTTTACTTCATTTGCTTATACTCTGTACAGACTTGATGTTGACTTTTTCTGACTTAATCAGAACGGGGTGGTAAATGTGTATCTTATTCAGAGTCATCATTCTGGTATAAAAAGTTCCTTGATCCTAGGATTGCGTGTTATTCTTACGGATGGGCAGTGAACAAATACTAAAAACTGTGCTAAGTTAAAGCATTTTTAAGTACCTACAGGAAAATTATTCACATCTCTGTTGATAAATTGTAATATAAGCTACATATTCGGCTTAAATATGTTAGTGCCTATTTTTGTTAGATTACAGTACAGTTTATAATTTTTCGTTGCACAGTTTCTTAACGATAAATTATAAAATCTTTCTGTATGCTAAAACTCTAAACCCTCGGACATATAATTTCTACAGTTTTTTCTTTCTGATATTTCTAAGAAAATTAAAAAAAAATTTCGGCACATCTTTATATGAACTAAAATGGGAATTGCAAATTTTACCTCTAAAACGGTTTTAATAATTAAGTGCTTGTACTTCAGTAAAATATCTAGGAAACATTTTCAGACTATATATATCAAAATTTGATGGAACAATGAAACTTTTTTTTATAAGTTTATGACTCGAGAAGACGATGAAATTTTCAATATTCTTCAATATTATCAAGGCAATTCAGAAATTGCCTTGATAAAGGTTCCCTGCTATTCCAGATATCATAATGTTACTCTCAGTTATGAAGTCACCTGCTGAAAATTTACGAGAAGCACTTATAACGCCGACTTACAATACCCACGGTGTAATGTCGCGGTTAGGCCATACTGCTGCTAGCAGCTACATAACCGGAGCATTGTCTCTCACCGCGATTTCTTGCGGTGTATTAAATAAATAATCTGGTGAGACAGGTACTCCTAGATGATAGCTACTATTACTATCAGATTATACGGTTGTTGTAACTGTGAATGCAAAGATTGTGGATCAACATGTGAAATGGAACAGACACAATTGTGAACTTGTTAAGCGCATTAAGAAATATATTTATATAATGATTAAATTAAGAATTTTTTAAAAATTAGATCACATAAAAAAAGTTTATTACACTTTAGTACTCGATAATTCAGCATGGAGTTATCGTATGGGGAGGTGCATATAGAAAAATTGCAAGCACTATAAAGGTGGTTCAAAGACTTATTATTAAAGTAATACTGAATAAAAATCTACATTACCATCAGCTGCATCGTAGAAAATTTTCCGAGTCCAAAAATTAACGTTATCTGTAAGAAAGACTCAATATTACAAATATTCAAAGATAACACGTTAAAACAATCAAAACTAAATTCATCATTAAGGCATAAATATAATAAATCTTTATTTTCTACACAACAAATCCACGATAATTATATTTACAATGCGATACAAAGTGTTTTTAAAATCTCCATGAAGAATTAAAAAGAATTACTGATTCACTATTATCAAAAAAATATTTAAATCCTTATTTAAAAACTAAATTCCGTTACTTTAAAACATATCTATATCTAATCATTCTAGCACCATGCTACCATTTGATGGTAAGCGCCCTTGACGTGATTTTCCCACGCAAACGGCGCCATAGAAGTAGTCCAATTATTATTATTATTATTATTATTATGGTAAATATTTCCTGTATTTTAAGAATTAAATAAATTTATTGTAGTTTTAATTTTTTTTTTAAGAAGTTATATTTATAAAGAAATAAATCATTTTGATAGTCTTCCCAAACAAAAAATAAAGTAAAAATAAATAAATTTATAATTGATGCTATATTTATATCTATTAATTTTACTTAACATCTACTTACGTAATATTCACTATTAATTATTATGTTTAACTATTATTATTATTATTAGTATGTTTCTACTACACCAAACTCAAGAGTCAGTTCTCTTCCTTGGCGTAGTAGCTTTGAAAATAATAAATTAAATTTAAAAAAGGCGCCATGAAAACGTAATGTGACTCATGCGTTTGCCGAAAATCAGTGCAGAATTTTTTTTCTCTTATTTTAAAAATAGTAGCGATAATGTGTAACTATACCTTTATTGGCTTTTCATGGATGAAACTGAAACATTCCGATCGAGCGATTAATAATAACAATTGGATTACTTCTATAGCGCCGTTTTTATGGGAAAATCACCTGTAGAGAACATTACGACAAATTTGTTTAAACTTATAACTAATAACTTGGAGCTAAAATTTATTACTAGTGGCTTATGACTAATAATTAATTACTTACTACTAAGACTTATGGCTATTAAATAACTACTGGGACTTATAACGGATGACTTAAAACTAATGCATAATTCTGACCACGTGGGTCAATTTATAATACTGCTATATGACTTACAACTAGAAAAGGATGATTTTCTTCTTTGTACTAATAAAATATACGCTGAGGGCGGGTTGTTTCACAGATTTTGTAGGATTCATCAAAATTTCAAATGATAATAATACTGTTAATAATAACAGAAATTGAATACAATATTCACTGAGCTTGAAAATTTACTTTGAAATATTGATGAATCCTTTAAATTCTGTGAAACAACCCGCCCTAAATCGTGTAACGTGGGGTAAACAGGAACAGACCAAGTGGCCAGCCGGTTTAAGAAAATGCAGTGAAGGATGTGCATTTAATTTGCTCAGGGACTCGTGAGCTGTGTAAGTGAAGTGTCGTACGCATTTGCTGGGTGTGACCATACCATAGGTATGTTTAGTAGTTTTCTCTTCTTTAATTAGAGCAATATATTTCTCATCGATACTTTTCATATTCTATTTTACCCTCTCCTGTGTCCATAAACTTACAATAAAACGGAATATATACGTGCCTGAAGTATCAATTACTTTCGAATTCTGGTAACGTAAAATTTACCCAGCATGTTTTGTTCGGAATTTAAAAATCAACAGCTTCGTCTAAATCAAGCCGCACAACGCACTGAGCCGCTCCCAAGTTGCAAATAAATAATTAAGTCTTCAAAAGGGCATAATAAAGATTATGAAATCGAACGGTGTATTCGGGCTTTTCCATCATTGTTCAAGTATTAATTGATACTTGCTGGTTGGTAGTTGAGAATGGCAATCTGGACGAAGCTAATGACGAAACCCTGTTCGGCTCGATCTCCAAAATATGAATTAAAAACTAAGATGCCGTATTCATTGCTCCACGTCTTTAAACGAGGAAAATATACAAAGAAAATATAACTGTAACATATTTTCTGTTACTATTACATCATAGCCACTAGTGAATATTATGCGGCCTCTTATCTAAGCCGACTAATTTGTCGGTAAATTTTGAAAAGCAGACCGCTGTAATGCCGACAGAGGCTGTTCTGTCGCTTCCACGTTTTTGAATTGAGAATGTTCGTCTTGTTACTATACCTGTTCGCCTTGATTTATGACGGTGCCTACCGTAACACAATATAAGGGAATAAGCGCTCGGTGGTTACATTTAAAATTAACAAACGAAATATGAACATTTCAAAAACATGAATTATATTTGCAAGGACGAGGAATAATACATTAAAAAAGCTAAAATATGCTCGCGGTAACGTGTTATGTATTTTTTTAAATAAGAAAACAGTGATAAAAGAATCTTAAAATTTCCTTAAGAATTTTGCACCCATCTGCAATGAGTAATGACTTTCTTTGTTTTTTAAATTGGTTTTCATGATTAAAATAATTTTCAAAGTTTCAATCTCTCAAAGCCCGCCAAAACGGTTCAAATCTATGGTCAGTTAGTTTTGAGGTTAGAATGTCAAATGTCGAAATGAGCTTTAACGTAGGAACATATTTTTTTAATTCTATTCATGTTAAACAATAACTAGACATAAGTACCTAATAAAATTATCTTACTTTTAAGAAACTTTAACTCAAATAGTAATTATGGGTTTTAACATCAACATTATCATAATATCCGTAGTGACAGTTGATTTGCTCATGAATTTTCTTATTTCTTTCATTATTAATACCTTTTTTTTTATTTTCATTTATCGAAGGAAGCTTTGTGGCTTGACATTATAATGTAAATGACAAAATTTCTTTGTGAACACTAATTATAGAGCGTAAAGTCTCCAAAATTAAGTTCAAATTTCGTCAAAAATAAAAAATACAAATTAAAAATACAAAAAAAAATCAACAAATAAAAACGTTCATACAAATCCAAAACCAGAATCAGCTGTTCAAAATGCAATAATAATAATAATAATAATAAATGTTTATTCCGGTATGTGGGGAGGTTAGTGCAGTCCAACAAATTCCATATAAAATATACATGCAATAATTATAAAAAATATACAAAATATGTACAAGAGTTTGAAAAAATAAAATAAAAAAAGTAAAATAATTATAAGACAGTAGTATAAGGTGATACATCACACATAAAACAAAAATAAAAAAATAAATAAAAAAAATAAGAATTTTACTAAATAAGATTAGAATAACTCCTTAAGGGTGCTGCGGCATTTATATTGTGAGGGGCCAATATATTTGTCCAGTATGCGTCGATGCTGGAGGCTGGACTGAGGCGGGCTTCCATGATGAGGATATTCCTGGAGCTGTTTATTCTTTCCCTCATTCCAGCCACCCTGGATCTTATAAGGGCTGCAAAACCGGAATCTCGCCCCTCCGTGAACATACTGGAAGCACTGCAGTATCTGGGGAGGTCAAACATTATGCGGAAGGCGTTATTATACTGTACACGAAGTCTTTCCATACTACTCTTTTTGAAGTTTGCCCAGAGTTCGCAGGTGTACAACGTTGCGCAGAAGGCAGGGAAGAGAGTCCTTTTCACAGCGGTACTACAAAGGCGAAATCTTCTACTGAGCATATTCGATTTTACGCTGAGAGCGCGTCTTTGCCTATCAATGTCATCATCATCCATCAGAGTACTGGTGATTATGTGTCCTAGGTATTTGGTTTCTTCAGTCACCTTCAGGATCACACCGTTCAGGGTAGCTGCAGGAATACGAGTCGGGCCTTGTCTATATCTTATGACCAGCTGTTTAAGCAGAGCTGTTTTATTGGGGTTATAAGACATGTTTGTTTCTTCAGCAAACTCTTCGCAGATCTTCAGGAGAATGCGCAGCCCTCTTATAGATGGTGCCATTAGTACCATGTCGTCCGCATAACTGATGTCGTTCAGACACTGTCCTCCGATGTGGCAGCCTACCCTTGCATTGTTTAGCCTTTCAGTTAGTTCGTCCATGTAATGGTTGAACAATATCGGGGACATGCATCCACCCTGTCTGACGCCGCTCTTTAGGAGGAAAGGTCCGGAAAGACCATCTTTCCACCTTACTAGGTTTTCCTGCTGTCTGTGCCACAAGTCGAGGATGTGTATCAACTCCGATGATATGCCTCTATCCCTGAGTTTAGCCGATAACAGCGGGTGAGAAACCCTGTCGAAGGCCTTACTCAGATCGAGAAAACATGCGTATGAGGTGGTTTTCTTATTTCTATATTATTCTAGTGTTCTTTTCACAGTAAATATGGCTGCATCGGTAGAGGTCTGCTTTTTGAAACCCATTTGGTTGTCATTAGTTTCCATGCTGGGTCCGACTCGATCCAGTAGTAAACTTTCGAATAATCTTGCGACGGCAGTAGCAATTGAGATCGGTCTATAGCTGTCCTGGGCGGTTGAGTCCGACGATTTAGATTTGAGAATGGGTGTTTTAATAGTTCTTGTCATATTATTTGGTAAGTATCCATTCTTCAAAATATCAGTAAATAGCCTCGCCAGCAGCTGTAAAATTGGTCCTCCTGCGTGTTTAACGTGTTCAAAACTCAGTCCGTCATGGCATGTCGACTTCCAAGTTTTCATGTATCTCATGGCGGTGTTAATCATGTCTACTGTGATTGAGATGGTGCTGTCTGCAATGATACCAATATAAAAAAGGTTGTTTTGGTGAAATGGTTTTTTATTAACATTTTAGATTTATAATGCACAATAAATTTCATCGATAGGTGTGTAATTATTTTGTGGCGTCATCATTCAAATAATTAATAAGAAGTAATAGTTATTTTTTTTTGTATATCTTAAATTTATTTTCACATTAACTATATTTGTAAAAGTATTAATATAAATTTTAATGAAAGCAGCTATTAATATTTTATTTTTAATGCCTTATTATTTATTCTATAAAAATATTTTTTTTTTTTAAATTCATTTTTAAATATATTATTTAATATTTTATCATATATTTTTTTATATATTTTTTTATATATTCTTTTATATATTTTTTTTATTTTTTATTTTTTCATTGATTACTTCTCTAGTCTTTACTTATTGTTAATTTTTTATTATGTTCGTAATTTGTCTATTACATTTCAATTATTTGTCTATATTTGTCATTATTTTTTATCCTGATGACGGAAGCATTCCTTCTGAACCATGTATATATTTATACATAAAAAACAGTGGTGATAACAAAGTACTTCATATTAATCATGTATATTTATATCTAATGAAACTTGTATATTCTTAATAGGCTTTTTTTTTCGTCGTAATATTTTTCACCGGAATTCCTTATTAACATTAGCTCAAAATCTTGTTCAGGCAGTCTCAAGTAGGTATGGTTGCTGTTGACTCATACATGCTCTTCTGTTATTCCGACTCTTCACATTGCCTGACTCAAGTATTTGATTTCATCCATAGATGGCGTCTTGAATAAATTCGTGCAGCACTTTACACTCTCATACAAATAAGGCAACTAATACATTGGAAATAATACTAAAATGTTATTAGTGATTCTAGGGAGGAGTATGAGATTAATAAATATGACGGGTTGAATCAAGGTCTCAGTAGCTCAATAATTGGAGATGCCAGTCCCGGATAGACTAGAGGTTCTGAATTCGAGTATCAATCACTACCGTATTTTTTCTTTTATTTATTTCATTTTTTAAATTTAATGTAAATCAAATTTAATAATGTTATTATTACGTTCTGCAAGTATTTATAGTTTTTACTATTGTGACAGCTGTTTCGGCGTTTAAGGCCATTTTCAAACTGTGGTTAATCCGCATTGTGACGATTTATTTATATGATTTAATTTACTGCTACTCCATTTAAATTTGGACGGGTAATGATTTATCATCGGTAAAACCGATTTAGTTAGAAAACAATTAAAATTCTGAATTCTGTGAGGTTTTCACATTTATAATGTGTTCACTCGTATTTAACTGACAATCTTTTCTTAATTGATTTATTTAAATGTGTGAAAATGGCCTTAAGCGCCGAAACAGCTGTCACAGTAATAAAAACTAAAAATACTTGCAGAACTTAATAATAACAATATAAAATTTGATTTACATTAAATTAAAATAAATTAAATGGAGTTCTAGGAATTAAACACAAAAATAATTAATACTACCGTATTTGTTTATTTTCTGTGTCTTCTTTTATTTCAAAGATTTCTCGATATTATTTTCAACAATTACATATTTTTAGGTATACAGGAATGTCGAAGTAATTTTAAGAAAGAAGGAATCAACTGAATGTTTTTTTTTATAGATGTACTTTTTTGTTATAAGTTAAGCTATTTAGTGTACGGTTCACTTCATGTGAAATATTCTCCACAATATCAGTAAACCGCGCAATTTAATAAAAATGTTAACATTTTTATGAAATGTGGACAAAAACTCTATCGTCTACGCAAATCGTTTCGTTTCACGATTTGGAAATGTAAATTTTTATTTTATAATTAGTTAATCTCTACTACTGATAAATGTACAAAAAGGCGCTTTCAAACGAAATACAACCTCGTTTTACAAAACTGTTTGCCTTGGTTTTTTTTTCAAACTTTTTACAAAAAAGACATGTTTGTAAACGTGTTCATGAAAAAATATTATTAAAATTATTAATCGTTAACATACCAGACTTTGATAGCATTTTGTATTATATCAAAGCCTTCAACAATACAAGAACATCACTTGAACCGAAATGGAATCCAATTATAGTATTTCTTCTATTCGATCCAGTATTTTCATCATCGACTCAAAGAATATAATCCTATTGTCAAAATACGGGGGTGTATCGAATTTTGTTATCTTGTTTTTACCAGAGACAAAACATTATTTTTAGAGAATTTCAAATGTATCATACGGTTATAATAAAATAAATAGATTTGTACATAGTTAAATAAGTAGATGCTTGATAAACACGGGCTATTAAAATCTGGATTAACATGATTGCTTCTCAATAAATCCGAGTTTCATGTGATGGCATTTTCATATAGAAAATTCATCTTCTACTGTCATTCCTTTATTCTTGAGGGCATGACCC
The DNA here is from genome assembly GCA_022606495.2 of Halesus radiatus. Lineage (NCBI taxonomy): Eukaryota > Metazoa > Arthropoda > Insecta > Trichoptera > Limnephilidae > Halesus > Halesus radiatus. The sequence continues at coordinate 35,170 of JAHDVE020001056.1, read as the reverse complement.
CCATGCCAATAATGCCCTAATGATCCAGGGTATTATACTCCTCACACTCTTTCACCGCATGTAGAGCTGTGGACACCATTGCTCCTGACTCTAGGTGAAACGGATATTTAAAAAAAAATCCCTTTAAAAACCCCACTAAAGTTAAAAAGTATTTACAAGAAATTAACAAAACATGTTTTATTTTTTTAAATTGACAGACATTCCTAGGTTACGGATAACCTTACAGTAAGCGGAAGATGTTGCTTGTGTCGATATGGAGGACTTAGCCAGCCGAGGAATTGAACTTACGATGCATGGGTGGGATGCCAGACGCAATGGCAACTCAGCCACTGACCGGTATAAAAAGGTATCTACTAAAATCAGTCCAAACAACTTATTATAGTTATTACTCAATATTAACATGCTGAATTTACGAAACCATGTTTCAGGAAAATTTAAAATAATCTACATAAAATGTGATCTACTCAAATCTTTAAGAAAAATCATCCCAACGTCTGTGATAGTATTGACGCGAGAGAAATGGAGTAAAAGGTGGCAGGAGACCAGAGAGTGGTGTGGGTGTGGGTTGGGGGACGCCTTGGATCAGGGGAAGCTTTATAATATAATTACGTTTCAGCACTCCTGATTCACCGCAATTCGCTTGATTGCTTACAGTCCTTCGACATTTACTTGGCAGTGAGCACACAAATCTTTTGTACCATATTTATTCACTTGTCTCTAGATTTTCTAGATTTTTTTTTTAAATTTATGAAGAAATTTTGTTTTATGAAATAATTTTATACCATATTAATTTATCCTTCATAATTGACTTGGTAGGTCGCGATCACGATATGGTTTCAGATTTGACAATGCATTGTTTAAAAAAAATTATTCAATATTTAAAATATTTTCAAAAAGGGAAGGCTTGCACACATACCTAGATGTTTCAAGGTGCTCAACTAAAGCATCAGTTCAGAACAATGTTTATTTATTTGAAAAGCAAATTGAATTGATTCTAAGAATTTGTTCGAAACCAGTGTTCAGTTTTTTTTTTAAAATCTTATTTACAAAAATGCTTTAGTTTGCTTTTAACTATATTATGCATAAACGATAATTTTAAGTCCTTTGAAAAAACTTTTGCACTACTGCCGAGGGATTTTAAGTGAGCTTTAAGTTTTCTTTCCTATTGTGATTTGAGTCCATTTCTAACCCCCACCGAAAATTGATCCTGTGATCTGATAAAAAAAATCGTTTATGCTACCGCAGTGGGAGGGATGGATGAATACGTCCATCACTCCAGGACACACTGACTTTTAGATTTCTACCCTTATACCTTTTTTCTTCTCAGAACTTCATCTTTTTCCTTTCCTTCAAAAATACCTCCACACGGCATCCCCAAAGATCACATAAGCCCTGAGGGAAATTACTTTCCTCAGGGCCTCCTGTATGGAGTTAATTTAAAAAGAGAGCTTAAAGTTTGAATGGATATCTATTATTAAAATATTGACATAGGTAAGAATGTACTTTCGTAGGCATTTTCATATTCCATTCGATTTTCGAGGTTTCAAAAATGATTCAATTTATTGAACCAGTTTTAATGTAAATTTGAATAGATTCCCGATCCAGAAATATTTCACTCATGCTTCAGTTCCAGTCTCTAGTTCTTGGGTATCCAAACTGTGTCATCCAGCATTTCAATGATATAAGAGAGTCTGAACAATTGAGTAATAATATTTTTTTGCTTAATTTGTAAATCACCATTTTTGCGAAATGTCACCTCAAGGGCGTTGTACAAAGCAAAGTAATAAAATTATAGTTTTAAACAAACTTTGCTCTTCACGGAGATTAGATAACGGAAATCTGGTATTAATATAAAAAGACGTCGCGGACTATGGAAGGATACAGAAATTCTATGAAACTTGAGAAAGATACAAATTTGAAAAATTGTTAACAAACATGACTTTTTTTTAATACTACAGTACTGCGGGTTAGCTCCGACATATGTTTTACAACCTTATTATTTATTTATAAAAATAATTTAGAGCCCTGGAGGAGATACATTTCAAAGGTTTATTAGATTAATAAATATAAATTTCGTTTATCATCCGACTACCAGTCTACCCAGTATCTTGGTGTTCTTGGCAGGATCCCGTAATCCTCCTGACCAGAAGAGAGGTCCTGCGGACTGCACTAAACCCTGGCTAACAGAATTAATGGAATTAGAACACTAATCCTGTTAAGTGAAGAGTACTTTGCAGGGACTATTACCACATTCAATACTTTATAATGCCGGCGGTACTAGTAATACTCATCGATGGTCCCATCGGCAATGGTCTAACAATTTAGTAAAGCGTGAATATACCAACGATGTCGGCTTTTGGGTTGGTATATCATTTTAATTGGTTTCTTTTGTTTTCATGGGTGGGTTTAAATATAAATGAGGAGTAAGTGGTTTCGGGGTGATGTTTTAAATCATGAGTGATGATTTCGGGGAAATATTTTAAATTTTCATTGGGTTGCTCCAATTTCAATATCGGTAAAAAAAACATACGTGCCTCCTCCTACACTTTATAAATCAGTAGATAAAGAGTATTGTCTCTTATTTTTAAAACAATCGTACAGAAGACTGTAACCGTGGAAAAAAGTATTTTGTCTTATCGCAACCCAAGATAGCGCAATTCCTTATTCGGGGAACATTGTGTGAAGTGGGGAAATCTCGCTCTTTGAGTACGATAGCAAAACACAACTAACGTCACATTAAATAATGTTTCGATTTAAAATTCTGATCGTTCTCCAATCTGGGGAGGAACCCACGTAAATGCATTGCACGCGATATTGGTCCAAACATAAAGCCTGTCCAATTGAGCATTTATTTATGGTCGAGGGGTAAGGCTCTAGACTACGAATCCGAAGGTCGCGGGTTCAAATCCCGGCGTCAGCAAGTAATTTTTATTTAATTAATTTGTGTTGTTTCGCAATTAATTCATTTAAAAAAATATATAGTATATTTGCAGAGTGGAAGATACTCTCAGTATCGCCCTGGTGAAAGACCACCATTCAGAATTAAAACGTTGCTTGAAATGGCTTTTAGCCGTGTTTGGTGACCAGATCTGAATAGCCAGGTATTTCCCACCTTCCTCTTCCCCTTCTCCATCCCCTCTTCAATACCCTCAGCCTCACAACATTCTCCAATTGGGAATGCCATAGTATCACTGGCATTGGGAGCAGTTTGGGACTCTTGTGCGGTATTCATATAAAAAATATTAAAAAATGAGTTCGAGAATGTTGAATGCCAGATCCTTGAAAACATTAATTTGATTATTTAAATGAATAGAAAGATTAAAATACCTGAACTATCTAAAAGCTCATTGATAGAACTAAAAGTTTTAGGAAACTTGTTAACACTTGTTAGGAAATATTTTGTTAAGAGCTTTTCAAAGAGTACTTAAAATCAATTAATACTTAGTAAACTAAATATCCGAAAACAAATAACATAACACTTTTATCATATCTCTCACTGTTAAAGGATTTAAAATATAATATACAAGCTAATGTGTACCCGGCCTTTCTAGGGATTATTTATTATTTTTGGAATAATGTTATGAAGTTGTGAATTCTTTGCTTGTCGTTTGGGTACCATAATTGATTTGACAGCGAAATTAATGCCTTGTGACGACTTTTACTATCTCTAAACATTTAAACAAAGAAACATTCATTTGAAAATTTTATTAATTATTATTTTTTATTTGTTTTTATTTGTTAATTATTTTGTTGATGCATACATTCACACAAACGAGGTAGAAAGGTTGTAAACATTTTTTAAATCACTTCTATATATACATCAATTATATAATTTAATTCAAAACATTTACTGTTTTCAACATATATCTAAATAATAATGTTCTTAACTAGGTACCTACTTGTGTTATCCGTTTTGAAAATATTCTACCAAAACAAATATTTTTCTTTTGGATATGTAATCTGTGGCTTACCAGAGAGATATATCTATGGGCTAACCTCAATACAAAATGACGTGTTTAATGTTTTTCTTAATGATTTTAAAACGTTATAGCAACAGTTTTACATATTGAATTTCATATAAACTACTCTCTAAACCAGCCCTGGCCAACCCAAAAAGCACCCCGGGCCGCATTGACGACCTAAAATTTTCCAAGGGCCGCTCATACAGACATTTGAGCATTTGGTGTAATAATAAAAAAAATACTGGTTTTAATAACTTAAATGTGATTTTAAAGACATTTTGAAGTACCCGAAATATATTTCTTCATACATTTGGCCAGGGCTGCTCTAAACCCTTCCGGCACTAATAGGAACAAAATGTGCTATTTTCAACGAAATCGGACAAGTAATTTTCGATAAAATCGAGGACAGACAGACAAATATTCATTTTCACGTATAGAGATTTATTCTCGCCTTGAAAGATAAAACTAAATAAGCATATTATTTTAAGTAAAAAAAATAAATTAAATATATTTCTTAATTGATAAACTAAAGTTCTTAAAAACTTAAGATAAGATTTTTGTGCATAGCGCAAAGGGTAACAATTATTTTTATAAACAATAATTATTAGCCTGAAACACTCATCCAAATTGAAAAAAACCTTTCCGAGCAAAGATAAATGTCGCCAACAGGACTCGAACCTGCACCCTTCTGATGGCCGGTCAGATGCTCTACCGTTGAGCTACGTCGGCTTATCGCAAACCCGCCAAGTTAATCAATATATACTAGTGTTTCATTCAATAATTACTGTATTTATTATATTTCACCTGTAAACAACCAACTTTATTAGTATGAGAAAGGCTTGTAACGGCTAAATCCCTCAATAGATGGCGTCGATACAAATTATGTCTACATTTATTGGTGAAAATTGCTTTGACTTGTCAAATATTTATTAATTGATAAACTAAAGTTCTTAAAAACTTAAGACAAGATTTTTGTGCATAGCGCAAAGGGTAACAATTATTTTTATAAACAATAATTATTAGCCTGAAATACTCATCCAAATTGAAAAAAACCTTTCCGAGCAAAGATAAATGTCGCCGACGTAGCTCAACGGTAGAGCATCTGACCGGACATCAGAAGGGTGCAGGTTCGAGTCCTGTCGGCGACATTTATCTTTGCTCGGAAAGGTTTTTTTTTTTCAATTTGGATGAGTGTTTCAGGCTAATAATTATTGTTTATAAAAATAATTAAATATATTTCCTTAAAAAACGAGAAATTCCATTTTTAATTTCTTAAACTGAAGGATTTTATGTTTTTTTCCATAAAATAATTTTCTAAGGAATACGTTGAATTGTTTTGATAATCATTGCATGTGGCTTTACGTAACATTCTGAAATTTAATCGAACTTCTCGCTGAAGGTGTGGTAAGAGGATATTTTTTTAACAATACCCAAACGCAATTCAAAAATAAATATACAATTCGTCGTCTTATGTTATTTCTGTGGATGGCTATTTTTAACCATCCAACCAACACTAAATTGAGGACTTAAGCATATTCCAAGAAATAAAAGAAATAATTAAGTGTGTATTTAGTCAACCTTCTGAAATATGTTTTAAAGAAAGACAGTTAAATTAAAACGACTTGTAAGTGTGTAAATACATAAATCTTAGAAAAAATGCTTTTCTTGCTGTGACGAACTCACAGGTTGATTCAAACGAGTAAAGAAATCAGAAATATTCACGGAATTTTATAAATAAATTAAGATTTTTTACATAGAATTCTATCATTACATTTCGTGCTCTTAATTTTTGTAATTTAAAATAAATACAAACCGAAAAAAAAAAATAACATTTTAGATAAGCAGTATGAAAAAATTACTAAAGATAAACTTCCTTGAATAAATTTAGTCTTTACTTAACAAATTAGTTATTATATGAGAATTGTTATATCAGAACGAACAATATTTTAAAAACAATTACTTACAAAGATAAAACATGTGTATGGCAAGATTACGTACTACATAATGTAAGGACTCCGTACCAATCTTACAAAAATACTAGGTATGTACGGTTGAAAAGAACATATTTTTGTCTAAAAATTAATTTACCAATCTTAGTACGTATTTACGTAAAAATAAATCTTTAATAAATCGTTAGTAAAGTCTTACCCTTAAACAGATTCATTATTTCAACAAATTCTAGGGTTAATTTGAGCAATAGAAAACTTACCTATTTTAAAAACATTAACAAGAAAACGAACAGAATCTAGCAAAATGTAGCTTTAACAAAAAATATTCTTTTTGACAAAGCACAACATTCAAAATCCGCTGTAGGATTATTAACCAGCAGTGCATTGAGTAAATGAGCATTTCTCTACTGGTACATATTTTACATTTCGCTGTACAGAAACAAGATTTTGGTTAGTTAGCAGAATATTAAATTAAATGTTACTATTATTGTGACAACGTTTTATTCAGCAAAAGAAATGAAACACTCTGCATGTTTGTGTGAATAACATTATGGTAGAACGTGGCATTTCTGAAGAAAAATAATGAACATGATTTGTGAACTAATTAAATACTGGTATAGAAACAAGATTTTGGTTAGTTAGTAGAATATTAAATTAAATGTTACTATTTTTGTGACAACGTTTTATTCAGCAAAAGAAATGAAACACTCTGCATGTTTGTGTGAATAACATTTGGTAGAACGTGGCATTTCTAAAGAAAAATGTTGAACATGATTTGTGAACTAATTAAAAACTGGTATAGAAACAAGATTTTGGTTAGTTAGCAGAATATTAAATTAAATGTTACTATTTTTGTGACAACGTTTTATTCAGCAAAAGAAATGAAACACTCTGCATGTTTGTGTGAATAACATTATGGTAGAACGTGGCATTTCTAAAGAAAAATGTTGAACATGATTTGTGAACTAATTAAATACTGGTATAGAAACAAGATTTTGGTTAGTTAGCAGAATATTAAATTAAATGTTACTATTTTTGTGACAACGTTTCATTCAGCAAAAGAAATGAAACACTCTGCATGTTTGTGTGAATAACATTATGGTAAAACGTGGCATTTCTAAAGTAAAATGTTGAACATGATTTATGAACTAATTAAATACTGGTATAGAAATTAAATTTTTGATTTAACGATACTTTACAAGACACACATTTCATTGCATTTTTTAAATTCTTTGGATAGTAAATATAATTTGTTAAAGGATACCTTTTGTCACAAATAAACTTAATTCGGTCACCTCTGAAATATGTTTCTAAATATCTAAGATGGTTGTTCATAATATAACACTCATTATTACTTTATAGGACTCCCTACCCATTGAATTTTAAGTTGTTTTATTCTTTTTTATTGTATAGGTATATACTTATAAAGATAATAACTGAACTTTAAAAAAAGTTAAAAGATGTCTGAACTCAATAAATGTAAACTATTTTTCTGTTACGTTTTACATACTCGCTTCTTTTACGACCATTCCATGAACCTGTTTTTTTAGTATCCTTAACAGACTAATAATATTTCTCTTCCACCATGATTCACCTAAATGGATTCATCTTATAATATAGACATATAAGAGTGATGATCGAACATGTTTACAAACAACTCAAGTGGTTCAACGCGTATTTATAAAGTGAACAAAATAAAACCATATTTTTTTACGTTAAAACTTTCACCCTTAGGTAAAACTTTTCTTAAATGTATGTACGAAGTTTCTATCAATTTTATTTTCCAATACATCATTTTTTTCATATACAGTAGTTTAGAGACGCCAAAACCCACCGTCCGCCGGATAGGATTGTGATGTGTTGATAAAGACGTACTTTTCTCATCCGTCGAACCGGAAAATTCGACGCTGGCATTGGCGTCGGAGTCAGTTAATACGCTACCCGTGCGGTCAGATAGTCGCCTGGGCGTGGAGAAGGCGGCGAGCATCGGGCGGCGTCGGGAGGAAATCTCCAGCGAGTTACATTATTCTGCTATCAACGAATTTTCGCCCCTGGACCTGGCAGCGCTTGTTGTTTCAAAGTTAAAGCCTCTTTTAACAACCGGAAAGGCTGCGTAGCGCTATAAGCACTTTAATACTTTTACTTTAAGTAGAAATGGATATAAAAATTATGTTTTCGAAAAATACATAAAGTAAAAATTATGATGGGTGATTGCAAGATAAGAGTGTTGCTATATTACGAAATCCTTAATGATGGTAGATATTATTTAATACCTGTATTAATTCCAAAAGATGGCATTGATCTATGACCAAAGGTAGGCAGTGTGTAGTTTTTAGTTTTTGTATGAATCTTGGATTGAATATTTGAAAACGGCTATTATATTATCTTACTAAAGGGCATAAATTAGTCATATAAAAACAATTATCAATATATAACGATTGTTACCAAAAAATATTAACAAATGTATGGAAAAATACACTAAGATCAACAACAAAAAAATTATTTTATCGTTCGTTTTTCTCAGTTACTCTGACACAGCATTTAAGTATTTATGGACTACAGGTCACTGATTAAATCTACATAGCAGATTTCCTCTAAACCTATTTCGTTTTTGGGCAGAAGCCACAACTGAACAATTGAACAGACAATTGAACCTAAACCTGCATTGAAATTGTGCAGAAGTTATATCTGATTGTGCACACGTTAAATAATGTAAGAAGAGACGGCCATTATTAAAATATTTTATGAGTTATATATTAAGTCAGATAAAAAGTACTTATCTTTATAGAGAAGACGTTAAGCTTTGAGAAAACATCGATCTAAATCTTTATATCAATTCACGAGCATTACCGTTTCCTATGATTATGTATTTATTTAAATAAATATATAATCAAATAAAACGAGTATTCATAATCTGAAATAGTGGGAGACATAATTATTATTGATTCTTTCGGGAACATTCATTTTAATACAAATCTGTTGTTAAATTATATCAATAAAAAAAAAATAAAAAGAAAAACAGAACAGTCTATTGTATGTATCTACACGTACTTTATGATCAATTAACAACTTCAGAATATTTAATTCTATGTAATACATCTCTAGCGCTGATATTCTGGGATAAAATTAAATTAATTAAAGTAACTATGCTTGTACCCACCACCAACTTACTTTCTTTTGCTTTATTTACTAAATACACTTACCTACGTCGATTTTCTCAGCAATTCAATCAAAATTTTTCTGAGTACACCTACTTACTTCTTTGTTTACTTTTACTTAGTTCAATTTTATTTCACTTACAAAATGATTCATTATAAATCCCTGTGGACTCTGCAGGCTAAAATTAACTACTTACTGAATGATTTCAATTTACTGTAGAATATTTTTCTGGCCTGCTTGTATTTCAGAAATATGAATGGCTCAACAGATCTCAATTACTTCCATTGACACATTTTTGAATAGCATTGCGACATTAAAAGTAAATAGAAATATCATTTTATTAGATTAAAGATCTACAAAATTTATTTTCCACCCGGCAGTAGGTATAGTTACCTAGTGCAGATTTCTTTGACATCAAACACGGAATAAAAACATTGTTCGTTAGTTTTTGCTTTGCAAACATTATTAGTTAACTTTTGACCGCCGTATAGATAAGTAATTAGATCTGTTTTTTCTTGAAGTAATCACCGTGGATACTATGCCTTTCTAATAGTAAACGGAAAGAATAAACGTCACAACATGTTGAATACCTTTGGTTTATCATTATAAATCTGAAATATAATATTAATGAAAAAAATTGCTTCTTTAACGAACATTGTTCAAACTTTTTCTAATGGTTATGGGTAATTTTCCGTATCTCGGGTTATATAATTTTGTTTGTTTAAAGGAAATTACGTTTAATTTGTAGATCCCTTTTAACTAACTAACTAACCATCACGCCGTTTCTCCGCAGGGGTAGGCAGAGAGGACGGACCGCCAAACAACTCGATCTTGGCATACACTTCTTGCTTCATTCACATTCATAAAACGCCTCATACATTATCTTCTGTTATTCCGACTTCTGACATGGCCCGACTGAAGTATTTGATTCACTTGATCGTGCCATGTATTCTTCGGGCGTCCCCGGCTTCTTCTTCCATTCACATTCGCGTCATATATTCTTCTTACACTCCTTTCTTCGTTCATTCGCTCTACATGCCCGAACCATCTAAGCGTCCCTTTCTTAATCTTACTCATTACGCTTACATCAGCCTTACATCCTTTACGAATCTCAATATTTTTCACACGATCATACATGCTTTTACCACACAATTGTCCTAAAGATCTCATTTCTACTTCATTCAGTTTACTTTCATCCTTCCTCTGCCAATTCCATACCTCACTGCCATATATAAACCGGAAAAATATACAGTAAAATAATACACGGTTTTAAAAAAAAAACACGTTTTCAAAAAAATGTTTTCGTAAACCCTCACAAGCAAAATAAAAACGTACAATTTCACTTTAAATAAATAAAATATTATTTGAATTTTGAAGGAACATTGAAATGTTTACCTAGATTCATACATTTCGATTTAATCTGTAATTCAATAATGTCTGGTAATAAACGCTAAATTTTCAACATCTGCATTCAGTTCAAAACGTGATTCCAAGTACAACAGTAAGTTCGTGAATAAGTGGTTTCATTGCAGAATTTTCATATTGACTCTCTTGCATTTTGTCGGGGTACACAAGGTAGAAATGAAGTTAGAGACTGAAACATGGAAAATATCCCCGTGCTCCATGTTTAGTAGTCCATAGAAATTGTTTTCCATGTCGCAGGGGTACTTGGCTGGGAACGCCGCCATGTGTTACGTCATACGATGAAATATATTCTCTTGCTCAGGGCGAATAACTTCGCGCTGAATTGAATTGTATTTCCACATTAAAGACTTGCATTTGTACATTTGATCGCAGAATGATTTAAAGTCTTAGAAGTCAGAAAAATATAGGTTTAATGTTTATACACACTTTTAAGTAAAACGTTTATTTGTTAGAGACATTACTTATTGAGATAATCACTGGTTGACATTTGTACAGAGAAATAAGAGATGATTTGTGCAACGCAGTTTTTTGTGCAAAATCACCCCAAGGGCGCTGAATATATTCTGTTATAACTATAGACAATCTATTATTTGAATTTATGACTAGCAATTGCATTCACCAGTTCATCGATCTGTAATACCAAACTATATGTACGATGCATTTTACCAATGAACATGATGCCGCGTTAAAATATGCTTATTATTAGTTTGACAAATGTACAGGCAAAAAACCATAGACATACATAGACAAATTATGACATATACAAGTATGCATAATAATTGATAATAGGAGCATTTTTGCTTATCACCAAGTTATGACTTTCATTATCCCTGAATAATAATTGAAAAACAGTTTTTCTTAAGGTTGAAAACATAGATATATCTGGAATTACTTAATAAACCAAAAAAAATATTTCTTGCAAAACCATCCATTTATATTCAAGAATACAAAAAAATTTATATAATGTATTAATCTGAGCATTGTTTTTTTTCCTACAATCTATCTGTCAGGAATCTTCACGACTCTCATGACTTTTATTCATAATCTCTGATGATTGACTGACTTGTTGACATCTCTTGGTTATTATAATTCATTTCCATTTGACTTATGTCTTAAATGACTTCTGTTTCTTCTGTATTTATTTTCATTTGACGTTTCAATTGTAAATTCCACAAAACTCTTCTCTGGCTGGCTCCCAATAAACATGTGATTTTTGTTTAAAAACCAGGTGATGGTATTTAAAAAAAAAAAATTGGAGACATTATTTATTGAGATAGTCACTGCTTAGCATTTATACAAGAGTACTTTACGGAAAAGACCATAAATAAGCCTAGAAAAATGATAAAATATACATTTATACCTGCACAAATAGGTACTTCGAGGAGGGCATATCAAAGACGACAAAATAATAAGTCAAAATAAATATTATTTATTTTTATTGCACAATTTGTCATTCGTTTTAAATCTCAATTCATTTAGATTTCAATTGTTTATATAATTGGTAAAATGGCAGGAATTTAGAAATTAATTAAATATATAAATTAGTATAATTTTAAAAAAGCGTTTTTTTATATTAATTTATTTAAAAAGTACTGGAAGGTTAACTACATTATTACGATTGACACCTGTTTCGCTTTCTGAAGACACCTTGATAATAACTGTGGCAAGGCCACTGACAGAAAATATACTTAAATTATTTTATATCGGTACCTACTTATATTGAAAATCTTTTAACACTTTTTTGTATCGCTAATACCCTTACTCGTTTCCAAGATATTGTCGGTTACTTTCAGATAATATCCGAAAATTGATTAGGAAATTAGTAAGGATATTAACCTTTCCATTACGGTGCTAAAATAAAAACGCGCGTTCCGGTGTTGGGTAGTCACTACATAATAAAAAATTAGCGAATTTTAATCGGAAAAATAAAAAAAAATTATACCTAATCCCCTTAAGTAATTATTAGTAAGGTTGCAAGCTCGAGAGCTACTGCCGCTAGCACGCCTCTATGCCTCGAAGGAAAAAAACACGACTGAGAACATCGAACTACTCGCGCTACTGCAGTATGCAAGAGTGAGATGCGAATATAGTGTCGCGCTTCCCGCATGCTTTTCACGTATCGTCGAGACCCAATGTCGAGGCACTCACAGTGCTGTTATATACGAATATGTTTCCGATGTTCACAAAATATCTTTGATGTATAATACACGATAAATTCTGATTATTATTAATTTTATTTATTTAAATCGATGCTTAAATATATTATACATACCTATTATATTTATTGAGATATTGATGGATATTAGAAGCAACGTGTAGAAGATACCCATCACAGGGAAGGGAGGGTTAATAATTAAAATGCAAATAATTTGTGAAAATAAATTGGAGTTCTACAAATTAAACTTGAAAACAATAAATAAGGAATTTACAGAGTAGAGACAGTTTTTACAGTACAACGTGTAAGTATTTATTATGATCGTATTTTGGAAAAATAATTATTTTCATGGTTTATTTGCAGTGACTGGTACGAGAGCAGTTCCGCAACGTTAATCTGAGATAATGGTCTGCAGTCCGCAGGGTAAAAATTCCCCTTATGATGAGGGAACTAAAATAATAAAAAGTTTGTAGAATGAGATTTTTATGGAAGTATTTTATTAAGTCGTCTTGACGGTCGTTTTTCCTCCTGAACGTACTAACAGAAATAAATATTGCTAGTTTGTTAAGAAATCTTTACAAATGCATTTCGGAAGAAAAATCGTTTTTACGCGTATTATTAAATACAGCTATGATAATTGAAAAGTACTTGATGATTCACAAAATAGACCAGGAACAGAAATAAATATTGGGGATAGTTAAATGACTCAATAATTTACTAGTTTGTTCCGATGAAACGATATCTCTATTCCGAGCTGCAGCGTTTGGTCAAAAATGCAACTGTACTACAGTGCTTTAAAGGCAACGACATTATCAGTCGATCTACCATTCGCCGTCACATCACGCTACCGAGTTTGTGGAATTGGAACAAATAGTAATATGAAAAACAAAACGATGTCGGTTTATTATTAAAAAAGTTAATTCAATCATTTTCATTAAACATTGTTATCTCTTTGCACCTTGCGCAACTGTGCTAAGATACCGCATATTATGATTTATAATAAGAGAATGACGGATCAAACACTCACTTCCAGAAATCGATTTCCGGATAATAAAGTTAATTTGGAATTAAATATTGTGTTTCCGCAATAGCACAGAAAAAATGTGTTTCATCAATACAAAAAGTCACCTTTACATTTTCTTAGGATGGTAATATTAATATACATAAGAAAACTCTACAAACAGAGGCATGTATTCCATATAGGCACATAAGAAATACCTACCCTATCTTACTAATAAAAAAATAATAAAAATATTGCAAGAAATCAATTAACACTTTCAAAAACACATGCAAAATTTCAGCTAAGAATCGCAAAGCCACCGATGCTGTAATTGCGCTCAAACACTGTCACCAAGTAACCAGCCTGGAAAATAAGTCAATCACAGTCAGTGCAGTTTGCCTCAATTTGATGCAAAAAAAAGATGCTAGTGCCATCTGTATTTAAAATATGTAATTTAAGTATTGAATAATGTCAACAAGACATCAAAAAACAAAAACGAAAACAAAAACGACTCCACTGCAAAATTTCGTATTGATATTTAATGTTGACGGTATTCTACACAAAAAATGAACAAGTATGCGCAATGCTCATTCGAGAGAAGACTCGTTTGTGTTAGTGTTGCAAAAGTCCGTGCCTATTAGTACAAATTATAAATCTACCAACCAGTGTCATATATTTGTACCTCTATTAATTAGTACAGTTTTATTAACGAAATAATGAACATATTATGTTTGCTTTCTTTCATGAAATACTGCGGTTGAAAAATATAGAAATTTTAAATATCCAGTAATTAATTCACTATTTTTCCTACTGCCAGGATTAAAAACTCTATGCACGCTACTGTACACAAATCACACCAAACCTTTCAAATATAGATCACTTTTTCTCCAATAATAATGATGCGACGTTAATATTTTTAAACACAAGATTCATGTCGGTTTTCGTAAAATAATTCAATGCATTCGTTTGAAATAATGTTATTAGTGAATTTCAAAAACTTAAATCTTTTCTAAATTAATTGTTTTATGAACCACCCATCCCTTATTTAAAGTCAAATTAAAGGAGATATTACTCCGATACACAACCAGGAGAAAATAAACACTCAATAAGGTGTTGAAGAAAAAGAAGGATTTTCCCACAATCATTTCGTCCTCCTTAAGCGAATTAATGTACAGTACTTACGCATATTTAAATATCCAGAATTTTATATAATCCATTATGAAGAAGCAAGAAAATATGTTTCTCAGCCAGAACTCGAAACGCGGTAATTGCTAATTTCTAAATTTGTAGTACAAGCAATACTACTAATGATTTAAGTGTAAATACTTTACGGGTGGGTAGAATGTTTCCTATGATTATTTTTTTTAACTATATTCTTTTAAATTCTATTAAAAACATTCTAAACTGTCTAAAATGGGTGCGGTTTAAAAATCAGTGAAGGCTCTTTTGAACGTGTAATATGCATTTCACATGGGACTTAAACAGTTTAAAAACTTTTTCAGTAGAAACCTTAGAATTTTTTTATAGATTTTTCTAACTATCCGTATAGAATTTACTTACAATTCATTATTTGTAGTATTGCTTACGTTAGTAGACTACAAAATGTGTATTTTTGAGTTATGGCATGAAATAATATGTTTACGCAAAAACAGCTCTCTTGCTATTATAACGATTTTTACATACGTATGTTTACTTTAATTATTGTATTAAATTGGTGTTAATCATTAATTAAATGATGAAAAAGTGGTGATACATGTAATGTTATACAGTTTTCCATAACTAAGATGTCATGCAAATGTAGGATTTAAAACAAATACACAAGAATGAACATTTTTGTAAGGTTGTTGGAGCAGAGATTAATGTTATCACTTAATTAATATTTAGTATATGTGTATACCTACCACCTGTAGTCGTTTTGTAAGGGTTTGAAGTTTTCTCATTGAAGGATAGTAACTAATAACTTTATCATTATTATACCTTTCAGATGGTGGGTTTTCTTGTAATCAATCCGATACAAAAGACTAATCATTTATCGCGAAAGCTCTTTCTTTTGTTCGTTAACAAGGTAGAAAACACTTTAACAAATAGTTATATCTGGGAAAAGTATTGATTTAAGGACTAATCCCTCTTTTCTCCGAGTTTTGCCGATAGGAGGCAATTTCGAAAGATTCGTTTTTGTAGGTATTATGTGCGTGTTTCTATTGGAAAAACTTCGGACAAAAGCGCAAAAAGTTTTCGCATCCGCGCCGGCTGAGCGGCTCGCAAACTTCTGAGAAAATGGCGATCCCATTGAATTCAAAAAAGAAGGAATTCAATGATTTTGGTGAAGTTATTGTTTGATATTGGAATCGCAATAAATAATACAACGAGGAAGCAGAAGTTTTAAAGATATATTTAAAATTAAATAGAAAACTAAAATTATTCGTGAATCATATTCAAATGTATTAAGCAGTACGTTCAATAATGTATACAACAAGGGACGAGAGATTCTATTCAAAATCGTAATATTTAACATAACGAATTTTGGGTAGCGTATAACTATAGTAAAATAGTTGTTTAATTTAATAGATAATGTAATTTTTTTAATGTATTTGTTGATTGGCGAATTAAGAACCAAATAAATATTTATTCCGCGATTGAATCATTTATAAATAATGAACCATTTAACTAATTGAACTCGATTATGTTGAAAACGCTTCCCACAAACCACACAATTAATATATATTTTAAATAGTTGCTTTGTAACATGTACTTACATTGTTTATTGTGGTGATTAAGTGATTTAGTGACATAAATAACTGATGAAATTGTAATAATATATACCTATCCTTAGATTAGTGTGACTGAACGAAAACATTTTAATCAAAACCGTACCATTTTTGGCTAATTAAACAGTTCCGCCTCTTTCCAATCGGACCGAACTGGGAAACTGATCCGGGAGGATTTCAGTTCGAGTGGGAAACTAGATCGACAAGTTCGCGAGACGTCGGCGTCGGTGGGCCATTACCCTTCCGCGACAAGAGATCCGTTTTATATTGCCGGGGTACCTACATATTACCTACGTTCTGGGAGCGATTAGCCAAGACGCTCTATGAATAATGGAACGCGTCAGGCGAACGGTAGTTCCGGAATTTGACGCGCGCGGCGGTACTTTCCCTTGCTTTCCTCTGCTTTACAATCCAGCGAGATAAAATTTCCGAGTTTGATATTTGTCCTAACAAAAATGACCCAGTTTATAAAATTCTATATAATATATCTGAAGTTGACGATACTGATTTTAGAAGCGTTTTTTTTTCTTTCTATCAGACACCTATGTATCGTATTGATAGTCAATGCCGCCGGGCTCTGCTTTAACCTATTTGGAAGTTGATGGTTTATTATACTCCGGTTGCTATGGAAATAAATTATATTAGTCGATTACTGACTAGTGGTGTATTTTCGATACATTCATAAATAATCCGCTTCTCTACACAAGCATTGCTTAGAAGAGAAGTGTAGTATCGTAAATTGTGTCAAATTATATTCAATTTCAATAATAATAATAAAAATCATAAAAAGTGTTACGTGGAGTAAACAACGACCGAAGTGGCCGCCCGTTCCAAGGGAATGTAGAAAAAATTGATCATCATACTCGTATGGCCGTTTAAAAAATATAGCGTATATTGAAAAACTAATATAATGCATAGAATTCAAAAACAAAAACTGTTTTTTCTATTCAATTTCATAAAGTTTTCTAATCATCTTTATTTTATCAATAAGTTTTTGTTCGGTCAACAACCAAATCATTTGCATTTCACAATGTTTCATTCAAAATCCGTTGCGTTCCATTGATAAACAATTTTTTTAATTATTTTTTTTTTTAAATAATCAACATTACAGCACACAGAATGGCAGATCTCCTACGTATGACCACTATTGGCAATTAAGTTAACTATTAGATTTGCTATGGAGGCTTCTAGTCTACTCTAGGCCAACGTTTTTCCTTCCCTCTGCTTCCCAGAGCTAATAACGGCATCTAATGGCGAAACTATTTGCGAAGTTCGGGTGAAGTTTTTGCTTCGCGTTTGAAAATTCAAAGGAATATCGGTATTGGATGGGTTTCGCGCCGTCAGTTTATGCAAAAGTGGACTAACGCTCTTGTGGAGTTTCAAGTGATTAAAATCAAGTTAATATTGCGGTGGGAAACTTCTTACACATCAACAACCTTCATGCTTTCAGGAAATAAACAAACACTGTTTTCACCATCGTCATCAAGGTATTACACCAGGATGGGATTTGACCTTCTCTAAACCCCTGTTTCCTTACTGCCCTAGTTCACTGAGACTGACAACAATGTGTTGAACGATAAAACTGTATCCATATAAAATGCCTTACAAAACCAGTATTCATAGATACCCTACTATAACGACCACTTTCACTAAACCAGGGGCGCTATACCCGTTCTTTATAAAGAAGATTCCTTACGTTTTTCCTTGGGGTTAAAGACTTCTTGATTAACTGCAGAATTCCGGTGAGACATAGTAAAAAGATCTTAAATAGATTGTCAAGAGATTATTTGAAACCACAAAATGATGGAATATCTTCAAGTGACATAAGATTTTGAACTAAAACTTTTAAAAACAGTACATTATATTATAATTCATTTTAATACATTTTTATTTTATTTTTAAATATCATAAATAAGCTTTTTAATGAAGAATAACGCTTTCATAAAAAGATACCTACCTCATTAGATGGTAATGACCTTTTTTGTCTCTAGTTCTAAAAGTGACATTTGAATTTATGCCGACCGAAGAGGTGGGTTATTCCACTTATTTTAAAAACTCGGTTCCAATTCCGAGTTTAGCCACATGGACTCGATTCCTCGGACTCGGTCTTCATTCCTTTCGGTCAGCATTGGTCTGCCGTTCCGGAATCAAAAAACGTTCATATTACACTAATGAATAACTTTCGTTTCTGACTCCAATCCAAAACATTTGCCGTTCCTTGAGTGTGAGTTCAAAACGAGTGAATCCGGATTTGCGAACTCGGAGTGAGTCCACCGCCTTCGGAATCGAATTCATTGTACTCGACCGGTCGTACCGACTCTCTTCAATGCTGCGCTTGGCGTGAATTGTCGAAGATATCAACATCTATATAATGTTTAATATTTTTTACCAGCTAATTATATTTAAAGTAAATAATAACGTAATTGGTAATATACTTAATATTGCGTTTTTCTCTTGTTAAAATATCGCAAGTATTGACATTTTTGATGAATGTCACCCGCTAAATTCAGCTGACAGCTGTCATCCGAGAGAACCGGAACCGCAGTTAAGTATGAAGGCTTTAACCCTAAGGAAAAAGTTAATGAATCTTCCTTAAAAAGAACGGGAATAGCGCCCCTGGTCGTGAAACTGAGGGAACCTAAAGAAAAAATATATCTTAGTGGATAATTTAACAAAATACTTCCCAATTTCACAGCTTAGCGTTGGCGGAATTCAAATAAATACTTACATACGAATAAATACAAATCGTATATGAAGATAGTCAATAACATTTTTTTTTTACTTTTAAGGGATGCAGAAAATGCAATAAAATAGTTTGGTTCTGATAAACAAATTACAACTCCAATTAATTATTTAGAGTATTCGTTAATCTTAATATGAAAAAAAAAACATCCCCCACACACACTAATTAATCCTGCGCTTAAAAGTAGGTACACGTCTTTACAGACAAATAATAACTTACATATACGGGTCTGATCTTGAACCGATTAAAAACTTTGTATTTCTGCGTTGCCCTCATGAAACTTTCTCATATCAATGTCATTTAAGTGTCTGTAAACGTATAAACAAACATATTTGGTCGTCAAATCTCTAAGTAACAACAGAAGGATAGGTTACTTTTAATAAAGTAAACAAAGAATTTATTTTACCACGCTAAACTGGGAAATCAAATTACCAACAATAAAAAAATCGTACTGTTAAAGGTATTTGATTCAATGCAACAGTTGTATCAATTTATCTAAACACTCGGTAGCTGAATGGCACGTTTTGGAACACTTCATGGAGTTTATGATATTTTTTGTTATTTTTGCAATAGTGAGCTCTGTAAATTATGTAAAGATGTTGAAAGAATCTTGATTTTTCTCTGTTTCGGTGAAATTCACAATCTTCAAATAAAATTGAGGGTAATTGTCGCAATTCTGCTATCGGTATGGCCGATTACAACAAATTACATTACATATTTATGTTTTTTTATGTGGCGGCTTTACTTACATGAATTAAAAATATTGTCAACTTTTTCAATAAATGCAAAAACTTTTTGGCATTGTTTAAATTAAATAATAAAAAAAATGTTTTGTTCAAACCACTACTTAATCAATGAATATCATTTTTTTCAAAACCAATTGTTTCTTCCTCAATATATAACGTATGTAAACTGGGAGAAGGTAAATAATTCGGTATTAATGTAAAATAAATTTTATCATTAAATAATAACAATAATTATATTTAGTTCAAACAAAATCAATAAAAAACTATGATTTAAATAAAATTAATAAATTCACAGAAAATCTAAATCCATAAAAAAAATTATATTTATTTTAGATCCCGGATAGACCATGAGTTCATGAGTTTGAGTCTCAGTTGCTACCATTACCTGTTTCTTTTCTGTGTTTTTTCGGTTTCTTGTTTCATTCTTGTTATTAAGATTACATTCAATGATTAAAAATATGTTTATTTATTAAATAGTAGTTTAAACAAAATAATTTGTATTATTTCAAATTAACAACATTGAAGAGAAGATTACAAAATGAATTAAATAGTTAATTTAGATAGCTATAATTCTGGGGTTATAACCTACTCAATCCCAAAATTTATATCGCATTATTTTTTTAATGTTTGAATAACATTATTAAATTACATTATTTAACCTTACTTTCAAAATCAAAATTTTAATTTTATATTTCATTTGATTGCGTTGACCTAGAAAATACGGACATAAAAATATAGTAATGAGCCAGAGCTCATTGTTTGCATGTTTTCAGCCAGACTTGTTTCCCAAAATTATTAATTAAAACGTTATTAAATAATTAAAAAAATGGTTTCTTTTAAAAAACTGTTTTAATAAATAATAAAAGGTTATTACATATATTTTTTTGTAAAAAAAATCATAATTAAGTTAAAGAATTTGCATTGTATTTAGAAGTAAAAAGATTTTCATATCGACTAGAATCCGTAAAAACTTCATATCTAACATCACGTCATATTAACGCAACACAACGAGCTGAATAATTCTTGCCAGATATGTTAGCATGATATGCTTTTGTTAAACCTACACACCTTCTTGAAGTTTTGGTTTTTATCAGGAAAAATATTATTATTACCGGTGTTCATTCTCAACCTTCCGACCTCTACCACGGGGGGTGAGCTTAAGGGCTGTAAAGTGTATTGAACGATGAGGGGGAGTCAATAAAAGCCATCCCGGACCTCCCGTGTCTTGAACTCGAAGTTTAGAAACTAAATTAACTTGAAGAGAATAGCTTTAAACTAACGCTTTCCTTTCCACACCACATACAAGATATTCTTTATGAGGCGCAACTTCAAAATCTTTCCCAAACAAACTTTGTAATTAGTTTGGGATTACATTGGTTAGGTTTCAAATCACCTGCATCAGATTCTCTGAATAGTTTTGGAAATAATTAGTGTTTAATAATAATTAAATGGTGATTATGATTAACAATGCGGTACACAATTTTGGTCACCAATTTTCTGTTTGTTTGTTGCTCTGTTATATCTTCTATGGTGTTTCTGTTAGACACAAACTTTTTCTAGGTCTTTGAACCTGTATAGTATGGAAGGTTTCTTAACAAACTGTCAACCCGCATCCCTGTACGTGGATTGCCGTATTTTTTTAAAGAGAGACCAAATCTACGGCGGTTAAACTTCTTCCTCACACTCAATAAATAATGCTGGCGTCCCACAGGGATCGACGCTGCCTCCAACATAGTTTTTGGTTCACATACCTGACCTTCTGTCGCTTGCGTCAATACATGTATGGCTATGTATTAAGTAAGAACCACCAAATTTAAATAAATGTTTCGACGACAAGATCTTGTTTTATTACGACAAAAAGAGATCTAATTGATAATGTAGTTCACCTCTTTCGTACCATGCGGATAATTGAAAATACATTCATTTTAGAATGTTATCATCCCCATTTAGATGGAATGAACAATTATGGCAGTCGTTCAGGTACTAGCCATATTTATATTTAAAAAGATGATTTTTGTGTTTAATCAAGACTTTTGCACCCTTTAATATTTTTATTTGTAAGTCATGCAGGTATGTTTATATTGGTTATTTTTTTAACTTTATTAATCACTAAATAATTTTTACTTTTTCCATACAGTAAATGATTTGTCATTTGAAAGTGAAACACGCCCTTGGAGACCTAATGTTCTTTCAAATGAAAGTACCAATAACTTCTAGCATTGGAAAAAAAAATACATGCTACCAAATTTTAAAATATGTTTTATTAATCCCAGTTTTATTTCAGTCAAAATACCTTACATTTATATTGAAAGTTGGGCTCTTTATATCGTACAAAAATATATCAGACCATTCGATTTGTAGTCCGTCTAACTAAATTCCAATTTTGAAGTCGAACTTGTCGGGGAAAAAAAACAGAGCATAATTAATAGAACATCAGAAAAATGCTTTACTTAATATTTATTTTAGGATCAGAAGTGTAGATATCTAAACAAAGAATAAAAAAATATGCAATTAAAGAATATAATGTTCATGCAAATTGGCAAGCTTATTGTGTTGAGGTAGGCAAAAAAGATAACAACAGACACGTACTTCTGCTGACACAAATCTTCGTTTTCATTTTGCGAGTCCAATGAATCAAGACGTGCTCACCTACTTTTCGATTTGACCGCACGTTTAGTACCTGCTCTCTCACAAAAAGCGCTCTGCAAAAAGGTTAAGTATTACGGTATTTAACATGATTATATTGGATAGAAATTATGGTGTGTTTTGTATACTATCAACAATATTATTTATTTATCTTTAAATTCTTATGTATTAACACCTTTATATTTAAATTTAAGAAGCATGCTTCAAAATCAATCATACTTTTTTTCACGGAAGTGTTACACCTAAATAAATAAATAAAAACTAACAAATATATAAAGGTGTACGTTTAATAATGTTCCACCTGAAAAATAATTATGAAAACAAAAATGGTAAACCCTTTTTCTAATTACATGAACACGAGATGAAGTCTGCTCGAAAGAAAAATAATAAAAACTGTAAAATCATTATTTATCGACCGCTTCAACCAACCATAAAAAAAATATTGCGATATCGGGTGGAACAAAATTTGAAACTGTTTTAGGAACATGAACAATATTCTTTAAGATTCTCAGAAGTTTGTTAAGCCCGATTTACATAGGCAGATATTATATTGTTATATTAAATTTTATGTGAATACCACACAAGAGCCCTAACTACCGAGAGCAAGTGGGACTGTGGAATCCCCAATTGTGGTATATTATCAGGATGAAGGGAGTGAGAATGGGAACGAAATGAGGAAGAGAAAGGTTGATAAGTGCCTGGCTATTCAGATCTGGTCTCTGAACACGGCTCAAAACATTTCACGCAACATTTCAATTCTGAATGGCGGTCTTTCGAGGTATCTCCACTCTGAAACGTGCCACAAATAAACAAAAAAAATCACGATTGATGTATGAAATAACATATTGTATTTGAACTAAATCAAACCGCTTGTTATAATTTATTTTTTAAATTGTTTTATAATGACGTGAATGCTATTTAAAAAAAAAATTACTCTGTTCGGTAAATCCTTGAATTATTTTGTTTTAGAAAATTTTTCTTATTTTATTAATTAACGTTGTATTAGGATCATTATTTCATAATTTAATCTAATAACAAAGGAGTTCTACAAATTAAACACAATAGCAATTAACATATTATCAAATATCTTTACCCGTGCTAGGTTTCGCATCCCCGACATCTAGATCCGGAACCAAGGACCTTAACCGCTCGGCCACGGAAGTCATCAGAAATCGATAAAACGTGGAAAGAGTACCTTTCTGAATTTATACCTACAAATAAACGAGGTTTGTCACAAACCCAGACAGTTTTAATAGTTCACACAAAAAAAAAACATTTTTTACTGAATATTATTGACGTACGGTTGAAAAATGATTACAAAAGATATTTTAGGCATCTATTATTAGAGAATTTCTGTTTTAAAAGAAGTTATTTAGATGCTGGGTCATATTTCGTCCGTGTAAGTTGGTATCGATCTACCTAACATTTAGCGTTGAATCCAGAACGAAGTAACTTTCACGAAGGTGTCTGAATCACTTGCGAGTTACATTATACTATTAGACAATTGCACGTTTTCCGTACGAGGACTAACATAACTATTGTCCCAGATAGAAATACCTGAAACGACTGTGACTATTGAACTGGGCACGTGGGTGTCAAGTGGCTTGTTTAATTGCCTAAAGTTTTCCCTTTCATGCCTGTTAAAACTTTAACTATTTTCTATAAATTACAATAAGGGCTTGTCATTATATCCGAATGTGAAGATAGCGTAGAGGTATAATCAATGTACCTAGTAGTGAGGTGACTAAATATAAGTTTCAATAGGATAACAACCAAAATCTACAATTTTATGAATGGTATGAAAATATTACAAAACCTATCGAAACCTACGATCAACCGAAGATCAAAGCCATTAATCGCAAAAAAGCAACTATACCATTCGAACAAAAAAAAAAAATTTTTAGAAAATTTTTGTTACGTACATTTTTAAACAGTCTATAAAACACAAGAAAATATGATAAAAATTAAATATGTAAACATAAAAATCCCACAAAGGCAAAGCCTGTGTGTGGGTATTACGATAGTTTTTTTATCACATTTCTATGGCTTATGTGAAAATTTTCATTTTAAACAAAAATTAAGATAATCATTTTCTTAAAAGAGATAAGTTACTTTACATTTCCCGGTTACTTCAGAGTGTTGGGAGGCACAAGTACTTAACGAGTGTATATTGGAAATTAAACAGTAGAAATCGATAGGTAAATGTATTTTTAATAGAGTTGCAGTGCTCCATTTTAGATTTTTGCCGGGAAGTAGCTTTAAAGTTTGATTAAATTTTAGAATTTTAGAACACCCAATAAAAAAACGTCACGGCCATTAACATAATCGTGTTCTTTGATTTTTCTCTAAAGACTAAAAATCACTTGATTTGATCAGTTTCTAAATATAGGTACTCGTTTTTTTATCACTTGTAGACGTTCTATGGTTGGATCGAACCGATTATTTGCATTCGTGAAATAGTTTAAAATATAATTCTATTTATGTTTCAATTCGTCGAAAATGCATTCAATTTTAAAACACACTCAAATAACCGACATAATTCAAATAATTGTAGCATGATATTTCCCTAGAATGTAACACAGGACTATCCTAGTGAGATGAGTGACTAATATTTTTATTATGTTTTTTAAAGTCAAGAATAAATAATTAAATAATTATTTTTATTACGGTGTTTAATTCCAATGAATCCCATGTCAAATGTCTAAGAATATAACCAAATCACATAACCTAAAAAATATATATAAGTGTGGTCGCAAAACTCCAGAATCGAGGATAAAACTTCGAAGAAGCAATCGGCGCTTTTAGGTAAGACCTTCCGATTTTAGACCATAGATATCCAATAACGGCTTTCTTCGAAACCTTGCTATCTATCTATCTCACTTTAACTCGCATACATCATAACCTCTCCATTCTGTCTGAATTATGAATCGGGACAAAAAGTGACACTATGTAAAAAATAATTCAATTGTCGCAGATTTGACTCGGTACACTCGATACCAAACGTACATGCGAAGTAACAAAACTAATCTTACAATTCGAACGCATACGCCGCAAAAGGCGTGTTCTCACTTCAATGACCGGTGCGAGTCTGACCGCAAGGTCTTCTCCAGTCCTAAAAAGAGAACAGGCATCCATTCAGGTTACTTTTCCCCTCAATTTACAGATTGGTGAATTCAAATAGTACATAGGAAAACATATAATACAGAATCTGATCCTTTTGTTCTAACTTTCGTCATAATTTCTGATTCAAACGGTTTCCAATTGAACGCAAACTAGTCTCAGTTGAGAAATATACTTTACAGATTATACCCATTATTGTTAAATGACGAAAGTAGTGTTTTTATGGATTCAAATATAATAAAGGATTAAGAAGTTCAGATGTCAAGTTTGCGAGATTTTTACGTTAAAAAAAAACAAGGTCACGCTAGAGTCGTGACAATGTTTTACAAAAGATCACATAATTCGTGTCACTACAGGTGATTTTGAATGAAATTATGAAATCATTCATCGTGTCTTGATGACCAAAACGATGTTTTTTTTTTTTAAATTTTGTCACCTAGATACTAAACACGTTTTTATTTTATACTCTGATTTACATATAAACATGTTTTGGTAAAGTTACCAAAAGATTACACTGATACGCAATTTAAATATATATATATGTTATAATAACTTGCCTCCCTAACGAGTTTTAGGTTTTTTTTTAGATAATAAACACATGGGATAAGTGAAACCAGTTGGTGATGATGTTTAAATAAATTGGTGGTTTAAAACAAAGTATTTGTTTTATTTCATAAATGAGTTACGTCAACCTACGTCCCATTTGATCGATTATTTGGACACTTTTATTGCATTTGAACAGTTCCCATCAAATGCCGATTGTCGGTATGTTTCAGAGTTTGGTCAAATTTTAATTCATGTCATGCTGTCATCGTTAAAACATCCCATCTTTACTTGTTATAAATTTGCGTTAAAAGTAGTTAAAATTCAGTAAACATCTCGCTAATACGATTATAACTTTTTTTAAAAGGAAATTTACAGCAAATTAAACTTTTTACGTGAAAAACGTATTTCGTATTGTAAACATGGTAATTTAACAAAATCCTTGAAAATATTTCAAATGATAATAATTTCACGAATGTTTCCACTTTTTCCACAAGCTGGGGTAAACACGACCTTTCATTAAATCAATACTTCCTAAAGAGAACACCCCTTGTAACAGTTTCAGGGGCAATCTGATTACCTGGGGTGAAGGTTCAACTAACGGCGCACGAAATACCATTTTACAATGACAAACGAGACAGATAACCCTTTATTTCAACGGGGCAGAGAAGCACGACCGTACGTGTCTTGGTGTTCACATTCCCGGAGAACTACAAGCTTGTAGGTAAGTACAAATGTACAGGGTAGGTACACTCTCCGATTCAAATTATCCGTCCGTTCGGCGTGACCCGTAAGCAAAGAGGACGTTATGGGTTTTTTTCGTTTTTGAATTTTAAATTTGGAATGTCGATGGAACGAATTGTCCCACCGGGGACGAATTATTTAAGGCCGGGGGTAATAATTTGTCGACAGGGGACTCGGTTATGGACAAATAATGTCTACTCGGACTCTCAAATCACCCCAGAAAAAGTTGGAATATGAAGACTTTGTGGCGTCATTATTAATTAAATAATTAAAAATGTGCCATGTTTACACCACTTTTGTAAGAATAAATAAATATCTCCTCATGTTTCGGCACCAATGCTGTCATAATATATTCCTGAGTATGACAGCATCGCTGTCGAAACATGTAGATATATTTATTTATTTTTAAAACCGAGGTGTAAATAAAGTAAATTTTTAATTTTTTTAAATATATTTGGGTCACGTTCCAGAGATGTTGATACTTTCTGGGTTACTTTGTTGAAAGACCATCATTCAGAAAAATAAGAAGATTTTTATTTCGGTTTTTTTTACGTGAACACTGCGTAAGAGTCCCAACTGCCCACCCTGGAGCGGGTGACCCTGGTGAGACACCCTGGGCATTCCCAATTGGGGTATGTTTTGCGGCTAAGGAGAAGGGGAGTGGGTGAAAATAGGGAAGAGGAATGTTGAGAAATACATGGCTATTCAGATGTGGTCACTAAACACAGTTCGTGTAAGTTATGTAAAGCAACATGTCATATCTGAATGATGGTCTTTCAACAAAGTAACCCAGAAAGTATCAACATCTCTGGAACGTGACCCAAATATATTTAAAAAAATTAAAAATTTACTTTGTTTACACCTCGGTTATAAAAATAAATAAATATATCTACATGTTTCGACAGCGATTCTGTCATACTCAGGAATATATTGTGACAGCATTGGTGCCGAAACATGTGGAGATATTTATTTATTCTTACAAAAGTGGTGTAAACATGGCACATTTTTAATTATTTAATTAATAATGACGCCACAAAGTTACCAATCGTTTGAAGAAATTACAAATATATTTTAATCCATTATACATAAGTATGAGTAAATGTGCTGTATTTTTTGTATTTATGGATTTTTGAGTTCTGACAATACTTTTGTAAAACTGTAGAACACAGTTCATTCGTTTAGCAACTGTGCGTATGAAATATAACTTTATGACAGTTAGATCTCTAAGGCATGATAACGTACATAGGAAAGTAAAAATAATAATTCAACTATGTTCACCTTTCTTTCAAATTATGCATAGGTAGACGATGTTATAGCTTAATTTTTTTGTGAGTCATTTTAGAAATTAAAGATATTTTTTTATTGTATTTTGTGAATACAATCTATACTATTGATGCACCTACTATTATATATTTGACACCTTTATCACTGTTATATATATATTTTTTTTTTTTTTAAATAAAGTATGTATATATAATCCAGAGTGGAAGATACTCTCAGTATCGCCCTGGTGAAAGACCACCATTCAGAATTGAAACGTTGCTCGAAATGGCTTTTAGCCGTGTTTGGTGACCAGATCTGAATAGCCAGGTATTTCCCCACCTTCCCCTTTCTTTCTCCTTCCCCTCTCCAATACCTTCAGCCTCACAACATTCCCAAATTGGGAATGCCATAGTCTCACTGGCTCCAGACGGTTCGTAGCATTTGGGACTCTTGTGCGGTATTCATATAAAAAATGTAAAGGGCGTATACAATGTAATAAACAAATATGTAGCTACACCAAATTAAAACTATTTGTGCACACCGGTTTTCGAAACTGCGATCTTTTGATCCGGAGTCAAGGATCTTAACCGCTAAGCCACGAAGGTAGTTTGCCGCTTTATCACCGATTTCACTTATTTTACTTATTAAATAAAAACTTATTATTCTTATTGCAGTATACAAAGGTTAGTATTCAGTTTTAATTTGGGTAATGTAGGTACTTTATATAAGACACTTATAAATAGCAGGTCGGTTTTAACACTAACAACCGTAGTAGTTTGAACGATGATCTGTAGTGAGAGAGGTTCTTCTAGCAATGCAATTCTTATATCTCCTCTAGCATATCTAGATACTCGAAACTGTCAACCTACATGCTGTCTCTTTCTTAAATACCGTCTCACTCTTATATGGGTTTTACTTTGAAAATGAATTTGAACGTGCAAAGTTTGGATTTGTGAAATATTTTGGGTTCGCAAGTCTAAACGCATACCTTGTATTGAAAGAGAATGCTTAAATACTCAGTCAAAACCATTCTGCAGTAATAATATTCGCGTTTGCAATTGCAATAATTATAATAAGAAATGTCAAACTGGCAAATAATCGAATTACATATCTAATTAGGCAGGCACCGGCTGCGCTGAGGCAAGAGGCTCGAGCAATGGCCGGGACAGCGCGGGAACTCTCGGTGGCAGTGAAATACTCCATCGGTTCCGCTGACGACACAAGTCGGACATTCATACCAAGAGAAAAAAAAACTGCTACTGTAAAAGTTGGAGCATTACACAATGTGCATGGGCATTATGCGGTGCCACAATTCCTCAATTGATGCAATTCAGTCCTTTATGCTTGAATAGTTAAGACACTTTTTCCTTTTATTTA
Organism: Halesus radiatus; assembly: GCA_022606495.2. Lineage (NCBI taxonomy): Eukaryota > Metazoa > Arthropoda > Insecta > Trichoptera > Limnephilidae > Halesus > Halesus radiatus. Next base: position 5,570 of record JAHDVE020001056.1, on the reverse strand, counting down.
GAAAAATGTTTCTGTAACGTAATATTAATCGGTCAAATTGTTACACAAACGTTAAGTCAAGAAGTAAGAAACTGAAAATGGGAGGAAGTATATATATAGTCTGTTTCGCGTCGAATACAGCATCAGTCACCCACCATCATTCTAGTGTATACATCGACACCACGTACTCGAACTCGTGGTAATATCGTGTTAGGGTGTTTCAGTGAGCGGTGTAAATATGGCCATCCTAGGAACCAGGATGACGCCGGTGCTTCTGGCACTGGCAGCAGTACTCGTCATCTCTACTATCTCCGCCAGGGAGATCAGCAGGGAGAAGAGGGAGGCTGACCAGGACGTAGCGGCCAGCGGACACGGACACCACTGGAAGAAGGGGGGCGGCAAGGATCACCACTCTGACCATCACTCCGCTCATGGAGGCAAGGGAGACAAGGGATACAAGGGACACCACCATCATGACAAGGGACACAAGGGACATCACGATAAGGGAGGACACAGTGGCCACCACGCCGAGAGCGGAGGGCACAAGGGATCTCACCACGATGGAGGCGGCTACTACGGACATCACGATAAGGGAGAGAAGGGATCCAAGGGAGGTGGCTACGCCGAGAAGGGATCTTACAACAAGGGGCACTCCACCAAGGGAAAGCATGATATTCACAAACTCGATGAGTTCAAGAAAGATAACCACTTCTTCGATGAGCACCATGACTCCGGGCACGCCGAGAAGCACGGAGGATACGCTTCAGGACACGCATCCAAGAAAGGAGGATCCCACAAGGGAGGACACCACCATAGCGGCGGCCACCACGGACATCACGGCAAGAAGGGTCACCATGAGAAGGGAAGCCACCACCACGACCATAAGGGACACAAGGGAAGCGGCGGCCACGACAGCCACCACCACCACGGATCCGACTACGGCAAGAAGGGAGGACACGCTGACCACAAGAAGTGGGGCTACAGCAAGAAAGGACACTAAACTCTTTCCTCAACACCTGCGTCACTCGTTCTCCTCAAACTCGTCTAGTGTTTTGTTGCATTTGGACGTAGTAGTTGTGGTTCATTTGTTATGTTTGATACTATTTTGCGATACATTTTTTAACTACTTTTTATCTAGCCCTGTTTTTTGTAAATATAAGTAAGTCCTACAAATGACAATTTATTATTTTTTTATTTTCACCCTTTACTTATTACATCCCTATAATAAGGTTATCGATTCCTGAGTACAGAATCGCGTGCTCTTCCTCGAGAGCTCTGGTTCTTGTACTAAACACGCTCCTCCGAAAACAGCAAAGCCTTGAAAGTTAATCTTTACACGTATCCATTTTACTACTTCCTGTGTTTTTTTTTTCATACACCATAACAACTAATACTCTCATCCATTGTTATCAGTGAAAAATTCTTCCTGATTGCATCTAAAGTTATTTTATAGAAGCTACCCAAATTTTACATACAAATCAGAAACATTGATATTGATAATAAATTATATGAGATTAATCAGAGGTACAAACAAAAAGAAGTAAATTGCACAATACATATTAGAGATAATAAGTTGTACCATAATATGCTGAGAAGATATTAGGATGTCCAAAGAAAAGTGTGATTGAAAAGAAATCGACTTGCTTCCACGAAGAGAAATGAACCGATAAAAACCTCAGTAAGAACGAGTCACAATACATCAAAAACCTATAGAAATCATTAATTAATTTATAACCGTTTCTAGCAAAGTGTTTTCCGGAGAAAGTGCCTGTGATCTAAAAGAAAAGTTCCCATTATTGGGTTTTACGTAATAATTGATTTAAAAATCAATTAGTTAGAGTGTAATATTACAAAATAAGATTCACTGAACCAAACAATTAAACAACCTATTTATACCTTTACTGTTGATAGGATGAACAAAAAATGTATAACGTTTATATTTGATCACGTACATATATTATGAATAGACGCATTTTCTGTAAAAGACTAAATATTTGACAGAATGGGTGAAGTATACGTGCGCAACTTTAAAGATAGGCTTTACAGTGAATGATTAACAATAATAATTTCTTCAAACGATTGGGATTCACTTTGTGTCGTCATTATTAATAAATCATTTTAATATTATTTTATATTCGCCACTTTATTAATATACTCATATCTACACTATTCGAAAGCGATGCTTTCTTCATCAGGAATATATAGAATACTAAAAAATAATAATGCCAAGTATCGACAAATGATAAATATATAACACAATAATCTAAGAATAGACAAATTACAAACATAAACAAAAATTGATTAAAGTAGGTAAATAATAAATCAAAAATATTAATAAAAAATTATTATAGAACATTGAATAACAAATTTGTATTAGAAATAAAAAATATATAATTTTATTAATAATATTGCTATGAAAATAAATTCAAGAGATAGCTATTTAAAAAAAAATGTTTGTTTATTTTAAATTTAATTAATTCCAGAGTGGAAGATACTTTCAGTATCGCCCTGGTGAAAGACCCCAATTCAAAATTGAAACGTTGCTTGATATGGCTTTTAGCCGTGTTTGGTGAACAGATCTGAATAACCAGGTTTCTCCACCTTCCTCTTCACCTTCTCCTTCCCCTCCCCAATACCTTCAGCCTCACAACATTCCCCAATTGGGAATGCCATAGTCTCACTGGCTCCAGACGGTTGGGAGCAGTTTGAGACTATTGCGCGGTATTCATATAAAAAAAATGTGAACAGGTTGTATTTGCATGTAAATTTGTTTATTCTTTATTTATATCAAATGGTTTGGTTGGTTTCTAAAATATGATTTGCAAATTCAGAGCAATTTCCAAGTTACTGGAGTCCATTTATGGTGGAGAATATTTGATAGTTTCTTCTTGTAACCGCAATGATTCATGTGGAAATTCATCAGGTTAAGGACACTCAATAATTTAGTTTATGACTTTATATTAAAAGATTACGTCAAAAAATACTTATCTGTGGAACAAACTTATAAGTTTTGTTTCACTTAATAAAAACATATAACTTAATAACTCTACAGGTTTTCCCATTCTATAGTTTACATATTTATCGTAAACTGTGTCGACTTGTGACTTTTGAGTGCCATAAGATTGAAAAAAAAAAAACGAAATAAAAATATTGAAGTTTTTGTAGACTTAAATGTTTATTTTTTTTAATTCCGTTTTTAATACGATATTTTTAATAATGCGGGTAAGTGCCGCATTCCCTAAAAATTCCTGAAAATCTTCATTCAAAAGTAGATTTCATGGAGGAAAAATAAATATTTTCGGCTACAACATTCTTCACATTTTTTTATCCTATCACTCTGCCACACAAAAAATGTACGAGTCGTCAGTACAAATTAGCTTTAAATTAATAATAACATATCGTCGCGGTACTGCAAAATCTGAATAACTGTACAAAATCGAGAATTGGGTTTTTTCTATTCAAAATGACGTTCGGTATGTCTGCTAAAATTGTCTAATTGATATCAGCTGATTAAAGATAAGTATTCAATTTTTAATTTTAAATTATTTATTGAAGTTTAAAAACCTCATTGTAATATTTAATCATTGAAGAAGTTAATATTAACATAATCTAAATGAAATATGAAACCGAAAAAAACAACAGAAAATAAAAAGATATCAGTTGCATCTGGGACTCGAACCCAGGACCTCCATCTTTCCGGGACAACCGCTGTTACCAACCAAGCTAATGAAACCAGTTCAATTTATGTCATCCTCATCGAAATCACATCTCAAATTCAAGAATTTGTCAATAATATCCTCCATTTTTAATTCCATATTATTGTCAGCTATCTTTATGATGATTCCAAATTTCTTCACGAACACAATTGCAAATTAGATAGTGTCTCGGATAAATATCCGTTTTTTTTTATTTATATGAGACATCTCTTCACGTTTTACTAAAATTCTAAAGAATATATTCAATTTTTAATTCCACATTAAAACAAATGTCCAGAAATTGTTACATTGTTAATGCCCGAGAAATGCATAATATTTCCTAGTGAGATGATATAATTTGTTAAAAATAGAGATTCATTTATGTAAAAATGATGAAAGAATATTTAGAAGGAAGGTGAACATCAAACTTTCAAATGGGTTTATTACTTGAAGAAAAATGTCGTAAGTCGGTGTACAGATATGCGTTACGAGTATATTATTTTATTTTATTTTTTCATTGATTATATATTATATTCTTATCAATAAATTTTGATTAATTTGATAATTTGTCTAATCTTACATTTTTAGTATTTTTTCTGTACTTGTCATTATATATGAGGGAAGCTTTGCTTCCGAATCATTTTGACATTTATATGTTTAATATTAGTTTACAGAACATATTTCTCATTCATTTAATCTATATAATAATATCAGGGATTCATATTAAGTGGGAACGTTTACATAATAATACATGGAATAGGAATATTCAGTTCACAACACAAGCAGGTGAATATTAACAGATTGTACCTGTATCGAATAGCCAATTTCTCGTTTTGTGTAATTATTGTGGTTGTATTTAATTATACTGCTAGATTTGGGAGGAAAGCAGCATTTATTGTAGAAAATTATAAGGATTTCGTCAATCGTACAATGCTAATGAAATAATAACGAAATCTGGTACCGCTGTTCATTATATTTTGGATGGATTCACGCCAATTACTGAAGTACTGACAAAGCAGACATTCGAGAATTTTGCATGACAAAGTATGTAAACCAGTAGTTGCTTAATTATTAATTGTTTTTGTGTTTAATTCGTAGACCTCCATGGCCTTAAACGCCGAAACAGCTGTCACAATAATAACAACTAAAAATACTTGCAGAACTTAATAATAACAGTATTAAATTTGATTTACATTAAATTTAAAAAAAATAATAATAAAATAAAAAATAAAAAAAAGTAGTTGCTTGTCAACATTCCAAACCACGAAGCTTAACCTAACCTTTAAAATAACCTATTATTTTCTCTTATAATTTTAAATTTCTTATTATTGATAAATTTCTTACTTGTGGGCAAAGCGCTCCAACAAATTTTTTTTCACACATACTCGTATGTCATTAAACGGAAAAAAATATGTTTTCCTGATTACAGCCAAATGTAGTAAGTCTAATAATCTTAATAAAAATAGTTTTAACAAGCATAAGGATATTTCTATAGGGACCGTTTTCCCTTAGGTGAGCGACGTTCACTTCCCCTCCCCTATACACTACTCGAAAAGATCCAGCAATTCAGAAAAAAAAATGCTATTTGAAATAAAATCATTAATCGAATTAGGCCCTTCAGAAAGACACGTATTTTATTTTACTTATTATCGCAACCGGGATTAGAACGCGGATACCAGGACAATAATTCATATGGTTAAGATTATTAATATTTATTATCATCATAGAGCACCGTGTGTTATTACTTTTATTACAGTCGACAGATGTCCTATACAAGTAAAAATCGGATAGATATATCTGATCATTGAAAATAATATTAACATAACCTAAATGAAAGATGAAACCGGACAAAGGGACAGAAACTAAATAGATTTCAGTCACATCTGGGACTCGAAC